>CM038726.1:39483334-39548334 GCA_021613375.1 Megaleporinus macrocephalus | reverse complement strand
ATGGTGAAGGTGAAGGTGATGGTGATGGTGATGGTGAAGGTGAAGGTGATGGTGATGGTGATGGTGATGGTGATGGTGAGGGTGAAGGTGAGGGTGAAGGTGATGGTGATGGTGAAGGTGAAGGTGATGGTGATGGTGAAGGTGATGGTGAGGGTGAAGGTGATGGTGATGGTGAAGGTGAAGGTGATGGTGATGGTGAGGGTGAAGGTGATGGTGATGGTGAAGGTGAAGGTGATGGTGAAGGTGAAGGTGATGGTGAAGGTCTCTAGTTTAGTCGAGTGTGTTTCTGTTACTGAGCAGGTTTAGTAAGTCAGGTCTCATCTGAACACCTCTACTGTTAATGAGCAGGTGTAAAGGGGTGGTCAGGTGGTCAGGGTGGTCAGGGTGGTCGGGGTGGTCGGGGTGGTCAGGGTGATCGGGGTGGTCCTCCACTGAAATCTAATCAGAAGCCTCCTGGGTGTGGAGCGTCTGTCTGTGTCTTTAAGTGGAGAGCTGTTTTGCCAGCAGAGGAAAAACTCACCACCAACCAGTTCACGCCCACCACCCACACACACTCACAGGACCCCCGCTTCCGTCCCCCTTTTGTACTTTCTCATGACAAACAGTATCAGTTTCACCCCCTCCTCACACGTTCACACCACCGCCCTGACCTGGTAACCCCGCTGCACCTGTTACCTGACAGGACCAGCAGGTAGCGCTCTCCTCCGAGCACGCTGTACACGTAGAGGAGCTTCAGAGTCTCAGAGTGTTAAACTATCAAAACAGTATCCTGTAAACTGAGCCAGCAGAGTCAGCAGAGGCAGCAGAGTCAGCAGAGTCAGCAGAGGCAGCAGAGTCAGCAGAGTCAGCAGAGGCAGCAGAGTCAGCAGAGTCAGCAGAGTCAGCAGAGGCAGCAGAGGCAGCAGAGGCAGTGTGTTCACCCCCCGCTCTGTAACCCTAACTGTACCGTGTGCTGTATATCACAGGCAGGCTGGAGGTGACTGACCAGCACAGCTAACCCTCTCCCAGTGGAGATAATCAGACTTCCTCTAACACTTCTACTACACTTCCACCCACCAGTTCAACTCCTACATACCCTGCTAACTGGAGGAGGTTCTACTATTATGCTATTAGACTGCTAGTTAGCATTAGCTAGGTAGGCTAATACAAACTGTTTTTAACAAGTATAAACATGTTACAACAGATCTAAAAAACATATTCTTTAATAATGATTATATAGACAATTTAACACATGATTATTATTATTATTATTATTATTATTATTATTATTATTATTATTATTATTATTATTATTATTATTTCAACCATTTAACTCAGTATCACTTTTAAATGAAGGAAAACTGAAAAAAATACTACAGTGAAGATGATAGTATAGTAGTGTATTCATTAGTGTAGTAGGTGAAGTATAGAAGTGTAGTCATTAGTGTAGTAGGTGAAGTATAGTAGTGTATTATTAGTGTAGTAGGTGAAGTATAGAAGTGTATTTATTAGTGTAGTAGGTGAAGTATAGAAGTGTATTCATTAGTGTAGTAGGTGAAGTATAGAAGTGTATTTATTAGTGTAGTAGGTGAAGTATAGAAGTGTATTCAGTAGTGTAGTAGGTGAAGTATAGAAGTGTATTTATTAGTGTAGTAGGTGAAGTATAGAAGTGTATTCATTAGTGTAGTAGGTGAAGTATAGAAGTGTA
Organism: Megaleporinus macrocephalus; assembly: GCA_021613375.1. Classification (NCBI taxonomy): domain Eukaryota; kingdom Metazoa; phylum Chordata; class Actinopteri; order Characiformes; family Anostomidae; genus Megaleporinus; species Megaleporinus macrocephalus. Next base: position 39,546,647 of record CM038726.1, on the reverse strand, counting down.
TTTATTAGTGTAGTAGGTGAAGTATAGTAGTGTATTATTAGTGTAGTAGGTGAAGTATAGAAGTGTATTCATTAGTGTAGTAGGTGAAGTATAGAAGTGTATTCAGTAGTGTAGTAGGTGAAGTATAGAAGTGTATTCAGTAGTGTAGTAGGTGAAGTATAGAAGTGTATTTATTAGTGTAGTAGGTGAAGTATAGAAGTGTATTCATTAGTGTAGTAGGTGAAGTATAGAAGTGTATTTATTAGTGTAGTAGGTGAAGTATAGTAGTGTATTATTAGTGTAGTAGGTGAAGTATAGAAGTGTATTTATTAGTGTAGTAGGTGAAGTATAGAAGTGTAGTCATTAGTGTAGTAGGGAAAGTATAGAAGTGTATCATTAGTGTAGTAGGTGAAGTATAGAAGTGTATTTATTAGTGTAGTAGGTGAAGTATAGTAGTGTATCATTAGTGTAGTAGGTGAAGTATAGTAGTGTATTATTAGTGTAGTAGGTGAAGTATAGTAGTGTATTATTAGTGTAGTAGGTGAAGTATAGAAGTGTATTCATTAGTGTAGTAGGGAAAGTATAGTAGTGTATTCATTAGTGTAGTAGGTGAAGTATAGTAGTGTATCATTAGTGTAGTAGGTGAAGTATAGTAGTGTATTATTAGTGTAGTAGGTGAAGTATAGTAGTGTATCATTAGTGTAGTAGGTGAAGTATAGAAGTGTACTCATTAGTGTAGTAGGTGAAGTATAGTAGTGTACTCATTAGTGTAGTAGGTGAAGTATAGTAGTGTATTATTAGTGTAGTAGGTGAAGTATAGTAGTGTATCATTAGTGTAGTAGGTGAAGTATAGAAGTGTACTCATTAGTGTAGTAGGTGAAGTATAGAAGTGTACTCATTAGTGTAGTAGGTGAAGTATAGTAGTGTATTCATTAGTGTAGTAGGTGAAGTATAGTAGTGTATTATTAGTGTAGTAGGTGAAGTATAGAAGTGTATTCATTAGTGTAGTAGGTGAAGTATAGAAGTGTATTCATTAGTGTAGTAGGTGAAGTATAGTAGTGTATCATTAGTGTAGTAGGTGAAGTATAGAAGTGTATTATTAGTGTAGTAGGTGAAGTATAGAAGTGTATTCATTAGTGTAGTAGGTGAAGTATAGAAGTGTATTCATTAGTGTAGTAGGTGAAGTATAGAAGTGTAGTCATTAGTGTAGTAGGTGAAGTATAGAAGTGTATTATTAGTGTAGTAGGTGAAGTATAGAAGTGTATTCATTAGTGTAGTAGGTGAAGTATAGAAGTGTATTCATTAGTGTAGTAGGTGAAGTATAGAAGTGTAGTCATTAGTGTAGTAGGTGAAGTATAGAAGTGTACTCATTAGTGTAGTAGGTGAAGTATAGAAGTGTATTCATTAGTGTAGTAGGTGAAGTATAGAAGTGTATTCATTAGTGTAGTAGGTGAAGTATAGAAGTGTACTCATTAGTGTAGTAGGTGAAGTATAGAAGTGTACTCATTAGTGTAGTAGGTGAAGTATAGAAGTGTATTCATTAGTGTAGTAGGTGAAGTATAGTAGTGTATTATTAGTGTAGTAGGTGAAGTATAGAAGTGTACTCATTAGTGTAGTAGGTGAAGTATAGAAGTGTACTCATTAGTGTAGTAGGTGAAGTATAGAAGTGTATTCATTAGTGTAGTAGGTGAAGTATAGAAGTGTATTATTAGTGTAGTAGGTGAAGTATAGAAGTGTATTCATTAGTGTAGTAGGTGAAGTATAGAAGTGTACTCATTAGTGTAGTAGGTGAAGTATAGAAGTGTACTCATTAGTGTAGTAGGTGAAGTATAGAAGTGTACTCATTAGTGTAGTAGGTGAAGTATAGAAGTGTATCATTAGTGTAGTAGGTGAAGTATAGAAGTGTATTCAGTAGTGTAGTAGGTGAAGTATAGAAGTGTATTATTAGTGTAGTAGGTGAAGTATAGAAGTGTATTCATTAGTGTAGTAGGTGAAGTATAGAAGTGTATTCATTAGTGTAGTAGGTGAAGTATAGAAGTGTATTATTAGTGTAGTAGGTGAAGTATAGAAGTGTATTCATTAGTGTAGTAGGTGAAGTATAGAAGTGTATTCATTAGTGTAGTAGGTGAAGTATAGAAGTGTATTATTAGTGTAGTAGGTGAAGTATAGAAGTGTATTCATTAGTGTAGTAGGTGAAGTATAGAAGTGTACTCGTTAGTGTAGTAGGTGAAGTATAGAAGTGTATTCATTAGTGTAGTAGGTGAAGTATAGAAGTGTATTATTAGTGTAGTAGGTGAAGTATAGAAGTGTATTCATTAGTGTAGTAGGTGAAGTATAGAAGTGTATCATTAGTGTAGTAGGTGAAGTATAGTAGTGTATTCATTAGTGTAGTAGGTGAAGTATAGAAGTGTATTCATTAGTGTAGTAGGTGAAGTATAGAAGTGTATTCATTAGTGTAGTAGGTGAAGTATAGAAGTGTATTTATTAGTGTAGTAGGTGGAGTATAGTAGTGTACTCATTAGTGTAGTAGGTGAAGTATAGAAGTGTATTCATTAGTGTAGTAGGTGAAGTATAGAAGTGTATTATTAGTGTAGTAGGTGAAGTATAGAAGTGTATCATTAGTGTAGTAGGTGGAGTATAGTAGTGTATTATTAGTGTAGTAGGTGAAGTATAGAAGTGTATTCATTAGTGTAGTAGGTGAAGTATAGAAGTGTGTTCATTAGTGTAGTAGGTGAAGAATAGAAGTGTATCATTAGTGTAGTAGGTGAAGTATAGAAGTGTATTCATTAGTGTAGTAGGTGAAGTATAGAAGTGTATTCAGTAGTGTAGTAGGTGAAGTATAGAAGTGTATTCATTAGTGTAGTAGGTGAAGTATAGTAGTGTATTATTAGTGTAGTAGGTGAAGTATAGAAGTGTATTCAGTAGTGTAGTAGGTGAAGTATAGAAGTGTATTTATTAGTGTAGTAGGTGAAGTATAGAAGTGTGTTCATTAGTGTAGTAGGTGAAGAATAGAAGTGTATCATTAGTGTAGTAGGTGAAGTATAGTAGTGTATTATTAGTGTAGTAGGTGAAGTATAGAAGTGTATTCAGTAGTGTAGTAGGTGAAGTATAGAAGTGTATTCATTAGTGTAGTAGGTGAAGTATAGTAGTGTATTATTAGTGTAGTAGGTGAAGTATAGAAGTGTATTCAGTAGTGTAGTAGGTGAAGTATAGTAGTGTATTATTAGTGTAGTAGGTGAAGTATAGTAGTGTATTCATTAGTGTAGTAGGTGAAGTATAGAAGTGTATTATTAGTGTAGTAGGTGAAGTATAGAAGTGTATTCAGTAGTGTAGTAGGTGAAGTATAGAAGTGTATTCAGTAGTGTAGTAGGTGAAGTATAGAAGTGTATTCAGTAGTGTAGTAGGTGAAGTATAGAAGTGTATTTATTAGTGTAGTAGGTGAAGTATAGAAGTGTATTCATTAGTGTAGTAGGTGAAGTATAGAAGTGTATTCATTAGTGTAGTAGGTGAAGTATAGAAGTGTATTTATTAGTGTAGTAGGTGAAGTATAGTAGTGTATTATTAGTGTAGTAGGTGAAGTATAGTAGTGTATTCATTAGTGTAGTAGGTGAAGTATAGTAGTGTATTCATTAGTGTAGTAGGTGAAGTATAGAAGTGTATTCAGTAGTGTAGTAGGTGAAGTATAGAAGTGTATTATTAGTGTAGTAGGTGAAGTATAGAAGTGTATTTATTAGTGTAGTAGGTGAAGTATAGAAGTGTATTATTAGTGTAGTAGGTGAAGTATAGAAGTGTATTCATTAGTGTAGTAGGTGAAGTAATAGAATGTGTATTCATTAGTGTAGTAGGTGAAGTATAGTAGTGTATTCATTAGTGTAGTAGGTGAAGTATAGAAGTGTATTCATTAGTGTAGTAGGTTGAAGTATAGTAGTGTATTCATTAGTGTAGTAGGTGAAGTATAGAAGTGTATTCAGTAGTGTAGTAGGTGAAGTATAGAAGTGTATTCAGTAGTGTAGTAGGTGAAGTATAGTAGTGTATTCATTAGTGTAGTAGGTGAAGTATAGAAGTGTATTCATTAGTGTAGTAGGTGAAGTATAGAAGTGTATTCATTAGTGTAGTAGGTGAAGTATAGAAGTGTATTCATAAGTGTAGTAGGTGAAGTATAGAAGTGTATTTATTAGTGTAGTAGGTGAAGTATAGAAGTGTATTCATTAGTGTAGTAGGTGAAGTATAGTAGTGTATTCATTAGTGTAGTAGGTGAAGTATAGAAGTGTATTCATTAGTGTAGTAGGTGAAGTATAGTAGTGTATTCATTAGTGTAGTAGGTGAAGTATAGAAGTGTATTCAGTAGTGTAGTAGGTGAAGTATAGAAGTGTATTCAGTAGTGTAGTAGGTGAAGTATAGTAGTGTATTCATTAGTGTAGTAGGTGAAGTATAGAAGTGTATTTATTAGTGTAGTAGGTGAAGTATAGAAGTGTATTCATTAGTGTAGTAGGTGAAGTATAGAAGTGTATTCATTAGTGTAGTAGGTGAAGTATAGAAGTGTATTTATTAGTGTAGTAGGTGAAGTATAGAAGTGTATTCATTAGTGTAGTAGGTGAAGTATAGAAGTGTATTCAGTAGTGTAGTAGGTGAAGTATAGAAGTGTATTCAGTAGTGTAGTAGGTGAAGTATAGTAGTGTATTCATTAGTGTAGTAGGTGAAGTATAGAAGTGTATTATTAGTGTAGTAGGTGAAGTATAGAAGTGTATTCATTAGTGTAGTAGGTGAAGTATAGAAGTGTATTCAGTAGTGTAGTAGGTGAAGTATAGAAGTGTATTCAGTAGTGTAGTAGGTGAAGTATAGTAGTGTATTCATTAGTGTAGTAGGTGAAGTATAGAAGTGTATTATTAGTGTAGTAGGTGAAGTATAGAAGTGTATTCATTAGTGTAGTAGGTGAAGTATAGAAGTGTATTCATTAGTGTAGTAGGTGAAGTATAGAAGTGTATTTATTAGTGTAGTAGGTGAAGTATAGAAGTGTATTCATTAGTGTAGTAGGTGAAGTATAGAAGTGTATTCAGTAGTGTAGTAGGTGAAGTATAGAAGTGTATTCAGTAGTGTAGTAGGTGAAGTATAGAAGTGTATTCAGTAGTGTAGTAGGTGAAGTATAGAAGTGTAGTCATTAGTGTAGTAGGTGAAGTATAGTAGTGTATTTATTAGTGTAGTAGGTGAAGTATAGAAGTGTATTCATTAGTGTAGTAGGTGAAGTATAGTAGTGTATTATTAGTGTAGTAGGTGAAGTATAGTAGTGTATCATTAGTGTAGTAGGTGAAGTATAGTAGTGTATTATTAGTGTAGTAGGTGAAGTATAGTAGTGTATTCATTAGTGTAGTAGGTGAAGTATAGTAGTGTATTATTAGTGTAGTAGGTGAAGTATAGTAGTGTATTATTAGTGTAGTAGGTGAAGTATAGTAGTGTATCATTAGTGTAGTAGGTGAAGTATAGTAGTGTATTATTAGTGTAGTAGGTGAAGTATAGTAGTGTATTCATTAGTGTAGTAGGTGAAGTATAGTAGTGTATTTAGTGTAGTAGGTGAAGTATAGTAGTGTTTCATTAGTGTAGTAGGTGAAGTATAGTAGTGTATTCATTAGTGTAGTAGGTGAAGTACAGAAGTGTATTCAGTAGTGTAGTAGGTGAAGTATAGAAGTGTATTCAGTAGTGTAGTAGGTGAAGTATAGAAGTGTATTCATTAGTGTAGTAGGTGAAGTAAAGAAGTGTATTCATTAGTGTAGTAGGTGAAGTATAGAAGTGTATCATTAGTGTAGTAGGTGAAGTATAGAAGTGTATTCAGTAGTGTAGTAGGTGAAGTATAGAAGTGTATTCAGTAGTGTAGTAGGTGAAGTATAGAAGTGTATCATTAGTGTAGTAGGTGAAGTATAGTAGTGTATTATTAGTGTAGTAGGTGAAGTATAGTAGTGTATTCATTAGTGTAGTAGGTGAAGTATAGAAGTGTACTCATTAGTGTAGTAGGTGAAGTATAGTAGTGTATTCATTAGTGTAGTAGGTGAAGTATAGAAGTGTATTCATTAGTGTAGTAGGTGAAGTATAGAAGTGTATTCATTAGTGTAGTAGGTGAAGTATAGAAGTGTATTCAGTAGTGTAGTAGGTGAAGTATAGTAGTGTATTCATTAGTGTAGTAGGTGAAGTATAGAAGTGTACTCATTAGTGTAGTAGGTGAAGTATAGAAGTTTTATTAGTGTAGTAGGTGAAGTATAGTAGTGTATTCATTAGTGTAGTAGGTGAAGTATAGAAGTGTACTCATTAGTGTAGTAGGTGAAGTATAGAAGTGTATTTATTAGTGTAGTAGGTGAAGTATAGTAGTGTATTCATTAGTGTAGTAGGTGAAGTATAGAAGTGTACTCATTAGTGTAGTAGGTGAAGTATAGTAGTGTATTCATTAGTGTAGTAGGTGAAGAATAGAAGTGTATCATTAGTGTAGTAGGTGAAGTATAGAAGTGTACTCATTAGTGTAGTAGGTGAAGTATAGTAGTGTATTCATTAGTGTAGTAGGTGAAGTATAGAAGTGTATTCATTAGTGTAGTAGGTGAAGTATAGAAGTGTATCATTAGTGTAGTAGGTGAAGTATAGAAGTGTACTCGTAGTGTAGTAGGTGAAGTATAGAAGTGTATTCATTAGTGTAGTAGGTGAAGTATAGAAGTGTATCATTAGTGTAGTAGGTGAAGTATAGTAGTGTATTATTAGTGTAGTAGGTGAAGTATAGTAGAAGTGTATTCATTAGTGTAGTAGGTGAAGTATAGAAGTGTACTCATTAGTGTAGTAGGTGAAGTATAGAAGTGTATTCATTAGTGTAGTAGGTGAAGTATAGAAGTGTATTCATTAGTGTAGTAGGTGAAGTATAGTAGTGTATTATTAGTGTAGTAGGTGAAGTATAGTAGTGTATTCATTAGTGTAGTAGGTGAAGTATATAAGTGTATTCATTAGTGTAGTAGGTGAAGTATAGAAGTGTATTATTAGTGTAGTAGGTGAAGTATAGTAGTGTATTCATTAGTGTAGTAGGTGAAGTATAGAAGTGTACTCATTAGTGTAGTAGGTGAAGTATAGTAGTGTATTATTAGTGTAGTAGGTGAAGTATAGTAGTGTATTCATTAGTGTAGTAGGTGAAGTATAGAAGTGTACTCATTAGTGTAGTAGGTGAAGTATAGAAGTGTATTCATTAGTGTAGTAGGTGAAGTATAGAAGTGTATTCAGTAGTGTAGTAGGTGAAGTATAGTAGTGTATTATTAGTGTAGTAGGTGAAGTATAGAAGTGTATTCATTAGTGTAGTAGGTGAAGTATAGAAGTGTATTATTAGTGTAGTAGGTGAAGTATAGAAGTGTATTCATTAGTGTAGTAGGTGAAGTATAGAAGTGTATCATTAGTGTAGTAGGTGAAGTATAGAAGTGTATTCATTAGTGTAGTAGGTGAAGTATAGAAGTGTATTCTATTAGTGTAGTAGGTGAAGTATAGAAGTGTATTCATTAGTGTAGTAGGTGAAGTATAGTAGTGTATTCATTAGTGTAGTAGGTGAAGTATAGAAGTGTAATCATTAGTGTAGTAGGTGAAGTATAGAAGTGTATTCATTAGTGTAGTAGGTGAAGTATAGAAAGTGTAGTCATTAGTGTAGTAGGTGAAGTATAGAAGTGTATTCATTAGTGTAGTAGGTGAAGTATAGAAGTGTATTCATTAGTGTAGTAGGTGAAGTATAGAAGTGTATTCATTAGTGTAGTAGGTGAAGTATAGTAGTGTATTCATTAGTGTAGTAGGTGAAGAATAAGATGTGTATCATTTGTGTAGTTTAGGTGAAAAGTATAGAAGTGTACTCATTAGTGTAGTTGGAGGAAGGATAGTGGGTCTCATTAGTGTAGTAGGTGAAAGATTAGATGTGTGAAGTAGGGTGTGTAGAGTGAAGTATTGAAGTGTATTCATTAGTGGGGAGTGTTGTGTGAGGTGGCGGTGTGATGCTGTGTTGTAGGTGAAGTATAGTTGTGTATGTGATTAGGTAGTAGGTGTTGTATTGAAGCTGGTGGTGGTGGGTGGTGGGTGGTTTGCGGTGCGGGTGGGACGAGTGTATTCAGTAGTGTAGTAGTGAAGTATAAGTGTATTTAATAGTGTCGTAGGTAAGTTATAGTAGTGTATTCATTATGTAGTTGGTTTGGTTTAAGTGAATTCCAGTTGTGTTTAGTGAAGTATTAGAGATGTGTATTATTTGTGTAGTAGTGAAGTATATGATGGTGTATCTGTAGTGTAGTATGTTGTAGAAAAGTGTACTCATTAGTGTAGTAGGTGAAGTATAGAAGTGTATGTCATTAGTGTAGTAGGTGAAGTATGAAGTGTATTATTAGTGTAGTAGGTGAAGTAATATGGTAGTGATTATTAGGTGTAGTAGGTGAAGTATAGAAGTGTAATTATTAGTGTAGATAGGTAAGTATAGTAGTGTATTCCCATTAGTGTAGTAGGTGAGTATAGTAAGTGTATTCATGTAGTGTTAGTAGGTGAAGTATAGGCAGTGTTTTTATTAGTGTAGTAGTGAAGTTTAGAGGGTATTCCTTTAGTGTAGTAGGTGAAGTATAGTAGTGTATCATTAGTGTAGTAGGGGAAGTATAGAAGGGGTATCATTATGTAGTAGTGTGATGTATATAGTGTAGTGATATAGGTGATTTGTGTAGTAGTGAAGTATAGTAGTGTATTTCATTAGTGTATAGAGAAGTATCGTAGTGATCATAGTGTAGTAGGTGAGTATAGTAGTGTATCATTAGTGTAGTAGGTGAAGTATAGTAAGTGTATTCATTAGTGTAGTAGGTGAAAGTATAGTAGTGTATTTATTAGTGTAGTAGGGTGAAGTATAGAAGTGTATTCCTTTAGTGTAGTAGGTGAAGTATAGTAGTGTATTCATTAGTGTAGTAGGTGAAGTATAGAAGTGTATTCATTTATGTAGTAGGTGAAGTATAGAGTGTATCATTAGTGTTAGTAGGTGGAAGTATAGAAGTGAATCCTTAGTGTAGTAGGGTGAAGTATTAAAGTAGTGTATTCTATTCAGTGTGTAGTAGGTGAAGTATAGTAGTGCTGTTCATTCGTGTCGTAGGTGGAGTATAGAAGTGTAATCATTAGTGTAGTAGGTGGAGTATAGAAGTGACTCATTAGTGTAGTAGGTGAAGTAGAGTAAGTGTCTTCATTCGTGTAGTAGGTGAAGTATAGATAGTGTAGTCCATCAGTGTAGTAGGTGAAGTATAGTAGTGATTCATTTGTATAGTAGGTGAAGTATAGAAGGTCATTGCATATAGTGTAGTAGGTGAAAGTATAGAAGTGTATTCAAATAGATGATAGTAGGTGAAGTATCGTAGTGTAATTCATAATGTGTAGTAGGTTGAAGTATAGTAGTGTATTATTTAGTGTAGTAGGTGAAGTATAGAAGTGTATGTCATTAGTGTGGTAGGTGAAGTATAGAAGAGTGATTCCTGTAGTGTAATAGGTTGGGAGTATAGTAAGTGTATCATTAGTGTAGTAGGTGAAGTATAGAACATTTTTCATAGTGTAGTAGGTGAAGTATAGAAGTGTATTATCCTTTAGTGTAGTAGGTGAAGTAAAGTAGTGTATATTAGTGTAGTAGGTGTGAGTATATCGGTATTCATTCGTGGTAGTAGGTGAAGTATAGTAGTGTATCATTTGTGTAGTAGTGACGTATGGAAGTGTAGTCATTTGTGAGTAGGGTGAAGTATAGAAGTGTATCATCAGTGTAGTAGTGGACGTATAGAAGTGTATTTATTAGTGTAGTAGGTGAAGTATCGAAGTGTATTCATTAGTGTAGTAGGTGAAGTATAGAGTTGATTATAGTGTATTAGTGAAGTATAGTAGTGTATTATTAGTGTAGTATGTGGAGTATAGTAGTGTATTCCTTTAGTGTAGTAGTAAGTATAGTGTGTACTCATTAGTGTAGTAGTGTGAAGTATAGTATGTATTTATTTATGTAGTAGTGAAGTATAGTAGGTGGATTCATTAGTGTAGTAGGTGAAGTAGAGTAGTGTATCATTAGTGTAGTAGGTGAAGTATAGTATGATAGTAGTGTATTTATTTAGTGTAGTAGGTGAAGTATAGTAGTGTATTATTAGTGTAGTAGTGAAGTATAGAGTGTATTATTAGTGTATAGGTGAAGTATAGTAGTGTATCAGTAGTGTAGTAGGTGAAGTATAGTAGTGTATTTATTAGTGTAGTAGGTGAAGTATAGATGTGTATTCATTAGTGTAGTAGGTGAAGTATAGTACGTGTATTCATTAGTGTAGTAGGTTGAAGTATAGTAGTGTATATGTAGTGTAGTAGGTGAAGTATAGTAGTGTATGTGTGTGTAGTAGGTGAAGTATCGTAGTGTATTCATTGTGTATAGTGAAGTCTAGTAGTGTATTATTAGTGTAGTAGGTGAAGTATAGTATGTGTATCATTAGTGGAGTAGTAAGTATAGTAGTGTTTATTAGTGTAGTAGGTGAAGTATAGTAGTGTATTCATTAGTGTAGTAGGTGAAGTATAGTAGTGTATTATTAGTGTAGTAGGTGAAGTATAGAAGTGTACTGATTCAGATGTTCAGTACGTGCTGATGTGTGATCAGTGAGTTTGGTGTAGTTTCAGGAGTTCAGAGAGGTCACTGAAAGGTCACTGCAGAGGCAGGGCAGGCTGGTGAACAGTGGGCGTGTCCTGTCTCTGGAAATCAGAGCGTGTGATTGGTGTCGTAACCCGAGGTGATTCAGACCCGCGTGATTACAGCCCTGCAGTACAGCACGGGGTCACTCAGGGGTCACACAGATCCTGAGAGGGTCTGAAGCTGGTCCCACTGAGACTGACCGGACTCACTGACCGGGTGAAGTGGAGGAATTTCAGTCTTTTGGTGGACGTTCACTTTAATACAGCTCAGTATTTATAAACAGTTTATAAACATTGTGTATGAACCAGAACACTCACCATCCACTGGAACAGACTCACACTGACCGCTCCCATAGAAACACCTGTACACCCCACCAGTACCGTTACCATAGAGAGGGTCCGTCACCAACACACTGCTCAGACAGAGAGAGAGAGAGAGAGAGAGAGAGAGAGAGAGAGATACAGAGAGAGAGAGAGAGAGATATACAGAGCGAGAGAGAGGACAGAGAGAGAAAGAGATACAGAGAGGAGGGAGACAGAGAGAGGAGAGAAACAGAGGAGAGAGATACAGAGAGCGCGATACACAGAGAGAGCTAGATACAGAGAGAGATACAGAGAGAAGCGAGAGACGTATGAGAGAGATACAGAGAGACAGAGAGAGAGAGATACAGAGAGAGAGATACAGAGAGGAGCACAGAGAGGAGAGAGATACGAGAGAGAGAAGACAGAGAGAGAGAGACCAGAGAGAGAGAGATGACAGAGAGACAGAGAGAAAGAGATACAGAGAGACAGAGAGAGAGAGATACAGAGAGACAGAGAGAGAGATACAGAGAGAGAGATACAGAGAGAGAGACAGAGAGAGAGAGGAGATTTTTGCACGAGAGAGAGACAGAGAGAGAGACAGCAGAGAGAGAGAGAGATACAGAGAGAGAGCACAGAGAGAGAGAGAGGAGAAGAGATACTGAGAGAGAGAGAGAGAGACAGAGAGAGAGAAAGAGAGAGATAGATAGATAGATAGATAGATAGATAGATAGATAGAGAGAAAGAGAGAGATAGATAGATAGATAGATAGATAGAGAGAAAGAGAGAGATAGATAGATAGATAGATAGATAGATAGATAGATAGATAGATAGACAGAGAGAGAGAAAGAGAGAGATAGATAGATAGATAGATAGATAGATAGATAGATAGATAGATAGATAGACAGAGAGAGAGAAAGAGAGAGATAGATAGATAGATAGATAGATAGATAGATAGATAGATAGATAGACAGAGAGAGAGAAAGAGGAGAGATAGATAGATAGGATAGATAGATAGATAGATAGATAGCATAGATAGGACAGAGAGAGAGAAAGAGAGAGATAGATAGATAGATAGATAGGATAGATAGATAAGACAGAGAGAGGAGAAAGAGAGAGGATAGATAGATAGATAGATAGATAGATAGACGAGAGAGAGAGAAAGAGAGAGATAGATAGAATAGATAGTCATAGATAGATAGACAGAGAGAGAGAAAGAGAGAGATAGATAGATAGATAGATAGATAGAGAGAAAGAGATAGATAGATAGATAGATAGATAGATAGATAGATAGATAGATAGATAGATAGATAGATAGATAGAGAATCAGTAACAGTTATATGGGGGGGTATAAAGGGTCTTGATGATGTAATTTCCTGTTTATAATGTGACTTAATTGCACTTCCTGTAACAGAATAAACACATAACAGTACACACTTCACAGACCATAATACCCCCTTTAACACAGACCACCAGCCCAACACCTCTCACTCTATATATCACCCTCTCACTCTCTCTATATATATATCACCCTCTCACTCTCTCTATATATATATCACCCTCTCACTCTCTCTATATATATCACCCTCTCAGTCTCTCTATATATATCACCCTCTCACTCACTCTCTCTATATATATCACCCTCTCACTCTCTCTATATATATATCACCCTCTCAGTCTCTCTCTATATATCACCCTCTCACTCTCTCTATATATACCACCCTCTCAGTCTCTCTATATATATCACCCTCTCACTCTCTCTCTATATATATATCACCCTCTCAGTCTCTCTATATATATATCACCCTCTCACTCTCTCTCTATATATCACCCTCTCAGTCTCTCTATATATATCACCCTCTCACTCTCTCTATATATATATCACCCTCTCAGTCTCTCTCTATATATCACCCTCTCAGTCTCTCTATATATATCACCCTCTCACTCTCTCTATATATACCACCCTCTCAGTCTCTCTATATATATCACCCTCTCACTCTCTCTCTATATATATATCACCCTCTCAGTCTCTCTCTTTTATCACCCTCTCAGTCTCTCTCTATATATCACCCTCTCAGTCTCTCTCTATATATATCACCCTATCACTCTCTCTCTATATATATATCACCCTCTCAGTCTCTCTCTATATATCACCCTCTCAGTCTCTCTATATATATCACCCTCTCACTCTCTCTATATATATATCACCCTCTCACTCTCTCTCTCTCTATATATATATTACCCTCTCAGTCTCTCTCTATATATCACCCTCTCAGTCTCTCTATATATATCACCCTCTCACTCTCTCTCTCTATATATATATCACCCTCTCAGTCTCTCTCTATATATCACCCTCTCAGTCTCTCTATATATATCACCCTCTCACTCTCTCTATATATATATCACCCTCTCAGTCTTCTCTATATATCACTCTCTCTCTCTCTCTATATATACTCTCAGTCTCTCTATATATATTCACCCTCTCACTCTCCTCTATATATATATCACCCTCTCAGTCTCCTCTATATATATCACCTCTCACTCTCTCTCTATATATCACCCTCTCAGTCTCTCTATATATATCACCCTCTCACTCTCTCTCTATATATATATCACCCTCTCAGTCTCTCTCTATATATCACCCTCTCAGTCTCTCTCTATATATCACCCTCTCAGTCTCTCTCTATATATATCACCCTATCACTCTCTCTCTATATATATATCACCCTCTCAGTCTCTCTCTATATATCACCCTCTCAGGCTCTCTATTTATATCACCCTCTCACTCTCTCTATATATATATCACCCTCCTCACTCTCTCTTCTCTATTAATATTACCCTCTCAGTCTCTCTCTCTATATATCACCCTCTCAGTCTCTCTATATATATCACCCTCTCACTCCTCTCTCTCTATATATATATCACCCTCCAGGCTCCTCTATATATCCCCTCTCAGTCTCTCTATATATATCACCCTCTCACTCTCTCTCTATATATATATCACCCTCTCACTCTCTCTCTATATATATCACCCTATCACTCTCTCTCTATATATATATCACCCTCTCAGTCTCTCTCTATATATCACCCTCTCAGTCTCTCTATATATATCACCCTCTCACTCTCTCTATATATATATCACCCTCTCACTCCTCGTCTCTCTATATATATATATTACCCTCTCAGTCTCTCTCTATATATCACCCTCTCAGTCCTCTCTATATATATCACCCTCCTCACTCTCTCTATATATATCACCCTCTCAGTCTCTCTCTATATATCACCCTCTCAGTCTCTCTATATATATCACCCTCTCACTCTCTCTATATATATATATCACCCTCTCACTCTCTCTCTATATATATATATATATTACCCTCTCAGTCTCTCTCTATATATCACCCTCTCAGTCTCTCTATATATATCACCCTCTCACTCTCTCTCTCTATATATATATCACCCTCTCAGTCTCGTCTCTTATATATCACCCTCCAGTCTCTCTCTATATATCACCCTTCACTCTCTCTCTCTCTATTATATATCACCCTCTCGTCTCTCTCTATATATCACCCTCTCAGTCTCTCTCTATATATCACCCTCTCACTCTCTCTCTCTATATATATATCACCCTCTCAGTCTCTCTCTATATATCACCCTCTCAGTCTCTCTCTATATATCACCCTCTCACTCTCTCTCTCTCTATATATATATCACCCTCTCACTCTCTCTCTCTATATATATATATACTTTACTCTCAGTCTCTCTCTATATATCACCCTCTCAGTCTCTCTATAATATCACCCTCTCACTCTCTCTCTATATAATCTCACCCTCCAGTCTCTCTTATATATCACCCTCTCAGTCCCTCTCTATATATCACCCTCTCACTCTCCTCTCTCTATATTTATACACCTCTCAGTCTCTCTCTATATATCACCCTCTCAGTCTCTCTCTATATATCACCCTCTCACTCTCTCTCTCTATATATATATATAGAGAGAGAGAGCTGTTCCTGAACTTCCTGATCCGTGTCCAAACCCACTCCTTAGAAAGCCCCCAGGTCACATGAGCAGATCAGTCATTGGTGTTGAACTGTACTGACCTGTCTCCGGTTCCTGGACCGAACTGACACACCCGGTGACCGAGATCGCTGGAGCCGTCCTGAGAGACGGGAATATTCTGGGCTGTGTCCGTATCCAGGTTGAAACCACAAAGTGAAAGGAAAAGACTGGAACAACACAGCAGTGCAGTAATGGAGTACTGATTACAAAGTTATATCTTAGTATTCTGAAGTGTTAGTCAAATCAGGAAAGTATTGATCAGCAGTGCTGGTCAGAATTGGTCAGTACTGATCTGTATTGGAAGGTATGGATCAGTACAGGTCAGTACTGAAAAACTATTGGTCTGTAATAAACCGAATTATAAAGTATTGGTGAGTACAGGTCAGTACTTATAAAATAGTAAGTAATGAAACTAATTATAAAGTAATAGTCAGTACAGTCAGTATTGTATTAGAAAATATTGCTGGAAAGTATTGGAAAGAATTCCCCAGTACTAGTAGATTGGGAAATTCTGCCCAGTACTGATACTTCAGTAAGTGTAAGTAATTTTAAAGTATTGATGTGTTTTCAAATGTACTGACCAGTTTATGTCAGTACTGGAAATTAAAATGAAAATAACTGGTCAGTACTGGGAATAATTGGTTAGTACTTAGTATTGTAAAGTAGTGCTCAGTACTGATCTGTCCTGAAATGATTGGTTAGTAATTGTAGGTATTGGTCAATATTGGTCAGTATTGATCAGTATTGGAAAGTATTAATCAGGTTTATGTCTGAACTGTTATGGGATAATTACTTTATAAAAATAAACTTTACGGTGATATAAATGTTATTGAGTATTTGATGAAATATTATTGATTATTATTATATAATTAAAGTGATCTAAAACTATTAAAGAGAGAGTGATGAGCAGTACGGACTCCAGGCTGATGGAGAACAGACAGATAACCCTCAGACAGAGGAGCTGATCTCTGAGTGGCCTTCACATCTGCAGCACATCCTCTCATTGTTCAGCGTTTCTGCTGCTCCGGCGCTTCATTTCAAAACCCACCACACCGAGTCCCACTCACTCCCACTGTCTCCACTTAACCAGAAGCTAAATTACACTACACAGCAGGACCACCAGTGACTGACCACAACAACAGCACTACAGGTTAATCATCAGCTCAGTCCCAGTAATGAACCCCAGTACCAGTACACTAACACAATATAATAACAAACTAATACATACTAATACACACATACTAATACACTAACACAATATAATAACAAACTAATACATACTAATACACACATACTAATACACTAACACAATATAATAACAAACTAATACATACTAATACACTAACATACTAACATACCAACGTAATAGCACATCAATATACTAAAATACTCACATACTAATACACTAACACAATATAATAACAAACTAATACATACTAATACACACATACTAATACACTAACACAATATAATAACAAACTAATACATACTAATACACACATACTAATACACTAACACAATATAATAACAAACTAATACATACTAATACACTAACATACTAATACACTAACACAATATAATAACAAACTAATACATACTAATACACTAACATACTAATACACTAACACAATATAATAACAAACTAATACATACTAATACACACATACTAATACACTAACACAATATAATAACAAACTAATACATACTAATACACACATACTAATACACTAACACAATATAATAACAAACTAATACATACTAATACACACATACTAATACACTAACACAATATAATAACAAACTAATACATACTAATACACACATACTAATACACTAACATACTAATATACCAACGTAATAGCACATCAATATACTAAAATACTCACATACTAATACACTAACATACTAATATACCAACGTAATAGCACATCAATATACTAAAATACTCACATACTAATACACTAACATACTAACATACCAACGTAATAGCACATCAATATACTAAAATACTCACATACTAATACACTAACATACTAATATACCAACGTAATAGCACATCAATATACTAAAATACTCACATACTAATACACTAACATACTAATATACCAACGTAATAGCACATCAATATACTAAAATACTCACATACTAATACACTAACATACTAATATACCAACAAAATAGCACATCAATATACTAAAATACTCACACACTAATACACTATCATACTAACATACCAACGTAATAGAACATCAATATACTAAAATACTCACATACTAATACACTAACATACTAATATACCAACGTAATAGCACATCAATATACTAAAATACTCACACACTAATACACTTTCATACTAACATACCAACGTAATAGCACATCAATATACTAAAATACTCACATACTTATACACTAACATACTAATATACCAACGTAATAGCACATCAATATACTAAAATACTCACATACTAATACACTTTCATACTAACATACCAACGTAATAGCACATCAATATACTAAAATACTCACATACTAATACACTAACATACTAATATACCAACGTAATAGCACATCAATATACTAAAATACTCACATACTAATACACTAACATACTAATATACCAACGTAATAGCACATCAATATACTAAAATACTCACATACTAATACACTAACATACTAATATACCAACAAAATAGCACATCAATATACTAAAATACTCACACACTAATACACTATCATACTAACATACCAACGTAATAGCACATCAATATACTAAAATACTCACATACTAATACACTAACATACTAATATACCAACGTAATAGCACATCAATATACTAAAATACTCACATACTAATACACTTTCATACTAACATACCAACGTAATAGCACATCAATATACTAAAATACTCACATACTAATACACTAACATACTAATATACCAACGTAATAGCACATCAATATACTAAAATACTCACATACTAATACACTAACATACTAATACACTAACACAATATAATAACAAACTAATACATACTAATACACACATACTAATACACTAACACAATATAATAACAAACTAATACATACTAATACACACATACTAATACACTAACACAATATAATAACAAACTAATACATACTAATACACACATACTAATACACTAACACAATATAATAACAAACTAATACATACTAATACACACATACTAATACACTAACATACTAATATACCAACGTAATAGCACATCAATATACTAAAACACTCACATACTAATACACTAACATACTAATATACCAACGTAATAGCACATCAATATACTAAAATACTCACATACTAATACACTAACATACTAATATACCAACGTAATAGCACATCAATATACTAAAATACTCACATACTAATACACTAACATACTAACATACCAACGTAATAGCACATCAATATACTAAAATACTCACATACTAATACACTAACATACTAATATACCAACGTAATAGCACATCAATATACTAAAATACTCACATACTAATACACTAACATACTAATATACCAACGTAATAGCACATCAATATACTAAAATACTCACATACTAATACACTAACATACTAATATACCAACAAAATAGCACATCAATATACTAAAATACTCACACACTAATACACTATCATACTAACATACCAACGTAATAGCACATCAATATACTAAAATACTCACATACTAATACACTAACATACTAATATACCAACGTAATAGCACATCAATATACTAAAATACTCACACACTAATACACTTTCATACTAACATACCAACGTAATAGCACATCAATATACTAAAATACTCACATACTAATACACTAACATACTAATATACCAACGTAATAGCACATCAATATACTAAAATACTCACACACTAATACACTTTCATACTAACATACCAACGTAATAGCACATCAATATACTAAAATACTCACATACTAATACACTAACATACTAACATACCAACGTAATAGCACATCAATATACTAAAATACTCACATACTAATACACTAACATACTAATATACCAACGTAATAGCACATCAATATACTAAAATACTCACATACTAATACACTAACATACTAATATACCAACGTAATAGCACATCAATATACTAAAATACTCACATACTAATACACTAACATACTAATATACCAACAAAATAGCACATCAATATACTAAAATACTCACACACTAATACACTATCATACTAACATACCAACGTAATAGCACATCAATATACTAAAATACTCACATACTAATACACTAACATACTAATATACCAACGTAATAGCACATCAATATACTAAAATACTCACACACTAATACACTTTCATACTAACATACCAACGTAATAGCACATCAATATACTAAAATACTCACATACTAATACACTAACATACTAATATACCAACGTAATAGCACATCAATATACTAAAATACTCACACACTAATACACTTTCATACTAACATACCAACGTAATAGCACATCAATATACTAAAATACTCACATACTAATACACTAACATACTAACATACCAACGTAATAGCACATCAATATACTAAAATACTCACATACTAATACACTAACATACTAATATACCAACGTAATAGCACATCAATATACTAAAATACTCACATACTAATACACTATCATACTAACATACCAACGTAATAGCACATCAATATACTAAAATACTCACATACTAATACACTAACATACTAACATACCAACATAATAGCACATCAATATACTAAAATACTCACATACTAATACACTAACATACTAATATACCAACGTAATAGCACATCAATATACTAAAATACTCACATACTTATACACTAACATACTAATATACCAACGCAATAGCACATCAATATACTAAAATACTCACATACTAATACACTATCATACTAACATACCAACGTAATAGCACATCAATATACTAAAATACTCACATACTAATACACTAACATACTAACATACCAATACACTAACATACTAATATACCAACGTAATAGCACATCAATATACTAAAATACTCACATACTAATACACTATCATACTAACATACCAACATAATAGCACATCAATATACTAAAATACTCACATACTAATACACTAACATACTAACATACCAACGTCATAGCACATCAATATACTAAAATACTCACATACTAATACTCTAACATACTAATATACCAACGTAATAGCACATCAATATACTAAAATACTCACATACTTATACACTAACATACTAATATACCAACGTAACAGCACATCAATATACTAAAATACTCACATACTAATACACTAACATACTAACATACCAACGTAATAGCACATCAATATACTAAAATACTCACATACTAATACACTTACATACTAACATACCAACGTCATAGCACATCAATATACTAAAATACTCACATACTAATACACTAACATACTAATATACCAACGTAATAGCACATCAATATACTAAAATACTCACATACTAATACACTAACATACTAACATACCAACGTAATAGCACATCAATATACTAAAATACTCACATACTAATACACTAACATACTAACATACCAACGTAATAGCACATCAATATACTAAAATACTCACATACTAATACACTAACATACTAATATACCAACGAAATAGCACATCAATATACTAAAATACTCACATACTAATATACTAACATACTAATATACCAACGTAATAGCACATCAATATACTAAAATACTCACATACTAATACACTAACATACTAATATACCAACGTAATAGCACATCAATATACTAAAATACTCACATACTTATACACTAACATACTAATATACCAATGTAATAGCACATCAATATACTAAAATACTCACATACTTATACACTAACATACTAATATACCAACGTAATAGCACATCAATATACTAAAATACTCACATACTTATACACTAACATACTAATATACCAATGTAATAGCACATCAATATACTAAAATACTCACATACTAATACACTAACATACTAACATACCAACATAATAGCACATCAATATACTAAAATACTCACATACTAATACACTATCATACTAACATACCAATGTAATAGCACATCAATATACTAAAATACTCACATACTAATACACTAACATACTAATATACCAACGTAATAGCACATCAATATACTAAAATACTCACATACTAATATACTAACATACTAATATACCAACGTAATAGCACATCAATATACTAAAATACTCACATACTAATATACTAACATACTAATATACCAACGTAATAGCACATCAATATACTAAAATACTCACATACTAATATACTAACATACTAATATACCAACGTAATAGCACATCAATATACTAAAATACTCACATACTAATACACTAACATACTAATATACCAACATAATAGCACATCAATATACTAAAATACTCACATACTAATATACTAACATACTAATATACCAACGTAATAGCACATCAATATACTAAAATACTCACATACTAATACACTAACATACTTATACACTAACACAGCAACACACTGACACACTGAATAACTTACTATACACTATCATATCAATATTCTAACATACTAGTAGAGGAACATACTGAGATACTAAGATATGAAAGTTCTGACCCATAAACAGTCCACACCCCACTCTCAGTACTCACCCTACAAACACTGTGAAGTATTAAAGACTTACTGAAGAGCAGAAGACTGTAAAGCTGCCGTATGTCCAGCACACGCAGTGTTTGATACGACTCCATCACTTTGATCTCAGAGTGAAATCCAGCGTCAGATAAAGTGATACATCAGAGTTTAATACTAAACCAGAGCACTCCTCTAGAACACTCTGCTCACAGACCCCGAGAGAGGAAACTGAAAGCACTAATGAGTGGAGATAAGTGTGAGCGCCGGCGTGTGTGCATGTCTGTGGAGGAAATTTGCAGAAGAGTGCGATTGTGAAAGCTATGACCACAACACCCACGCTAGCTGGCCAGAGACCCCCCCAAACTGACCGAGTAGACCAATCAGAGTAACACACTCCCCACACTGACCAATCAGAGTGACTGTAGTGGAACTGCAGTATATTTGGTTCTCAGCCAAACACCTCCCCCTTGTGGTGACGGTGGTCAATGCCCACTGAGTGTGGAGATGACTGAATGTGGAGGAAGTTGTGAGATTCCTCTTCAGTGGTGAACCGTTTCCATAGTGACGTAAGAGATCTTCACCATGTTGTTCAGCAACTCCACACATTTCCATTCAGTCCAGAAGATAAAGATCAGAAGATGAAACAGAACTGAAGAAGTAACACAGTCGGAGTCACTGGTAACACAGTCGGAGTCACTGGTAACACAGTCAGAGGGAGTCACTGGTAACACAGTCAGAGGGAGTCACTGGCAACACAGTCGGAGTCACTGGTAACACAGTCAGACGGAGTCACTGGTAACACAGTCGGAGTCACTGGTAACACAGTCAGACGGAGTCACTGGTAACACAGACGGAGTCACTGGTAACACAGTCGGAGTCACTGGTAACACAGTCGGAAGGAGTCACTGGTAACACAGTCAGAGGGAGTCACTGGCAACACAGTCGGAGTCACTGGTAACACAGTCAGACGGAGTCACTGGTAACACAGTTGGAGTCACTGGTAACACAGTCAGAGGGAGTTACTGGTAACACAGTCAGAGGGTGTCACTGGTAACACAATCAGAGGGAGTCACTGGTAACACAATCAGAGGGAGTCACTGGTAACACAATCAGAGGGAGTCACTGGTAACACAATCAGAGGGAGTCACTGGTAACACAGTTGGAGGGAGTCACTGGTAACACAGTCGGAGTCACTGGTAACACAGTCGGAGGGAGTCACTGGTAACACAGTCAGAGGGTGTCACTGGTAACACAGTCAGAGGGAGTCACTGGTAACACAATCAGAGGGAGTCACTGGTAACACAGTCGGAGGGAGTCACTGGTAACACAGTCGGAGTCACTGGTAACACAGTTGGAGGGAGTCACTGGTAACACAGTCGGAGTCACTGGTAACACAGTAGGAGGGAGTCACTGGTTACACAGTCAGACGGAGTCACTGGTAACACAGTCGGAGTCACTGGATACACAGTCAGAAGGAGTCACTGGATACACAGTCAGAGTCACTGGTAACACAGTTGGAGTCACTGGTAACACAGTCAGAGGGAGTTACTGGTAACACAGTCAGAGGGTGTCACTGGTAACACAGTCAGAGGGAGTCACTGGTAACACAGTTGGAGTCACTGGTTACACAGTCAGAGGGAGTTACTGGTAACACAGTCAGAGGGTGTCACTGGTAACACAATCAGAGGGAGTCACTGGTAACACAATCAGAGGGAGTCACTGGTAACACAATCAGAGGGAGTCACTGGTAACACAATCAGAGGGAGTCACTGGTAACACAGTCGGAGGGAGTCACTGGTAACACAGTCGGAGTCACTGGTAACACAGTCGGAGGGAGTCACTGGTAACACAGTCAGAGGGTGTCACTGGTAACACAGTCAGAGGGAGTCACTGGTAACACAATCAGAGGGAGTCACTGGTAACACAGTCGGAGGGAAGTCACTGGTAACACAGTCGGAGTCACTGGTAACACAGTTGGAGGGAGTCACTGGTAACACAGTCTGAGTCACTGGTAACACAGTAGGAGGGAGTCACTGGTTACACAGTCAGACGGAGTCACTGGTAACACAGTCGGAGTCACTGGATACACAGTCAGAAGGAGTCACTGGATACACAGTCAGAGTCACTGGTAACACAGTTGGAGTCACTGGTAACACAGTTGGAGTCACTGGTAACACAGTCAGAGGGAGTTACTGGTAACACAGTCAGAGGGTGTCACTGGTAACACAGTCAGAGGGAGTCACTGGTAACACAGTTGGAGTCACTGGTTACACAGTCAGAGGGAGTACTGGTAACACAGTCAGAGGGTGTCACTGGTAACACAGTCGGAGGGAGTCACTGGTAACACAATCAGAGGGAGTCACTGGTAAACACAATCAGAGGGAGTCACTGGTAACACAGTCGGAGGGAGTCACTGGTAACACAGTCGGAGTCCACTGGTAACACAGTCAGAGGGTGTCACTGGTAACACAGTCAGAGGGTGTCACTGGTAACACAATCAGAGGGAGTCACTGGTAACACAGTCGGAGGGAGTCACTGGTAACACAGTCGGAGTCACTGGTAACACAGTTGGAGGGAGTCACTGGTAACACAGTCGGAGTCACTGGTAACACAGTAGGAGGGAGTCACTGGTTACACAGTCAGACGGAGTCACTGGTAACACAGTCGGAGTCACTGGATACACAGTCAGAAGGAGTCACTGGATACACAGTCAGAAGGAGTCACTGGTAACACAGTTGGAGTCACTGGTAACACAGTCAGAGGGAGTTACTGGTAACACAGTCAGAGGGTGTCACTGGTAACACAATCAGAGGGAGTCACTGGTAACACAATCAGAGGGAGTCACTGGTAACACAATCAGAGGGAGTCACTGGTAACACAATCAGAGGGAGTCACTGGTAACACAGTTGGAGGGAGTCACTGGTAACACAGTCGGAGTCACTGGTAACACAGTCGGAGGGAGTCACTGGTAACACAGTCAGAGGGTGTCACTGGTAACACAGTCAGAGGGAGTCACTGGTAACACAATCAGAGGGAGTCACTGGTAACACAGTCGGAGGGAGTCACTGGTAACACAGTCGGAGTCACTGGTAACACAGTTGGAGGGAGTCACTGGTAACACAGTCGGAGTCACTGGTAACACAGTAGGAGGGAGTCACTGGTTACACAGTCAGACGGAGTCACTGGTAACACAGTCGGAGTCACTGGATACACAGTCAGAAGGAGTCACTGGATACACAGTCAGAGTCACTGGTAACACAGTTGGAGTCACTGGTAACACAGTCAGAGGGAGTTACTGGTAACACAGTCAGAGGGTGTCACTGGTAACACAATCAGAGGGAGTCACTGGTAACACAATCAGAGGGAGTCACTGGTAACACAATCAGAGGGAGTCACTGGTAACACAATCAGAGGGAGTCACTGGTAACACAGTTGGAGGGAGTCACTGGTAACACAGTCGGAGTCACTGGTAACACAGTCGGAGGGAGTCACTGGTAACACAGTCAGAGGGTGTCACTGGTAACACAGTCAGAGGGAGTCACTGGTAACACAATCAGAGGGAGTCACTGGTAACACAGTCGGAGGGAGTCACTGGTAACACAGTCGGAGTCACTGGTAACACAGTTGGAGGGAGTCACTGGTAACACAGTCGGAGTCACTGGTAACACAGTAGGAGGGAGTCACTGGTTACACAGTCAGACGGAGTCACTGGTAACACAGTCGGAGTCACTGGATACACAGTCAGAAGGAGTCACTGGATACACAGTCAGAGTCACTGGTAACACAGTTGGAGTCACTGGTAACACAGTCAGAGGGAGTTACTGGTAACACAGTCAGAGGGTGTCACTGGTAACACAGTCAGAGGGAGTCACTGGTAACACAGTTGGAGTCACTGGTTACACAGTCAGAGGGAGTTACTGGTAACACAGTCAGAGGGTGTCACTGGTAACACAATCAGAGGGAGTCACTGGTAACACAATCAGAGGGAGTCACTGGTAACACAATCAGAGGGAGTCACTGGTAACACAATCAGAGGGAGTCACTGGTAACACAATCAGAGGGAGTCACTGGTAACACAGTCGGAGGGAGTCACTGGTAACACAGTCGGAGTCACTGGTAACACAGTCGGAGGGAGTCACTGGTAACACAGTCAGAGGGTGTCACTGGTAACACAGTCAGAGGGAGTCACTGGTAACACAATCAGAGGGAGTCACTGGTAACACAGTCGGAGGGAGTCACTGGTAACACAGTCGGAGTCACTGGTAACACAGTTGGAGGGAGTCACTGGTAACACAGTCTGAGTCACTGGTAACACAGTAGGAGGGAGTCACTGGTTACACAGTCAGACGGAGTCACTGGTAACACAGTCGGAGTCACTGGATACACAGTCAGAAGGAGTCACTGGATACACAGTCAGAGTCACTGGTAACACAGTTGGAGTCACTGGTAACACAGTCAGAGGGAGTTACTGGTAACACAGTCAGAGGGTGTCACTGGTAACACAGTCAGAGGGAGTCACTGGTAACACAGTTGGAGTCACTGGTTACACAGTCAGAGGGAGTTACTGGTAACACAGTCAGAGGGTGTCACTGGTAACACAGTCGGAGGGAGTCACTGGTAACACAATCAGAGGGAGTCACTGGTAACACAATCAGAGGGAGTCACTGGTAACACAGTCGGAGGGAGTCACTGGTAACACAGTCGGAGTCACTGGTAACACAGTCAGAGGGTGTCACTGGTAACACAGTCAGAGGGTGTCACTGGTAACACAATCAGAGGGAGTCACTGGTAACACAGTCGGAGGGAGTCACTGGTAACACAGTCGGAGTCACTGGTAACACAGTTGGAGGGAGTCACTGGTAACACAGTCGGAGTCACTGGTAACACAGTAGGAGGGAGTCACTGGTTACACAGTCAGACGGAGTCACTGGTAACACAGTCGGAGTCACTGGATACACAGTCAGAAGGAGTCACTGGATACACAGTCAGAAGGAGTCACTGGATACACAGTCAGAGGGAGTCACTGGTAACACAGTCGGAGTCACTGGTAACAGTCAGTGTTCAGTGTTTCTGGAAAGCTGATGAGGTAATTCATCTCTAACGCAGGAAACTGATTATCTCAAACCTTCATCAGCTCCTCCTCATCCTCAGTCCAGTCCCGGCCATCATATGCGTCCTTCATCGTCTTTATATCTTCTTCAAATCTCTCCTGCATCTCAGGTACTTTAGTGTTCAGATCTGATATTTGATCTTTACGGTCTGGAGCTGCTGAGCTGTCGTCTGTAATTCTCTTATTTTTATATCAGCGTCTTTAACATGATCTTCATATCTCTGGGTACCAGCCTCGCTGGTCTCTGAGCCCAGGATGGTGTTCCGTACTGGAGAAGCACCAGAACAGCAGGTGTGGAGTCTGTAGAGAAGATAAGAAAATAATGAACCAGGAAAATACTCCACTCAGAGAGACTCAGATACATCAGACCTCCAGTCTGATCTCACAGTTGTTCAGTATCAGACCACACAGGATGGACAGTATTGTAGTGTGTAAGGGTGATCTGGGGGTGAACACTGGTGGTCAGTAGGAGTGAGTATTGTAGTGTGTAAGGGTGATCTGGGGGTGAACACTGGTGGTCAGTAGGAGTGAGTATTATAGTGTGTAAGGGTGATCTGGGGGTGAACACTGGTGGTCAGTAGGAGTGAGTATTGTAGTGTGTAAATGTGATCTGGGGGTGAACACTGGTGGCCAGTAGGAGTGAGTATTGTAGTGTGTAAGGGTGATCTGGGGGTGAACACTGGTGGTCAGTAGGAGTGAGTATTATAGTGTGTAAGGGTGATCTGGGGGTGAACACTGGTGGTCAGTAGGAGTGAGTATTGTAGTGTGTAATTGTGATCTGGGGGTGAACACTGGTGGTCAGTAGGAGTGAGTATTGTAGTGTGTAAGGGTGATCTGGGGGTGAACACTGGTGGTCAGTAGGAGTGAGTATTATAGTGTGTAAGGGTGATCTGGGGGTGAACACTGGTGGTCAGTAGGAGTGAGTATTGTAGTGTGTAAATGTGATCTGGGGGTGAACACTGGTGGTCAGTAGGAGTGAGTATTATAGTGTGTAAGGGTGTTCTTCACCTCCATCTCCTCCACTCTGTTCTCCACCTCCATCTCCTCCACTCTGTTCTTCACCTCCATCTCCTTCACTCTGTTCCTCACCTCCATCTCCTCCACTCTGTTCTTCACCTCCATCTCCTCCACTCTGTTCTTCACCTCCATCTCCTCCACTCTGTTCTTCACCTCCATCTCCTTCACTCTGTTCCTCACCTCCATCTCCTCCACTCTGTTCTTCACCTCCATCTCCTTCACTCTGTTCCTCACCTCCATCTCCTCCACTCTGTTCTTCACCTCCATCTCCTCCACTCTGTTCTTCACCTCCATCTCCTCCACTCTGTTCTTCACCTCCATCTCCTTCACTCTGTTCCTCACCTCCATCTCCTTCACTCTGTTCCTCACCTCCATCTCCTCCACTATTAGATTAGACGTTTACACTATCAGACTGAGACTGTAATACGTTGTAACTGAAGAGTGATTGAAGGTGAAAGAGAAACAGGCTGGAGTGTCTGATGATCTGCAGTCTGATCTGTTTGGAGAGTGACTGAAGGTGAAAGAGAAATAGGCTGGAGTGTCTGATGATCTGCAGTCTGATCTGTTTGGAGAGTGATTGAAGGTGAAAGAGAAACAGGCTGGAGTGTCTGATGATCTGCAGTCTGATCTGTTTGGAGAGTGATTGAAGGTGAAAGAGAAACAGGCTGGAGTGTCTGATGATCTGCAGTCTGATCTGTTTGGAGAGTGACTGAAGGTGAAAGAGAAACAGGCTGGAGTGTCTGATGATCTGCAGTCTGATCTGTTTGGAGAGTGATTGAAGGTGAAAGAGAAACAGGCTGGAGTGTCTGATGATCTGCAGTCTGATCTGTTTGGAGAGTGACTGAAGGTGAAAGAGAAACAGGCTGGAGTGTCTGATGATCTGCAGTCTGATGTGTTTGGAGAGTGACTGAAGGTGAAAGAGAAACAGGCTGGAGTGTCTGATGATCTGCAGTCTGATGTGTTTGGAGAGTGACTGAAGGTGAAAGAGAAACAGGCTGGAGTGTCTGATGATCTGCAGTCTGATGTGTTTGGAGAGTGACTGAAGGTGAAAGAGAAACAGGCTGGAGTGTCTGATGATCTGCAGTCTGATGTGTTTGGGTATAATATCAGTCTGTAGCATGTTCACTGTTTACTTTCAGATTAAAAACATAAATCATTAAACTCCATAATCAGACACTGTCTGATCTGGTAGAGACTCAGTTGTGCTCACCCCGGCCGGCCGATCAGACGTGTGCAGCACAAAGACTTTACTTTGATGTTAGCAGTGACGCTCTGCTGCCCCCTGCAGCTCACTGAGCAGAACTGTTGCTGCTTTGGAGTGAACTTTAAAGGCCTGAACTGTTTGTTTGTTTGTTTGTTTGTTTGTTTGTTTGTTTGTGCTGGAGTAAAGTAAAGTAGGAGAGTATGGATGACAGCTCATCATCTGAAGCTCAATCCCAGCAAGACTGAGCTGCTGTTCATCCCTGGAGCTACAGGTCCTCAGCAGGATCTCGCCATCTCATTCGAGAACTCTTTGATTGTTCGGTCTAAAGATGTAAGAAACCTTGTTGTGACTCTGGATGACCAGTTATCGTTCTCAGCCCATATTACGAACCTGACTCGGTCATGCAGGTACATTCTCTACAATATCAGACGCATCCGACCCTTCCTCTCTCAGGAGGCCTCCCAGGTGCTCGTCCAGTCTCTTGTCATTTCAAGGCTGGACTACTGCAACTCAGTCCTGGCTGGTCTTCCTGTGCAGATCATCAGGACCTTCAACTGATCCAGAATGCAGCAGTACGGCTCGTCTTCAATCTCCCCAAGTTCACTCACACCCATCCACTGCTGCGCTCCCTTCACTGGCTTCCTGTAGCTGCTCGCATTCCGTTTAAAGTTCTGAAGCCTACAAAGCCAAAACTGGACCAGCTCCTCCTGACCTTACGGCAATGGTCAAAAGCCGATCAGCACCTCGAGACCTTCGCGCTTCCAGTACGGCTCGGCTTAACCCGCCATCTCTCAAGATTCATGGAGGACACGAGACAAAACGCTTCTCTGTCCTGAACGAACTTCCACTGGCTGTCCAAACAGCGAACTCTCTCACGGTCTTCAAACTCAGACTGAAGACCACCGTCTCTTTGTGAAGCTCTTATAAACACTGATCTACTGAAGCTCTGGTAGAAACCATAATTACACTTGATCTTCTAGGAGCTCTGGATCAGAGCGTCTGCTAAATGCTGTAAATGTGAACGAGGATATCAGTGCTGGCGTGTGTGGAAGATCTCTTTAATCGTTTTCAGTAACTCCTGAACCTTATAACACCTGTTATAAGCCTCTAGAACTCTTTATAAGCATCACATACATAACACTTCATAAAGGAAGAGAAGAGGATTTTATAATCTTGACAAGCTCCTGATGACTGGACCAACAGAAACACTCCAAACATTCTGGTTCCATTCACTCACACTGAAGTCACTGTGATCACTAATAACTGTGTAGTTACACATGAACAACAACGTAGTTACTAACAACGTAGCCATGGTTACACGTTGAGTACAGCAGCACAGCGTATGTAATCACACACGTTTCAGCTGAATGTTAATATTTTAATATCTGTAACAGCAGATACTCCTCACCTCCGTAGTAATGAGTGTGTTTGTATTTATAGTGAAGCTGTTTGTTTATTAATCTACACTAACACAGTGTTTACGCTGGAAATACAGCTTTCCTTACATTGTTTTGTTTACATTTGCGTTGCTAAGTGCTGTTACATAGTAACCACATTTGGTTTTAATCCATTATGTAATGTGGTGGTGCTGGCACTGTGGAGCAGATGACCACGTCCAGATAAAGTATTCTCTGTAATTAATTAACTAATAATATCTATATTAATACTCGAGTATTACTCAGTACTGCTACGCCGGAACTCTCCTCCTCGTTTGAAGTGTAATGTTTATGTAATTACTGTGGAATAACGGTGTTATAACATGGTCACCTGATCAAATCACCTGGGTTAATTAATCTAATCTAATCTAATATTAATTAGACGACAGCTACGCAGGAAGTGTAAAGTATAAGGTGTACATTGTTAGTTTACTGTAACTGTTACTCTATAACTTCACAGCGTCTACACGCTCAGGGTTTAGATGTTTATGAATGTACGTGTGTAATAAACACACACAGCGTTAGAATTGAAATGTTTATTGTTTGTTTATTTAAATAAAGTCTTCTACTTTCACAGTAACGTTTAACCAGGACAACAGACGAGCTGTAGAACTTCCCCGGATACGCGTCCCAGGAGAAGAACTTCACCCAGAGTTTAGAAAAACGACCTGAAGTTAAGGAAGGACAGTCTGATGCTCTGTTTGAAGTTATATTTTAATGGAAAAATATATCCTCTGGTTGTTTAGGTGTCTGATCCTCTGGTTGTTTAGGTGTCTGATCTTCTGGTTGTTTAGGTGTCTGATCCTCTGGTTGTTTAGGTGTCTGATCTTCTGGTTGTTTAGGTGTCTGATCTTCTGGTTGTTTAGGTGTCTGATCTTCTGGTTGTTTAGGTGTCTGATCCTCTGGTTGTTTAGGTGTCTGATCCTCTGGTGGTTTAGGTGTCTGATCCTCTGGTTGTTTAGGTGTCTGATCCTCTGGTTGTTTAGTTTTCTGATCCTCTGGTGGTTTAGGTGTCTGATCCTCTGGTTGTTTAGGTGTCTGATCTTCTGGTTGTTTAGGTGTCTGATCCTCTGGTTGTTTAGTTTTCTGATCCTCTGGTTGTTTAGGTGTCTGATCTTCTGATTGTTTAGGTGTCTGATCCTCTGGTTGTTTAGTTTTCTGATCCTCTGGTTGTTTAGGTGTCTGATCTTCTGGTTGTTTAGGTGTCTGATACTCTGGTTGTTTAGGTGTCTGATCTTCTGGTTGTTTAGGTGTCTGATCCTCTGGTTGTTTAGGTGTCTGATACTCTGGTGGTTTAGGTGTCTGATACTCTGGTTGTTTAGGTGTCTGATCCTCTGGTTGTTTAGGTGTCTGATCTTCTGGTTGTTTAGGTGTCTGATACTCTGGTTGTTTAGGTGTCTGATCTTCTGGTGGTTTAGGTGTCTGATACTCTGGTTGTTTAGGTGTCTGATCCTCTGGTTGTTTAGGTGTCTGATCTTCTGGTTGTTTAGGTGTCTGATACTCTGGTGGTTTAGGTGTCTGATCATCTGGTTGTTCAGGTGTCTGATCTGGTTGTTGAGTTGTATTGGTGTTTGATTGTTGGTCTGTGTTCGTCTCTGTTTTCTGTCTTAGTATTTCCAGTATCTTTCTCTTTGGAACCCAAACGTCCTGCTCTACGTCTCTGAGGAAAATCCTGATCCTCTCATCTCCTCCTGTTCTCTTCTGACCTCCTTTTGTCTCCCCCTGCTGGGAGCTGCTGTTAACTACATCACGTTGCTCCTCACTTTCTTTCGTTTCTCCTGAGGATGCAGGAGTCTGGTCTGGGAGCTGTTGCTGATCGTTCTGTTTACTTTCATTCTGGTGTGAAGTGTCCACTCCAGTTACCACATGATCCTCCGTCTGTTCACTCTCTCTCTGCTGGACGTCTGTAGATGTTCCAGTCTGGTTCTCCTCCTCTCCACTGGGCTCCATCTCCACCATCTTCAGTTCTGAGATAAGGTAACATCTACAGGGACCTTGTAGGAAACACACACAGGTTCAGTCTCTGGACTGTTTCTGAGGTTTAAACTGGGGGGCTGGTGTATGTGACCCAGCAGATAGATTCTATTAGTTCTTCAGTTCTGTAGGTCCAGACTGATCTTCTAATAAACATACTGTATCTCATATTTCATACAAAATCTACTGTAATACACAGTGTTTACATTTTATTACTCTTATTCATTAGTATATATACATAAATATATATTCTATATATTATATATAACTCTTCTATTATAACAATACCAATGACCTATAACAATACTACTGTTACTACTAATAACAATAACAATAATTATAAAAAATCTACTCTAATACACAGTGTTTACATTTTATTACTCTTATTCATTAGTATATATACATAAATATATATTCTATATATTATATATAACTCTTCTATTATAATAATACCAATGACCTATAACAATACTACTGTTACTACTAATAACAATAACAATAATTATAAAACATCTACTGTAATACGCAGTGTTTACATTTTATTACTCTTATTCATTAGTATATATACATAAATATATATTCTATATATTATATATAACTCTT
Source organism: Megaleporinus macrocephalus (assembly GCA_021613375.1). Classification (NCBI taxonomy): domain Eukaryota; kingdom Metazoa; phylum Chordata; class Actinopteri; order Characiformes; family Anostomidae; genus Megaleporinus; species Megaleporinus macrocephalus. Next base: position 39,513,590 of record CM038726.1, on the reverse strand, counting down.
CTATTATAATAATACCAATGACCTATAACAATACTACTGTTACTACTAATAACAATAACAATAATTATAAAAAATCTACTGTAATACGCAGTGTTTACATTTTATTACTCTTATTCATTAGTATATATAAATAATTAATTATAATCTATTATAATAAGACCAATTACCTATAACAATACTACTGTTACTGCTAATAACAAGAACAATATTTATTTAAAAAATCTACTGTAATACAGTGTTTAGATTTTATTACTCTTATTCATTAGTATATATAAATAATTAGTTAATATATATGGATCTTCTATTATAATAATACTAGTGAACTGTAACAATACTACTGTTACTACTAATAACAATAACAATAATTATAAAACATCTACTGTAATACACAGTGTTTAGCTTTTATTATCTTAAAATCTACTCTTATTCATTAACATATATACATAAATATATATTCCATATAGTATTAATACATCTTTATTATAATAATACCAGTGATCCATAACAATACTACGGTTACTACAAATTTTATTTAAAAAAAACCAAATTGGTTAATTTGGTAATATAACATAATTATTTTAAGCATAAATTAAGTTTGAATATACAGAACTGTGTTAAGATTAGACATTATTTTTTCCAGACAGGAAGTTTTATTTACTCAATAAACTCTTTATTATTAAACATTAAAGAGTATTAATAGAGTAAGTAGTACTTTTACAGTTTATTATTAAACATTAAAGAGTATTAATAGAGTAAGTAGAGCTTTTACACTTTATTATTAAATACTAATCAGTATTAATAGAGTAAGTAGTGCTTTTACAGATTATTATTAAATATTAATCAGTATTAATAGAGTAAGTAGTGCTTTTACAGATTATTATTAAATATTAATCAGTATTAATAGAGTAAGTAGTGCTTTTACTCTTTATTATTAAATATTAATCAGTATTAACAGAGTTAGTAGAGCTTTTACACTTTATTATTAAATATTAATCAGTATTAATAGAGTAAGTAGTGCTTTTACAGATTATTATTAAATATTAATCAGTATTAATAGAGTAAGTAGTGCTTTTACTCTTTATTATTACATATTAATCAGTATTAATAGAGTAAGTAGAGCTTTTACACTTTATTATTAAATATTAATCAGTATTAATAGAGTAAGTACTGCTAACATTTTTATGTTACTTTGTATTGTATGTATCCGTTGTTATGATATCTATAAATGATTGTGTGTGTATATATATATATATATATATATATATATATATATATATATATATATATATATAAATTTTTATATATATATATATATATATATATATATATATATATATATATATATATATATATATATATATATATTATATGATATGTGAATTCAGCTTCACTGCAGTGCTATTCTTATTTAAAGGATCTGCTCCACCTTAAATCTCCACTTTTTCAATTAATCAATAAAACTCAGTTTCAGCTTCATGATCAACACTAATGATCTGTGTGAGACAGAGGAGCTGTTCTGAAATCAGCTCAGAGCTCTGGTCAGTAGTTAGCTCTGAGATTAAGGTGTAAGTAAGTGTGTTTTTATATTATTTTCAGTTCTGAAGTGTGATTGTTGATGTATTTGAATCAGGAGTGGTCAGTAATGAAATGTGTAGCTGTACTTACGAGACTGGAGCTGATTCTGCTGTTCCACCTACAGAGAAACCAGAAGAGCAGCTATAAGATCACGTACACGGTACGAGTGATGCAGCGCTGCAACACTTTAGGTGTGCTTTAAACAGCCCCACTCTAGTGGCCGTGCTCAGCAGCGCCACCTACTGGCTGGATCAGCCCTGCACGCTGAAGCCTTCCTGAACGAAGAGCTAGAAACTGCTACATGCAGAACAAGCAGCCTAAGGGCGTATACTAGAGATCTGATCAGCCACGGTTCTTATCAGGGATCACAGCTGGAAGGTGGGATTAGAACATCTCTAGAACTACAGGTAATCCATCATGTGAAGGTATTTAAAAGTCATTTCTTTAATTAATCCTAAATGTGAACACATGGACTTCACCAGACACCACTGCTACGCTGGAACCAGGTTTCAGAGTGAGAGGAGAGATGGTCATGCAGAGGAAGGTCTTCATGCCTGCTGTCCCTCAGACAGCCTTGTTAAGACAAGATGGTGTGATTAGTCCACAACTTCAACCTCACAGAAGTTCTGTGGAGTGGTTTAAAGAGGAGAGTCCTAAAGAGATGAACTCTGGAGGATCTGGAGAGTTTCATAAATGAAGATAAATACCTGATGTTTGATCCAGTTAGTAACTGTATCTAGAGCGTCCTGGTTCCTCTGACAGTGCAGTAATCCTCTATCCTCGTAGAACAGACAGTCCACAGTGAGAGTATTAGCTCTGGTTACTGATCTGCTGCTGTCTGGTACAGTGCAGTCTGTGTACAGTGTGTGGTAGAGAACCACCAGAACAGCAGGTCTGGAGTCTGTAGTGAATAGAAAGACATAAACGAGCTTTTATAGACAAACAATCTTTATATAAACAATAATACTACATACAGAATATAGAACAGTAATAAAACACTAATATCCATCTATTGTCTTCCTCTGTATCCGCTAGTCGGGGTCACGAGGGGGCTGCAGCATGATCAGGCTAAGGTGGGGTACACCATGGACAGGTCACCAGTCCATCACATGACCAACACACTCACACCTACGTTCAGTTTAGAGTGAGGATCCTAACATGCATGTGTTTGGACTGTGGGAGGAAACCGGAGTACCCGGAGGAACCCACTCAAGCACGGAGAGAACATGCAGACTCCTGAACAACTAAAATATGAAATGTTAATAATGTAATAAAGTAATAACACCGTTACTAAGCGCTCTGAGTATTTATTCAGGGAGTAACACAGAACACGCTCTGACCAGGTCATCCTGGAAGAAATCCTACATACTGATCCTGATACGGTCACTGTGCACTTCTAGGAATAACTTAAGATCATCATGTAGATCAAATTATTTGCAAACAGTAACAACAACAACAATAACAACAACAATAACAACAATAACATTGTACACTTTAATTTCATTGTACAGTGTAACTGTCTGTTCTGCTGTACACATGACAGTAAAACTCTTGAATAACAACAACAATAAAAACAATAGTAACTACAACAAAAACAACAATAACTACAACAATAACAACAATAACTACAGTAAGTACCATACTTACAGTAACTACAATAAGAGGAGTAAGTACAGTAACTACAGTAAGTATAGTAACTTAAGTAACTACAGTAAGTAGAGTACTTGGAGTAACTACAGTAAGGACAGTAACTACAGTAAGAGGAGTAAGTACAGTAACTACAGTAAGAAGAGTAAGTACAGTAACTATAGTAACTTTAGCAACTACAGTAACTACAGTAAGAAGAGTAACTACAGTAAGAAGAGTAAGTACAGTAACTACAGTAAGTATAGTAACTAGCAACTACAGTAACTACAGTAAGAAGAGTAAGTACAGTAACTACAGTAAGTATAGTAACTTTAGCAACTACAGTAACTATTGTAAGAATAGATAGTACAGTAACTACAGTAAGAAGAGTAAGTACAGTAAGAGGAGTAAGTACAGTAACTACAGTAAGAATAGTAACTTTAGCAACTACAGTAACTACAATAAGAGGAGTAACTACAGTAACTACAGTAAGAATAGATAGTACAGTAACTACAGTAAGAAGAGTAAGTACAGTAACTACAGTAACTACAGCATAAGGAGTAACTACAGTAACTACAGTAAGAATAGATAGTACAGTAACTACAGTAAGAAGAGTAAGTACAGTAAGAGAAGTAAGTACAGTAACTACAGTAAGTATAGTAACTTTAGCAACTACAGTAACTACAATAAGAGGAGTAACTACAGTAACTACAGCATAAGGAGTAACTACAGTAACTACAGTAAGAATAGATAGTACAGTAACTACAGTAAAAAGAGTAAGTACAGTAACTACAGTAACTACAGCATAAGGAGTAACTACAGTAACTACAGTAAGAATAGATAGTACAGTAACTACAGTAAGAAGAGTAAGTACAGTAACTACAGTAAGAAGAGTAAGTACAGTAAGAGAAGTAAGTACAGTAACTACAGTAAGTATAGTAACTTTAGCAACTACAGTAACTACAATAAGAGGAGTAACTACAGTAACTACAGTAAGAATAGATAGTACAGTAACTACAGTAAGAAGAGTAAGTACAGTAACTACAGTAACTGCAGCATAAGGAGTAACTACAGTAACTACAGTAAGAAGAGTAAGTACAGTAACTACAGTAACTACAGCATAAGGAGTAACTACAGTAACTACAGTAAGAAGAGTAAGTACAGTAACTACAGTAACTACAGCATAAGGAGTAACTACAGTAACTACAGTAAGAATAGATAGTGTCAGACGAACGCAAGGATATTTATTTTCTTGGTGATTTAAATATTGATTGGTTTTCTAAAAATTGTCCTTTACGTAAGAAGTTGAGTTCTATATATTTGTAAATGAAGTTAACAATTTAGACTGGTGCAAATATGGCTCTGATAATGTTTATGGACAAATTTGTGAGGTTGGTAGATGTACATGCCTCACTTCGTAAAAGGTCGGTAAAAGGAAGAAATGCACCATAGACTGATGATGAATTAAGATCACTAATGCTTAAAAGGGATAAAGCTAAGGCAGCCACTCATGAATCAGGAAGCTGTTTAGATAGGAATTATTACTGTAAGTTAAGAAATAGAGTTACTAAGATAAATTCTATTAAAAAGAAAGAATATTTTAAACAGAAAATTATCAGCTCTGTAAATGATAGTAAAAAATTATGGAAAGTTTTAAATGAGATTTTGTGTAAGAAGTCATACAATTCTAAAACTTACGTGGAATGTTCAGGTCAGTTCATTACCAGGCCATATGACATAGCTAATTATTTCAACAATCTTTTTTATTAGTAAGGTTGATAGTCTAAGATCATGTATGCAATTTGATGATGCCAATCTCACACATGGTATTGTTAACAATATTATGAGTGAGAAAACGTGTTGTTTTGCATTTGATGAAGTTACTCAAAATGCAGTTGAAGAGTTGTTGGTCTCAGTTTCTGAAGACATAGTTTCTGGCACAGATAACCTGGATGGATTTTTTTTTAAACTTGTTGGTAAGTTACTCTCTAAACCAATATGTCATATTTTTAATAGATGTTTACTTGTTGGGGTCTTTCCGGAAATATGGAAGGAGTCTAAAATTATACCACTTCCAAAAAATGGGAAAGAAAGTTTTATCGGTTCTAATTGCAGACCTATTAGTATACTCCCTGTTCTCAGCAAGTTAATGGAGAAGATAGTTTTTAATCAGATTCTAGCTTATTTTAGTAGAAATGGACTGATTACAACAGCACAGCATGCATATAGACCAGGGCACTCTACCAGTACTGCGTTAGTACACATGACTGATCAATGGTTAACACATATTGATGACAGGAAATTAGTTGGAGCTGTGCTCTTGGATTTTACTGCGGCTTTTGATGTCATTGATCATAGTATCCTTATTGCTAAGCTTAAATGTTATAGTTTTTCCTCCTTAGCTTTGAAGTGGATGCAGAGTTATCTTTCTGAGAGAACACAGCGTGTATTTTTTTAATGGTAGTTTTTCAGATAGCAAAAAAGTAATTTGTGGCGTTCCACAGGGGAGCTGTTTAGGTCCACTTTTATTTTCTATATTTTTAAATGATTTACCTTATGTTGCAAATAACTCTGAAGTAGTCATGTATGCTGATGATGTTACTTTGTTCTGTGCGTCACCAACCTTGGTGGAGTTGAGAGACAGTTTAAATGTTAAGCTACAAAGCATTGTTAAATGGGTGAGATCAAATAAATTAGTATTAAACATAGCTAAAACTAAATGCATCGTCTTTGGTAGTAGGAGAACACTTGATAAATCTAATGAACTTCATTTATCTATAGATGGGTTGTTAGTTGAGCAGGTTTTTAAGACCAAATTATTGGGAGTCGTATTCGATAATTTGTTATCTTGGTCTGACCAAATCAATCATATTGTGTTGATGGGAAAAGGCATTGCAATTTCAAGGAAATGTTCTTCATATGTTCCATTATCAATTATGACTGATGTAGTAAGTACAGTAAGAGAAGTACAGTAACTACAGTAAGTGTAGTAATTTTAGTAACTAGAGTAACTACAGTAAGAAGAGTAAGTACAGTAACTACAGTAAGAAAAGTAAGTACAGTAATTACAGTAAGAAGAGCAAGTATAGTAACTTCAGTAACTACAGTAAGTACAGTACTCAGAGTAACTACAGTAAGTACAGTAACTACAATAAGAAGAGTAAGTACAGTAACTACAGTAAGAAGAGTAAGTACAGTAACTACAGTAAGAGGAGTAAGTACAGTAACTACAGTAAGAAGAGTAAGTACAGTAACTACAGTAACTACAATAAGAAGAGTAAGTACAGTAACTACAATAAGAAGAGTAAGTACAGTAACTACAGTAAGAGGAGTAAGTACAGTAACTACAATAAGAAGAGTAAGTACAGTAACTACAGTAAGAAGAGTAACTACAGTAACTACAGTAAAAAGAGGTAAGTACAGTAACTACAGTAAGAAGAGTAACTACAGTAACTACAGTAACTACAATAAGAAGAGTAACTACAGTAACTACAGTAAAAAGAGGTAAGTACAGTAACTACAGTAAGAAGAGTAACTACAGTAACTACAATAAGAAGAGTAACTACAGTAACTACAGTAAGAACAGTAACTACAGTAACTACAGTAAGAAGAGTAAGTACAGTAACTACAGTAAGAGGAGTAACTACAGTAACTACAGTAAAAAGAGTAAGTACAGTAACTACAGTAAGAAGAGTAACTACAGTAACTACAGTAAGAGGAGTAAGTAAAGTAACTACAGTAAGAAGATTAAGTAGAGTAACTACAGTAAGTATAGTACTTAGAGTAACTACAGTAAGTAGAATAAGTAGAGTAACTACAGTAACTACAGTACTTAGAGTAACTACAGTAAGTAGAGTAAGTAGAGTAACTACAGTAACTACAGTAAGTACAGTACTTAGAGTAACTACAGTAAGTAGAGTAAGTAGAGCAACTACAGTAACTACAGTAAGTACAGTACTTAGAGTAACTACAGTAAGTAGAGTAAGTAGAGTAACTACAGTAACTACAGTAAGTACAGTACTTAGAGTAACTACAGTAAGTAGAGTAAGTAGAGTAACTACAGTAACTACAGTAACTACGTCCTCAGGAGGCAGTAGCGGCGGAGTCTGAGAAGAAGTGTTCACCTGCTGGAATAACTGTTGACAGCAGAACCAGCTCGTTTAGAGAAGATCACAGGGGGCGGGTCAGGAGGAAGTAGCCACGCCTACTGAAGGCCTGTGAAACTAGTTCAGGACCCACGTCTGCTGCCCGGTTGGCAGTGATGTCACAACCACATTTAACAGAAGTGGTGTGAGAGAGAAGTGTAGGGTATCAGAGTGTAGACCTTGTTTAGAAGATCAGAAATAAAGAGAGAAGGTCTACAGAACCAGTACCTGAGAGAGAAGTGTAGGGTATCAGAGTGTAGACCTTGTTTAGAAGATCAGAAATAAAGTGAAGGTCTACAGAACCAGTACCTGAGAGAGAAGTGTAGGGTATCAGAGTGTAGACCTTGTTTAGAAGATCAGAAATAAAGAGAGAAGGTCTACAGAACCAGTACCTGAGAGAGAAGTGTAGGGTATCAGAGTGTAGACCTTGTTTAGAAGATCAGAAATAAAGTGAAGGTCTACAGAACCAGTACCTGAGAGAGAATTGTAGGGTATCAGAGTGTAGACCTTGTTTAGAAGATCAGAAATAAAGAGAGAAGGTCTACAGAACCAGTACCTGAGAGAGAAGTGTAGGGTATCAGAGTGTAGACCTTGTTTAGAAGATCAGAAATGAAGAGACGGTCTACAGAACCAGTACCTGAGAGAGAATTGTAGGGTATCAGAGTGTAGACCTTGTTTAGAAGATCAGAAATAAAGAGAGAAGGTCTACAGAACCAGTACCTGAGAGAGAAGTGTAGGGTATCAGAGTGTAGACCTTGTTTAGAAGATCAGAAATAAAGTGAAGGTCTACAGAACCAGTACAAAGGTGACAAAGGTGACCCCTGTTTCCATCAGGGGGGTCAGTGTGGACACTGTGGAGGACTATAAATATCTGGGCGTGCACATTGACAATAAACTGGACTGGGCTAAGAACACTGACGCCTTCTACAAGAAGGGCCAAAGTCGTCTCTATTTCTGAGGCGTCTGAGGTCCTTCAACATCTGCAGGACTATGCTGAGGATCTTTTATGAGTCTGTAGTTGCCAGTGCTATCCTATACGCTGTTGCATGCTGGGGCAGCAGGCTGAGGGTGGCAGACGCCAACAGACTTGATAAACTGATCCGCAGAGCCAGTGATGTTGTGGGTGTGGAGAGGTCTACAGAACCAGTACCGGAGAGAGAATTGTAGGGTATCAGAGTGTAGACCTTGTTTAGAAGATCAGAAATGAAGAGACGGTCTACAGAACCAGTACCTGAGAGAGAAGTGTAGGGTATCAGAGTGTAGACCTTGTTTAGAAGATCAGAAATAAAGAGAAGGTCTACAGAACCAGTACCTGAGACAGACCTTGTTTAAAAGATCAGAAATGAAGAGAAGGTCTACAGAACCAGTACCTGAGAGAGAAGTGTAGGGTATCAGAGTGTAGACCTTGTTTAGAAGATCAGAAATAAAGAGAGAAGGTCTACAGAACCAGTACCTGAGAGAGAATTGTAGGGTATCAGAGTGTAGACCTTGTTTAGAAGATCAGAAATAAAGTGAACGTCTACAGAACCAGTACCTGAGAGAGAAGTGTAGGGTATCAGAGTGTAGACCTTATTTAGAAGATCAGAAATGAAGAGACGGTCTACAGAACCAGTACCTGAGAGAGAAGTGTAGGGTATCAGAGTGTAGACCTTGTTTAGAAGATCAGAAATAAAGTGAAGGTCTACAGAACCAGTACCTGAGAGATCCTGAAGCTGCTGCAGTGCTGTCTGAATGTTAGTTCTACGTGGTGGAACCACAGCACAGAACACCAGGATGACGTCACACTGCTCCACTGAGGTCTCCTCCAGGTCGGGCAGTTTTTCATACAGGCTCTTTAAGAAGTTCTGATGAGATTTTAGAGTGTTTCCCACCACCACGTTTGAGAACTTCACTGGTTCTACAACAGAATCACACAGTCAGATCATCAGTCAGTGAAGATGCTGTGTTAATAAATATAAATAAAAACAGAACGCAATGATCTGTAAATCTTAGAGACCCACATTCTATTCACAGTAGAACCCTAACTTCCAATTTCAGTAAACACATTCCTCCACGTAAAATCCTGAAGATCTGATCACCTAAAGTCCATAGTATCATCAGATTCAGAGACTCTGGAGAAACCCCTGTGCGCAAGGGCCAAGGCCGCTGGTCAGTATTGGCTGCCGGTGATCTTCGGTTCTCAGATGGCTCTGCTTTAAAAACAGGCCTGATTCTGTTCTGGACGTCACTGCATGAGCTCAGAACCACTTCCAAGGATCACTGGACTGGGAAGGTCCACATGGTTACCCAGAGTTTTCCAGCTGCTGAGCTGCTCCACACAGCTGCTCCTCTTGTTATCAGACTCTGTTCCCTCATAAACATACCAAACTGAAGGTTCTGCGGTTTCAGTATTTCTTCAGCTCACTCGGGTATTCGATGTGTCTAATCATGATTATCATTTACAGAGATTATTAAATCTTCAGTCAGTAAATAATCTGTAAGTTTGAAGCCTTTAACACTTTTAAAATAAAATAATTAAATTTAATGAAAGTATTTTTAATTAAGATGCTAACGGCTCTCTACATTACTCTGCACATGTTTTTCTGCCCAAACGGGGACTCACTGACTCCTTCAGATCTCCTTCAGTCACTGCAGTTGTAATATTACTGTCCACAGCACCGTCAAATATAGATTTTAGAACTTCTTCATATTAACTTCACTTGTTAATCAGATTGTCTGATAGGGGTTTAGCTGTAGCTTCATTCAGGATAGAGTTATCAGCTAGCATGACTAGCAGACCACTGAGATCACTGTTTGTGAAGTTGCTACATACCCGTACGTTGGTCTTCTACCTGGTGTTAAATTACATCCATAGTTTTAATTTTTTTGCTTACAATAAGTTCATAACAATAAGTTACCATCAGCAACTGAGTGATAACGTGATTTTGGGTTATTAAAACTCTAATTACAATTGCTTTTGTTTGCTCCAGGTATAATTAATTCTATCCTTCTCTTTCATGTTCCCCATTTTCTCTGTACACCTCATAACACTGGTAACACTGGTAACACTGGTAACACTGGTAACACTGGTAACAGCTAGTTGTTCCAATACCAGCTGCAAAGATCTTTAACCAAATCCACCTGCTTAAATAATCACTAGAGAACATGATCAGTGGAGACCCTACTGGATAGAATGGAGACAGTGTTGGCAGACCTGAATAAAACATCAATCCTGCTAGCTCTATACAGAACCAAAGTTTGGAGAACTAGAGCATGAAGGCTACTGGAAGCACACTGACATTATTTATGTTTATAAATGCTACAGTAGACAAGATACTGAATCAAAGTGACTTCTGGACCATTACACAGCTCACCATGATGCACTCTGTCAGTAGAGGAATTCTCAAACCACCTGCAGCAGACAGGCAGAGTGGCAGCTCTAATGCTACTACTGTAAGGGTACTACCCCCACCACCGTACTATTTAGCTCCAGAAATGAACAGGGATGAACCAGGAGAACCCTAAAACTCTGTTTGATCTAAATCTCCATCCCACCAGTAGCTCTTATCTAGGAGTCTGCACGCTGTATCTGGAAAACAACCGTGTTACTAAAAGAGATTCTCAAACACTGACAGGCTTTGAGTGAACCCACCAGTATCCCCGGTAGCCTCTGCCTATCACTGCACCCTATCCTGGATCGTCACTGTGCCCAGTAACTGTAGTCTAGTAAAACACAAAACCACAGGGTAAAGATACAGAGTGTTCCTGGACACCACCAGAACCAACTCCCACCAACCGGACAGGACTCTCCAATTCTGAATTCAGGAGGAATCACCGTGTCGACAAGTCCCAGGTCACCTACATAAAACTGGTGCTGCCAGCAAGTTCTGTGTCTACAACCAGCAAGAAGCACTTCCTGATACAGCGCCGCAACACGTCCCACAAGTAACAGCCACCAGTCAAACACTCACAGCATGCTGGTTTACAGGAAAGACAAACTAACTCCACATACCTCTACATAACTCTACAAGGGTATTTCACCCAGCTCCGTTCCCAGTCCCCCCCACCCCACTGCCCTCGCTACCACCCAGTCTAATTACAAACCTGACCTGTTAGTCACGGTTACCGATCCGGTAAACAGCAGTCTTATTTAACCACAGGCTGGTGTCCAGCCCTACACAGAGAACTAAAACCAGGCTTTTAATCAGTCAGACTGACTTCAGATCAGCAGCACTGCTCCGGTATCAGTGAAATGAGTCTTCTGAAGATCTGAGAGCTGTGCTTACCTTTACAGTCAGAACTCTGTCCAGCGAGAGACGAACCTTTAAAGACAGTGAGCAGTTAGTGAACTTCCTCCAGATCAGAGGACACTAGTGCTATCCCACAGTAATGATACTAGAACTATCTGTTATATCACTGATTAAAATATATTTCATATTTAAACAACTTTAAAACACTAAATGGTGTACCTTCACTCATCAGTGTTTCTTCCATCAGTTCTAGCATCTTCTTTTCCTCCTCTTCCTGAATTCTGGAAGCTTCCAGTACTTTATTCTTCTCTTCAAACCCTGTAACGTCAGAATCTGCTTTTAAGCTCTGTTTTGTAATAATCCTGTTTCAGTAACGCCAGAGACGTCCTTATTACAGTGCTGTTATTGTGTGTGCTATAATAACATTACAGTAATAATAAAACCGAAATGATAGTACAGTAATAATACAGTAATAATAATGCAATAATAATAATAATAATAATAATAATAATACAGTAATAATACAGTAATAATACAGTAGCAATAATAATAATAATAATAATAATAATAATAGAGTAATAATAATACAGTAATAATAGACACACTCTTATGGTGTCGCCCCCTCTGGGTAGACTCTGAACACAACTGCAGGTAATCTTGGACCTGTTAACTGCCTCATATATACTCCTTTGTTTATCTCGTCACTCTTTATGATTGTGTGTTGTGTGTTGTTCTGTTGTCCTCCAGTTTTTTCTCTCTCTCTCTTAACTGTGTTCATCTTCTACTGAGTTCCTACTGGGTCTCTAATGAGTCCCTACTAAGTCTCTACTGAGTCTCTACTGAGTCACTACTGAGTCTCTACTGAGTTTCTACTGAGTCACTACTGAGTCTCTACTGAGTTTCTACTGAGTCTCTAATGAGTCGCTACTGGGTCTCTACTGAGTATCTAATATGTCTCTAATGAGTCCCTACTTAGTCTCTACTGAGTCTCCAATGAGTCGCTACTGAGTCTCTACTGAGTATCTAATATGTCTCTAATGAGTCTTTACTGAGTTTCTACTGAGTCCCTATGGAGTCTTCACTGGGTCTCTACTCATATTGCTCACCTAGTTTCATCTGATCCAGTTCTTTGATCTTATGTTGAATCTCTGAAAAATGAGATCAGAATATGACATAAAGTGTAGTTCAGTTTAGTTCATGAAAATCTGATATCATTTCAGTTTGTCTCTGTTCAACTTCCAGCTTCATTTCTACAAAATGATTAATAACGTTACTATAAACACCTTCAACTCATATTACTCACCTAGTTTCATCTTATCTCGTTCTTCTTTGATCTTTTCAAACTCTGTAAAATGAGATCAGAATCTGATTTAAGGTTCATTCTAGGAAAATCTGATATCATTTCAGTTTATCTCTGTTCAACTTCATGCTTCATTTCCACAAAGTGTGATGTAAGAAGCTATTTCTGAGTCCAGTCGTCCTGCAGATCTCCAAATCCAACCACAATCACAGAAGCTGTAAACCTTCACAGTCGATTATTGTTAAATCAGACATCACTGTAGATTATAAAGAGTGTACATTCTTTCAGATCTGCTTCTTAACACGTCCGGGTCTGAGTCTCTACTGAGTCTCTACTGAGACCCTACTGAGTTTCTAATATGTCTCTACTGAGTCTCTAATGATTCTCCATTGAGTTTCTACTAAGACCCTACTGAGTATCAATTGAGTCACTACTGAGTCTCTACTGAGTCCCTGCTGAGTTTCTAATATGTCTCTACTGAGTCTCTACGGAGTCGCTATTGAGTCCCTACTGGGTTTCTAATATGTCTCTACTGAGTCCCGACCGGGTCTCTAATGAGTCCCTACCGAGTCTCTACTGAGTTTCTATTGGGTCTCTAATGAGTCCCTACCGAGTCTCTACTGAGTTTCTATTGGGTCTCTAATGAGTTGCTACTGAGTTTCTACTGAGCTTCTACTGAGTCCCTACCGAGTCTCTACTGAGTTCCTACTGGGTCTCTAATGAGTCCCTAAAGAGTCTCTACTCTATTTTCACTGACATCACTGACTCAGTACTGTTACAGTATAATAGGAATCAGCAGAAGAAGCTCAGTGTAGTGTATTTAGATCTTCACTGGTAATAAAACTATATTAAAATAAATGTAACACAGCCCGTAAGTCCTGTAAACAGTTGTTGTTGTTATAACTGTGTGTGCTGTATCGTCCAGAGTTGTGGGGAAGCTGGGTCGGGCTGAGTATCTGCTGCTGTGTTCAGTAAAAGAGCATTCGCTTAATGTGCTGATTCCTGCATCTCACTGTACCTGGAGGTCTCAGTACAGTGAGTGTGTGAGTGTGTGAGTTACTGGACCGTAGAAGATCCTGCAGAGACGATCACCTCACCTCCTTTCAGCTTCTTCACCTCTGCTTCCAGTCTCTGGTGGGAGATTGTAGAGTACAGTAAAGCTGACAGTTCTGATTGTGTAAGTATTATTAATTCTTACTCTTATTCTGTGACTCTCTGAGATTTCAGTATTTATAACATGTGTGAGATTCAGGTGTTCGGATCAGTCAGTACTGCAGTGAGCAGCTCACACTCAGCTAAAACTCTCACCTTGATCTTTTTATCTCTGGACTCTGAGGCTGAAGATGGATACTCTGCTGGATGAACGACAGACAGAGTTCAATTCATTTAAAAGAAATACAGTATGTGTTGGTGACTGTAATATAATAATATAATGATTTGTATTACTGATATAAATATAATATAATAATATGATGATTATTATTATTGATATAAATATAATATAATAATATGATGATTACTATTACTGATATAAGTATAATATAATAATATAATGATTACTATTACTGATATAAATATAATATAATAATATAATAATCATTATTACTGATATAAATATATACTAATATAATGATTACTATTACTGATATAAATATAAAATAGTAAAATAATGATTACTATTACTGATATAAATATAATATAATAATATGATGATTAATATTACTGATATAAATATAATATAATAATATGATTAATATTACTGATATAAATATAATACAGTAATATAATGATTATGATTACTGATATAAATATAATATAATAATATGATTAATATTACTGATATAAATATAATATAATAATATGATTAATATTACTGATATAAATATAATACAGTAATATGATGATTACTAGTACTGATATAAATATAATATAATAATATAATGATTACTATTACTGATATAAATATAATATAGTAATATAATGATTATTATTACTGATATAAATATAATATAGTAATATAATGATTATTACTGATATAAATATAATATAATATGATGATTATTATTACTGATATAAATATAATAATATGATGATTGCTAGTACTGATATAATTATAATATAATAATATAATGATTACTAGTACTGATATAAATATAATATAATAATATGATGATTATTATTACTGATATAAATATAAAATAGTAAAATAATGATTAATATTACTGATATAAATATAATATAATAATATAATGATTAATATTACTGATATAAATATAATATAATAATAGAATGATTACTATTACTGATATAAATATAATATAATAATATAATGATTACTAGTACTAATATAAATATAATATAATAATATAGTGATTATTATTACTGATAGAAATATAATACAATAATATAATGATTATTATTACTGATATAAACTGAACAGTCAGTAGTATGATGTACAGCTGTATTTACACTGCAGTGCTCTGATATTCCTTATCCAGCCTGTAACTTTATCTAGAACATCCTGGTTCTTCTGACAGTCCAGTAATCCAGTATGATCATACAGACAGTCCACAGTTAGAGTATTATCTCTGGTTACTGATCTGCTGCTGTCTGGTACAGGGTAGTTTGGGTCTGATGTTTGATGGAGAAGCACCAGAACAGCAGGTTTGGAGTCTGTAGAGAAGATAAACATACATAGTTAATCTGATTACAGTAAATAAATAAACAGGAACTGGTATGTAGTCTTTGAGAGGAGAAAATCATCTTTTAATACTTAAACATTTTATACACATTTATATACATTTAAATACGTTTATAAACATGTATGTATGGACGTCTGGTAGAGTCCAGCTGTATCTGCTGGATCCTGAAGATGATCTGACTCAGATGTTTGGAAACTGTGTGTTAAACGTGTACAGAGATAAACTGAACAGCTGATTTCAGACCAGCTCTACTGGAGGATACGGGTCAGTCTTACACTGACCTGCAACATTTACACAGGAGACCCGTATACGAGTCAGAACTGTTTGTGTGTGGTGTATAAGATAAGCTGTAATTGTATAATTATATATATATATATATATGAATATTGCTGTTGTTATTTGTGTGGTGTGTAAGTGTTTTGACTGATAGACTAAATTAACTCAGAGTAGAGTCTGTCTCCACTGGCATTCAAAGCTGACAGCAGCAGTTCTATGTCTTTATTAATAATTTATGTATTTTATTTGTTTGTCTCTTTGTTTATATTCAGGAAATCTGATTATGTTGTAGATGTGAGCACTTATGCTCAGCGCCACCAGAGGTCCTTGTCCCACAAGTTTTAGTAACCTAGAACACACTGCAGCTGCCCCTTCATCTCCTCCTCCTGACAGTCATCAGCCCCTCACTCTAAATACCCCTCACACACACCTCAGAGCGTGGGACTGAACCTAACCCTGTTTGTTCATACCAAGCCTCTTGTTTAAGCTAAGCTAGGCTAGGCTAACGCCAACCCCGACTGAGACTCAGGTCATCTGTCTTCTATCACCATCAAGTGAAGAAAAGGTATACCCAGGCACGCTACGCTAGGCTAAGTCTCCCTGGCCACATCACGCTCGACAGCAGCCAGTCGGGCCACCCTGAGCCTGAACAGGTTCTCAGCCTCATATCACACGAGCAAACTAACTCCGCCCTTTCGTTAGGGTCTCTAGTCTATCACTGCTCTTACAGGAAGTTATCTCCTGGAACCTCCACTGAGGGCTGTGCTCTAACCATTGTGCTTTCAGGAGAACAACACCTGGAATCTCCAGCCTGAGCTCAGGTAAACATCCATCTCTGCTGGTCTTCTACTCTGCTCAGTCTGCTCGTCTGGATACATCCCCTAGGTCCCACTGGTTTCCTGGCTACTGCCCCAGTACCCCAGTTCACGCTGCCCAGTACTCTGCTCTGAACATTTCTCTGTTGTTCCCAGTAAACAGCCTGTGTATGGATTTTACTGTACAGTGTTGTGAATCATTAGTAGGTCATATTTAGGTTTGTTTACTTTAATACAATCAAAATTTCCACAAAAATGTGATCAGATCTTCCTTTTGATTAGACTTCAAATTGATTAGATTATGAATTACTAATCAATACTGTGCTTTGAGAATCAGTACAGATTCATAAAACAAACAAGCTGCAATATGTACTTAAACTGCTATGATTTATTAAAAACAATCATTTAATAAATAATATGAGTCAAAAACAAAGACATGGACACTCTCAGCTGTTTACTCAATTTAAACTTCTCTATTAATCAGAAGTAGAGACTGGTTAGTGTTCCAGACTGAGTACTGAACTGAGTACCTGGTAAAGTACTGATTTTCTTCAGAGCTGCTTCAATATCAGTTCCAGCTCGAGAGACGACAGGACAGAACATCAGAACCACATCACTCTCCTCCACTGACGTCTCCTGCAGACCCGGTAATCTCTCACACAGACGATTAATAAAGTGCTGATCTGAGTTCAGACAGTTTCCAGCTTTAATGCAGGAGAACTTCACTGTTTAAACAACAGAATCAGACAGAAATCAATTAATCATGTTCATTAATGATCTGATTAACACACACACATCTGATCCTCTGTAGTTTAAACTCTGTAATTACTAATTAATAACATAACTCTTAAATATTCCTTTATCTGTAATATTTATATAATAATTAATAAACACGGGTCTGATCTCTACTGTATGTATCAGGAGTTCAGAGATCTGATCTTATCTGATGATGATTTCAGTTCTGATCTCAGAGAAACATCTCAGCACTGCTCACCTCTGAATGGACTGAACAATGACTTTAACCACCCCGCCATCCTCTCTGCTGGACAGTGGGCGGGTCAGAGAGACTCTGTAGGTCAGAAATATGAAGTGAGATCAGCTGCAATTAAAATACTGTTTTACACACAGAGTTTATTCAGGAAGCTGATCAGAAAACAGTTCAACACCAGTTAAACCATCAGACTCTTTATAACCACACAGTGTTTAACTCTACTGTAACTACAGTAATAACACAGTAATAACTCAGTAATAATACAGAAATAACGCAGTAATAATACAGCAATAACGCAGTAACAATACAGTAATAACTCAGTAATAATACAGCAATAACTCAGTAATAATACAGCAATAACTCAGTAACAATACAGCAATAACTCAGTAACAATACAGCAATAACTCAGTAATAACTCAGTAATAATACAGCAATAACTCAGTAACAATACAGTAATAACTCAGTAATAATACAGTAATAACTCAGTAACAATACAGTAATAACTCAGTAATAATACAGTAATAACTCAGTAATAATACAGCAATAACTCAGTAATAATACAGCAATAACTCAGTAACAATACAGCAATAACTCAGTAATAACTCAGTAATAATACAGTAATAACTCAGTAATAATACAGCAATAACTCAGTAACAATACAGCAATAACTCAGTAATAATACAGTAATAACTCAGTAATAATACAGCAATAACTCAGTAATAATACAGTAATAACTCAGTAAAAATACAGTAATAACTCAGTAATAATACAGCAATAACTCAGTAATAACTCAGTAATAATACAGTAATAACTCAGTAATAATACAGCAATAACTCAGTAATAATACAGTAATAACTCAGTAATAATACCGCAATAACTCAGTAATAATACAGCAATAACTCAGTAATAATACAGCAATAACTCAGTAATAATACAGTAATAACTCAGTAATAATACAGCAATAACTCAGTAATAATACAGTAATAACTCAGTAATAACACAGCAATAACTCAGTAATAATAGAGTAATAACTCAGTAATAATACAGCAATAACTCAGTAATAATACAGTAATAACTCAGTAATAATACAGCAATAACTCAGTAATAATACAGTAATAACTCAGTAATAACACAGCAATAACTCAGTAATAATACAGTAATAACTCAGTAATAATACAGTAATAACTCAGTAATAATACAGTAATAACTCAGTAAAAATACAGTAATAACTCAGTAAAAATACAGTAAAAACCAACAGTAACCAAGTAATGTACCAGTTACCCAGAAATGATTTAGTAATGAGTAACAATAGTAAAAAATAAAAATAACAGTAACAGCAACGTTTCAGTACGAAACACTGATCAGAAACACTGTTATTGATCAGGTGTGTGTGATTGACAGGTGTCTCTGACTGTACATCTCCATTCTAACCAGCAGCTCCTGATCAATGATCTACAGACTGAGAGAGACGGAGGAGTCACATGACCAGCAGCACCAACCTTCACTCTGAATACTGAACACACAGAACTCAGAACGTTCTGATAACCTTCAGAATCAGACTTTAAACTCCTGAACACTGAACTTCATCACCCACTCAGTATTTCAGTGTTTCATAAACAAACATCACAACAAACAGTATACATTTACAGTAAAGATCAAAAGAACAGAGAGCAGATCATCTCACCTCAGATCTTCTACACACCCTGTAATAAACACTTTCACTTTCACTTCCATCTGATTCTCTACTGACCCCTACAGTCCACTGAGTACAACTACACCCACCTACACTGATTCTCTACTGACCCTACAGTCCACTGAGTACAACTACACCCACCTACACTGATTCTCTACTGACCCCTACAGTCCACTGAGTACAACTACACCCACCTACACTGATTCTCTACTGACCCCTACAGTCCACTGAGTACAACTACACCCACCTACACTGATTCTCTACTGACCCCTACAGTCCACTGAGTACAACTACACCCACCTACACTGATTCTCTACTGACCCCTACAGTCCACTGGGTACAACTACACCCACCTACACTGATTTCTCTACTGACCCCTACAGTCCACTGGGTACAACTACACCCACCTACACTGATTCTCTACTGACCCCTACAGTCCACTGAGTAAAACTACACCCACCTACACTGATTCTCTACTGACCCCTACAGTCCACTGAGTACAACTACACCCACCTACACTGATTCTCTACTGACCCCTACAGTCCACTGAGTACAACTACACCCACCTACACTGATTCTCTACTGACCCCTACAGTCCACTGAGTACAACTACACCCACCTACACTGATTCTCTACTGACCCTACAGTCCACTGAGTACAACTACACCCACCTACACTGATTCTCTACTGACCCCTACAGTCCACTGAGTACAACTACACCCACCTACACTGATTCTCTACTGACCCCTACAGTCCACTGAGTACAGCTACACCCACCTACACTGATTCTCTACTGACCCCTACAGTCCACTGAGTATAACTACACCCACCTACACTGATTCTCTACTGACCCCTACAGTCCACTGAGTACAACTACACTCACCTACACTGATTCTCTACTGACCCCTACAGTCCACTGAGTACAACTACACCCACCTACACTGATTCTCTACTGACCCCTACAGTCCACTGAGTACAACTACACCCACCTACACTGATTCTCTACTGACCCTACAGTCCACTGAGTACAACTACACCCACCTACACTGATTCTCTACTGACCCCTACAGTCCACTGAGTACAACTACACCCACCTACACTGATTCTCTACTGACCCCTACAGTCCACTGAGTACAACTACACCCACCTACACTGATTCTCTACTGACCCCTACAGTCCACTGAGTACAGCTACACCCACCTACACTGATTCTCTACTGACCCCTACAGTCCACTGAGTACAGCTACACCCACCTACACTGATTCTCTACTGACCCCTACAGTCCACTGAGTACAACTACACCCACCTACACTGATTCTCTACTGACCCCTACAGTCCACTGAGTACAACTACACCCACCTACACTGATTCTCTACTGACCCTACAGTCCACTGAGTACAACTACACCCACCTACACTGATTCTCTACTGACCCCTACAGTCCACTGAGTACAACTACACCCACCTACACTGATTCTCTACTGACCCCTACAGTCCACTGAGTACAACTACACCCACCTACACTGATTCTCTACTGACCCCTACAGTCCACTGAGTACAAACTACACCCACCTACACTGATTATCTACTGACCCCTACAGTCCACTGAGTACAACTACACCCACCTACACTGATTCTCTACTGACCCCCTACAGTCCACTGAGTACAACTACACCCACCTACACTGATTCTCTACTGACCCCTACAGTCCACTGAGTACACAACACACCCACCAACACTGATTCTCTACTGACCCCTACAGTCCACTGAGTACAACTACACCCCCTACACTGATTCTCTACTGACCCCTACAGTCCACTGAGTACAACTACACCCACCTACACTGATTCTCTACTGACCCCTACAGTCAACTGAGTACAACTACACCCACCTACACTGATTCTCTACTGACCCCTACAGTCCACTGTGTACAACTACACACACCTACACTGATTCTCTACTGACCCCTACAGTCCACTGAGTACAACTACACCCACCTACACTGATTCTCTACTGACCCCTACAGTCCACTGAGTACAACTACACCCACCTACACTGATTCTCTACTGTCCCCCTACAGTCCACTGAGTACAACTACACCCACCTACACTGATTCTCTACTGACCCCTACAGTCAACTGAGTACAACTACACCCACCTACACTGATTCTCTACTGACCCCTACAGTCCACTGTGTACAACTACACACACCTACACTGATTCTACTGTCAGTAGGAGTGAGTACTGTTGTGTGTAAGGGTGATCTGGGGGTGAACACTGGTGGTCAGTAGGAGTGTATTGTAGTGTGTAAGTGTGATCTGGTGGTCAGTAGGAGTGAGTATTGTAGTGTGTAAGGGTGATCTGGGGTGAACAATGTTGGTCAGTAGGAGTGTATTGTAGTGTGTAAGGGTGATCTGGGGGTGAACACTGGTGATCAGTAGGAGTGTATTGTAGTGTGGAAGGGTGTTCATAATGAAACACAGAGCAGGGTTATTGATCAGTGATAGAAGTTTAATCTAGAATAATTACTGGACCGAGAGTGACCACAGCAGATCTACCAGCATCTGAAAAACAGAGTTCAAAGACTTTAAATACTCAAAAATACTGATCAGATATAAACAATACTAAACTAATACTCAATACTCAATCAGTACTAATCAGATATACAAACAATACTAAACTAATACTCAATACTCAATCTGTACTAATTAGACATATAAACAATACTAAACTAATACTCAATACTCAATATGTACTGATCAGAAATATAAACAATACTAAAGTAATACTCAATACTCAATCTGTACTGATCAGACATATAAACAATACTAAACTAATACTCAATCTGTACTAATTAGACATATAAACAATACTAAACTAATACTCAATACTCAATCTGTACCGATCAGACATATAAACAATACTAAACTAATACTCAATATGTACTGATCAGAAATATAAACAATACTAAAGTAATACTCAATACTCAATCTGTACTGATCAGACATATAAACAATACTAGACTAATACTCAATACTCAATCTGTACTGATCAGACATATAAACAATACTAAACTAATACTCAATCTGTACTGATCAGACATATAAACAATACTAAACTAATACTCAATATGTACTGATCAGACATATAAACAATACTAAACTAATACTCAATAAATACTAATCAGACATAAAAAATACTAAACTAATACTCAATACTCAATCTGTACTGGTCAGATATAAACAATACTAAACTAATACTCAATACTCAATCAGTACTAATCAGACATATAAACAATACTAAACTAATACTCAATACTCAATCTGTACTGATCAGACAAACAATACTAAACTAATACTCAATACTCAATCTGTACTGATCAGATATAAACAATACTACACTAATACTCAATAATCAATCTGTACTGATCAGATATAAACAATACTAAACTAATACTCAATACTCAATCTGTACTGATCAGATATAAACAATACTAAACTAATACTCAATCTGTACTGATCAGACATATAAACAATACTAAACTAATACTCAATACTTAATCTGTACTGATCAGACATATAAACAATATTAAACTAATACTCAATCTGTACTGATCAGACATATAAACAATACTAAACTAATACTCAATACTCAATCTGTACTGATCAGATATAAACAATACTAAACTAATACTCAATCTGTACTGATCAGACATATAAACAATACTAAACTAATACTCAATACTTAATCTGTACTGATCAGACATATAAACAATATTAAACTAATACTCAATCTGTACTGATCAGACATATAAACAATATTAAACTAATACTCAATATGTACTGATCAGACATATAAACAATACTAAACTAATACTCAATACTCAATCTGTACTGATCAGATATATAAACAATACTAAACTAATACTCAATACTCAATCAGTACTGATCAGATATATAAACAATACTAAACTAATACTCAATACTCAATCTGTACTGATCAGATATATAAACAATACTAAACTAATACTCAATACTCAATCTGTACTGATCAGACATATAAACAATACTAAACTAATACTCAATACTCAATCTGTGCTGATCAGATATGCAAACAATGAGATATTAGATATATTGATCAGGTTGAGATATTAGATATATTGATCAGGTTATGAGATAGATATATTGATCAGGTTATAATATATTAGATATATTGATCAGGTTATGAGATAGATATATTGATCAGGTAATAATATATTAGATATATTGATCAGGTTATGAGATAGATATATTGATCAGGTTATGAGATAGATGTATTGATCAGGTTATAATATATTAGATATATTGATCAGGTTATGAGATAGATATTTTGATCAGGTTATGAGATAGATATATTGATCAGGTTATAAGATATTATATATATTGATCAGGTTATGAGATATTAGATATATTGATTGGGTTATGAGATATTAGATATATTGATCAGGTTGAGATATTAGATATATTGATCGGGTTATGAGATATTAGATATATTGATCAGGTTGAGATATTAGATATATTGATCAGGTTATCAGATATTAGATATATTGATCAGGTTATGAGGTATAAGATATATTGATCATGTTATGAGATATTAGATATATTGATCAGGTTATGAAATAGATATATTGATCAGGTTATGAGATACTAGATATACTGATCAGGTTATGAGATATTAGGTATATTGATCAGGTTATGAGATATTAGATATATTGATCAGGTTATGAGATATTATGTATATTGATCAGGTTATGAGATAGATATATTAATCAGGTTATAAGATATTAGATATATTGATCTGGTTATGAGATATTAGGTATATTGATCAGGTTATGAGATATATATATTGATCAGGTTATGAGATATTAGACATATTGATTGGGTTATGAGATATTAGATATATTGATCAGGTTATGAAATAGATATATTGATCAGGTTATGAGATACTAGATATACTGATCAGGTTATGAGATATTAGGTATATTGATCAGGTTATGAGATATTATGTATATTGATCAGGTTATGAGATAGATATATTAATCAGGTTATAAGATATTAGATATATTGATCAGGTTATGAGATAGATATATTGATCAAGTTATGAGATATTAGATATATTGATCAGGTTATGAGATATAAGATATATTGATCGGGTTATGAGATATTCGATATATTAATCGGGTTATGAGATTCGATATATTGATCAGGTTATGAGAAATTAGATATATTGATCAGGTTATGAGATACTAGATATACTGATCAGGTTATGAGATATTAGATATAGTGATCAGGTTATGAGATATTAGATATACTGATCAGGTTATGAGATATTAGATATATTGATCAGGTTATGAGATATTCGATATATTGATCGGGTTATGAGATTCGATATATTGATCAGGTTATGAGATATTAGATATATTGATCAGGTTATGAGATATTAGATATACTGATCAGGTTGTGAGATATTAAATATATTGATCAGGTTATGAGATATTCTGTTCTGCTGATAACAGAGAGTGTGTCTTTACTGCAGTGTGTAGTGAATTACACTCAGTGACTGTAGGGGAAGCTGAAGAGCACTGAACACCAGCCCTCACATTAAACTGCTATAAAAGAGCATAGCCTGGGCGGAGTTGGGGGCAGGGCTTAATGGGGGCGTGTCCAGTGGTGTGTTGTCAGTGTGAGATGTTGCTGGAGAACAGTCAGTGCTGTCTGTTTACTGAACGACCAGCCTTGTTTACACTGAACTGATTAGTGTTCAGTAGTCAGTACGTACCTGCAGCGCCCCCTGTAAACACTCGACTGGGTCTCAGATCCTCACACACCGACTCACAGCAGCTACACACCGCATGATTACTGTCAGCACTGAGCCACCTGCACACACACACACACACACACACACACACACACACACACACACATATATATATATATATATATATATATATGAAGTAATTAATAATGAGTGACTAGTACATTGTTAACACCTGGAAGAAGAACCTCAACCTCACCTGGAGATACTTCAATACCTGATGAAGGTAAAACTGGACAGTAGAGTCACGACTGGGTTTAATAGTGAAGGTCATTTCCACACGACCAGAACTCCCAGTACTGGGACTGAACAGCTGAGAGGACACTCGTTAGGGAGACTAATCAGCTCCAGTCTGTAGGGAGTGTAAAGACTGGACGATGGAAGAAGGTCATGTGGTCTGAGGAGTCCAGAGTGACCCTACTCCAGAGTGACCCTGCTCCAGAGTGATGGAGTGTCAGGAGAAGAAGTGATGAAGTGATGCTCCCATCATGCATAGGTCCCACTGTACGAGCCTCTGGGGGCAGTGTTCTGATCTGGGGGGCTTCAGTTGGTCAGGTATACGGTAAGGTATAAGGTATTATGGGTAATAAGATGAAGTCAGTTGGACCACCTGAGTGGACTGACTGACCAGATTAATGTTCTTATTCCAGGACAGTCTTAGCTCACTGACCACCACAGAGTGCTGACCGCTGGAGGTGGGTGGGACGAGCTGGAGAAGAGTTCGGGGAGCGGTTCGGCTCTCCCGGCGTCAGAGCAGGGTCTGGGATCAGACTGAAGGTGATGTATGTGAGCTGCTGTGTGAACACCTGTCCGTACCTGTGTCCTGAGTAGCTGCAGGCTTTATTCTCTGGACTGTCCACTGCAGCAGCATCTGCCCCCTTCAGGACACACGTGATGAAGACCTGCAGCAAGAAAAACATTTAACCCTCAAACACACGCAGATCAGATTCATTAACCCCTAAACTCCTCCCACACGCCACACCTGAGCCTTATCTTCTCCAGGTGAGACCTGAATCATCACTGAACCTGATCTGCTCACCTGTCCCTGCTCGTTTCTGGGGAATCGGTGGGCGTTCATCTGCAGCTGCAGCACATGGTCCTCCGTCCTGGACATGAAGCAAACAGTGGGTCCACCTGATCTGGGGTCCGCCGAACACCTGGAGGACATTTAAACCCACAGTGTGGACAACAATCTACAGAAACCCCCGAACGCTTTGAAGTTCTCCTTACAGCTACGAAGCTAATGTTGCTAACAGGTAATGGAAGCTTATAGCCCACCAATTAGCATTACGCTAACTGCAAGAGTACACAGAGTCAACTTGCTAATTGGTGGGCTGTAAGCTTCCATTACCTGTTAGCAACATTTGCCTCGTAGCTCCAGGGCATCGAATGCGTCTCAGCTGATTGGCTATGTCCGAGTAAACCGGGGGGCCGGACTTTCAGCTGGACCATCGCTTTACAGCTGGTGGGGCTACTGACCCGTGGTTGTGTATGAGGGGGTATCTGGGGGTGTGTCCCGTGTCCGGTTCCTGAGTGGACACACAGCTGTCCACGTACAGCTTTAGAGGAGCGTGTCCAGCGTCCAGCATCGACGCCCTCACGTTGAGAACATCGCTGGACCGGAACACGGAGGAGAACCTCTCCGACGTCCAGTCGTCTGCAGAACACAAACACAGAGCAGCTCTTCTGACCTTACCCACCAGGAGACTGGACACTGTACTGACCACCCTGTGAACAGAGGGGTGCTCTGTGGGCGGAGCCTAACCGGTGGTAGAATGTGTACTGGTGGTGGACGTCCTGTAGCAGCCCTCACTCCTGCAGAAGACCCCTCATTACAGCAGAACAGCAGACCCCCATCCTTGTAAGAATTAAGGGAGGAGCATCATCTGATCCGGTCTGATCTCTGTGAAACTCGGTCGTATGTTAAAGGTCCAGTTGTTTCTGAGGTCCAGGGTTAGTTATGCAGTTCAACATAAATGAAAACGTCTGATCTTGATCTACTTCTGTCTGAAAGGATTCTGATCTTTGTGAGATCTACAAGAAGAACCTGCTCCAAGAAACAGAATGTAGTTCACTGGTCTGCAGTAATAAACTAAAGCTGGAGTCTGAACTACAGAACCTGGAGAGAGATGTGAGTCGAGGTGAAAGATCTCACTGTGATATGTTTGTTTATGTTTTCACCTGTATGTAGAATATCCACACAAACAAACACAGATTTTCATTTTTCTGTTCATCAAAGCATCATCAGCAGCTTTCCCGGCTCTTCATTCCTCTATTGATCTTTTTCTTTATTCTGATTATTGTATCTTGTATCTTTTCTATTAGTGTGATATTGTTCTGTTACATGTTGTACACGTGAGCCTCACCAAAACCAATTCCTTATATGTGTGACATACTGATTCTAATTCTGACTCTGACTCTGACTCTGACTCTGATTCTGACTGATTCTGACTCTGACTCTGACTCTGACTCTGACCAGTAAATCAAAGTTTCTTCTGTCCACAGGCACAGCAAGACCATCACTAAAACTTTCTTTAAGAAGGTGTCTTGCTCTGTGTTCACTGCATCCCTCGTCTTGGAATGTTAATGACTGAACCTCCTCTCTGGATCTGCTGGAGGGTCTGATATGGTGTGAGGAGTAAAGCTGGGTGGGGGTAACCCCTATCCCCCAGCAGTAGGTCAGGAAAAGCACCTCCACCTATAAGGAGTAGAGATAAACACTGAGGCTGAATCTGCTCCAGTCTGTGTGGTTGGAGTTTTCTTACTTTGGGAAAACCTCCGGCCAGTGAGGAGTCAGGAAATATTCCTGAACTGATTGGAAGAGATTTTCCACAGAGTAAATAATCTAGAACAACAGTAAAAGAGAGAAAGACTGAAAGTTGATGAAACCCGTGGACTGGCTGACTTTAATCTGTTGGGTAGAAGACTTACCTGTACCTGTACACTGATGGAGCCTTTATCCGGATGTGAGTGCAGTCTATAGCACCAATGACATTTTGGGAATTCTGGAGAACTGAATGTAGTTTTAGGATGAAATAGTTTATTAAGATAAAAACAATAACACTCTGTTTAAGAGCGTCTGTTAAATAATGTGACTCAGTTACTGATCAGACCAGCTGCTCTGAACAGGCTGCTTTTATGGAGGATGTCTCTGAGAATGTGATGAGTATATTAAGGAAGTGTTTAAGTGCAAGACTAATCTTTCTAAGTTCATGGCGGACCGTGGTCTCACTAAGAGGTTCTGTTTCTCTGACGCTGGACAGAAGCAGCGTGTGGGGTTTGGTCAGCGCTGGACTACGTCCAGTGGTCGTTTCAGTATATGACCCCAATAATTCACAGAGATATAATACTGTGTCTTCTGAATCTGTAGTGCTGAAATAAGTAGTGATCTGGAAAACCCAGTGGATCTGTCCGGTCCTGGAGTGACCTTGGAGCTGGTAGAGTGAATGCTCTGTGCACTATACGCTCACTCCTCTACTAGACTGGCTGTAAATGGGCTGCACTGTTAATCAGAGTCTACAGTCTTCACTGTCAGCTGCTCTTTATTATAGACTAGATTCTGGATTATTGGATCTCCTGTATGCAGGTGTTGGTGAGGTATGTGTCTGTATCCTGTTACTGATGCACCGTTAAGCTAACTGAACATTATATTATTATTATATTCTTATTATTATATTTATACTGAACAAATCTGATCATATGTGATTGTGGAGTGATATGATTTGTATAAACTCGTGTATGAATGTGAACACTAAAGAGGAAGTATGATAAAGATATACCTAAAAGTAACTTCACCTAAAATACCTATTATTAATACTCAGGTACAAAGAATTGTATTTCTGTGATCTAGAGTTTATGCTAATGTATCTTTGTGGACCAGAACTGAGATTAGACACTGTATTCCATTTCACACTGATCTGAATTAGTTATGATTTAACTAATAAACTGAAATGTGTAGAAACTGATTAACAATCAATATGTTCTCTGAAGATCCAAATATAAACAGCTTTTGGAAATATAATTATTAAATTTTAATAACAGTAATCTGCCATCCCTCCAAACTAATACTTAAATACAGTACTCAATTAAATTTATAAAGATATCATATGATACGATATATTATATGATATTATATAATGTGATATGATACGATATATTATATGATATTATATAATGTGCTATAATATGATATTATATAATGTGATATGATATGATATTATATATGACATTATATAATGTGATATGATATATGATATTATATAATGTGATATGATATGATATGATATATGATATTATATAATGTGATATGATATATGATATTATATAATGTGATATGATATGATATGATATATGATATTATATAATGTGATATGATATATGATATTATATAATGTGATATCGAGTATTAGATATGATATATTGATATGATATATGAGTGATAGAGATATGATATAATGGATATGATATTATATAATGTGATATGATATGATATGATATTATATAATGTGATATGATATGATATGATATAATGATATTATATAATGTGATATGATGATTTATATAAGGTGATATGATATTGATATGTATATGATATTATATAATGTTGACATGATATGATGATTCATTATATAATGTGTATGATATGACTGATATTATATAATGTTAAATGAAGATATGATATTATACTAATGTGACATGATATATGATATTATATAATGTGATATGATATGACATATATTATATAATGTGATATGATATATGATATTATATAATGTGATATGATATATGATATTATATAATGTGCTTTGATATGATATATGATATTATATAATGTGATATGATATGATATATGATATTATATAATGTGATATGATATATGATATTATATAATGTGATATGATATGATATATGATATTATATAATGTGATATGATATGATATGATATATGATATTATATGTTATGTGAGATGATTATGATATTATATATGGATAGATATGTGATATGATATGATATTATGATATTGGTGATATGGATTGATTATATAATGGATAT
>CM038726.1:39423041-39482334 GCA_021613375.1 Megaleporinus macrocephalus | reverse complement strand
CTCACTCAGAGTGCTCACTCAGCACACTCACTCAGCACATTCACCCAGCACACTCACTCAGAGTGCTCACTCAGCACACTCACTCAGAGTGCTCACTCAGCACACTCACTCAGCACATTCACCCAGCACACTCACTCAGAGTGCTCACTCAGCACACTCACTCAGAGTGCTCACTCAGCACACTCACTCAGCACATTCACTCAGCACACTCAGCACACTCACTCAGCACACTCACTCAGCACACTCACTCAGCACATTCACTCAGCACACTCACTCAGCACATTCACTCAGCACACTCACTCAGCACGCTCACTCAGCACACTCACTCAGCACACTCACTCAGCACACTCACTCAGTGCTCACTCAGCATGCTCACTCAGCACATTCACTCAGCACGCTCACTTAGCACGCTCACTTAGCACGCTCACTCAGCACACTCACTCAGCACACTCACTCAGTGCTCACTCAGCACATTCACTCAGCACACTCACTCAGCACATTCACTCAGCACACTCACTCAGAGTGCTCACTCAGCACACTCACTCAGCACACTTACTCAGAGTGCTCACTCAGCACACTCACTCAGCACATTCACTCAGCACGCTCACTCAGCACGCTCACTCAGCACACTCACTCAGAGTGCTCACTCAGCACACTCACTCAGCACACTCACTCAGAGTGCTCACTCAGCACACTCACTCAGCACATTCACTCAGTGCTCACCCAGCACACTCACTCAGAGTGCTCACTCAGCACACTCACTCAAAGTGCTCACTCAGCACACTCACTCAGTGTGCTCACTCAGAGTGCTCACTCAGCACACTCACTCAAAGTGCTCACTCAGCACACTCACTCAGTGTGCTCATTCAGAGTGCTCACTCAGCACATTCACTCAGAGTGCTCACTCAGCACACTCACTCAGCACACTCACTCAGAGTGCTCACCCAGCACACTCACTCAGAGTGCTCACTCAGCACACTTACTCAGAGTACTCACCCAGCACACTCACTCAGAGTGCTCACTCAGCATACTCACTCAGAGTGCTCACTCAGCACACTCACTCAGCACACTCACTGAGAGTGCTCACCCAGCACACTCACTCAGAGTACTCACTCAGAGTGCTCACTCAGCACACTTACTCAGAGTACTCACTCAGCACACTCACTCAGAGTGCTCACTCAGCATACTCACTCAGAGTACTCACCCAGCACACTCACTCAGAGTGCTCACTCAGCACACTCACTCAGCACACTCACTCAGCACACTCACTCAGAGTGCTCACTCAGCACACTCACTCAGTGTGCTCACTCAGAGTGCTCACTCAGCGTCCTCATCAAGTGATTTGGGGGGAGATGTACAGAGACCACTGTGTTTTAATCAGGAGATGTTCCTGATCATTCAGATCATTACTGGTCATTAATGGGTCACTACTGGGATATTATTGATCATTACTGGTCATTAATGGGTCACTACTGGGATATTATTGATCATTACTGGTCATTAATGGGTCACTACTGGGATATTATTGATCATTACTGGTCATTAATGGGTCACTGCTGGGATATTATTGATCATTACTGGTCATTAATGGGTCACTACTGGGCTATTACTGGTCATTAATGCGTCACTACTAGGATATTATTGGTCATTAATGGGTCACTACTAGGATATTATTGATCATTAATGAGTCACTACTGGGATATTATTGATCATTAATGAGTCACTACTGGGATATTATTGGTCATTAATGCGTCACTACTGGGATATTATTGATCATTAATAAGTCACTACTGGGATTTTATTGGTCATTAATGAGTCACTACTGGGATATTATTGATCATTAATGAGTCACTACTGGGATATTATTGGTCATTAATGGGTCACTACTGGGATATTATTGGTCATTAATGGGTCACTACTAGGATATTATTGATCATTAATGAGTCACTACTGGGATATTATTGATCATTATTGAGTCACTACTGGGATATTATTGGTCATTAATGAGTCACTACTGGGATATTATTGGTCATTAATAAGTCACTACTGGGATATTATTGATCATTAACGGGTCAATACTGGGATATTACTGGTCATTAATAGGTCACTACTGGGATATTACTGGTCATTAATAGGTCACTACTGGGATATTATTGATCATTAATGGGTCACTACTGCGATATTATTGATCAATATTGAGTGCTCACTCAGAGTGCTCACCCAGCACACTCACTCAGAGTGCTCTCTCAGCACACTCACTCAGCACATTCACTCAGAGTGCTCACCCAGCACATTCACTCAGAGTGCTCACTCAGCACACTCACTCAGAGTGCTCACTCAGCACACTCACTCAGAGTGCTCACTCAGCATACTCACTCAGAGTACTCACCCAGCACACTCACTCAGAGTGCTCACTCAGCACACTCGCTCAGCACATTCACCCAGCACACTCACTCAGAGTGCTCACTCAGCACACTCACTCAGCACATTCACCCAGCACACTCACTCAGAGTGCTCACTCAGCACACTCACTCAGAGTGCTCACTCAGCACACTCACTCAGCACATTCACTCAGCACACTCAGCACACTCACTCAGCACATTCACTCAGCACACTCACTCAGCACGCTCACTCAGCACACTCACTCAGCACACTCACTCAGCACACTCACTCAGTGCTCACTCAGCATGCTCACTCAGCACACTCACTCAGCATGCTCACTCAGCACATTCACTCAGCACGCTCACTTAGCACGCTCACTCAGCACACTCACTCAGCACACTCACTCAGCACATTCACTCAGCACACTCACTCAGCACACTCACTCAGCACACTCACTCAGTGCTCACTCAGCATGCTCACTCAGCACATTCACTCAGCACACTCAGCACGCTCACTCAGCACGCTCACTCAGCACACTCACTCAGAGTGCTCACTCAGCACACTCACTCAGCACACTCACTCAGTGCTCACTCAGCATGCTCACTCAGCACATTCACTCAGCACACTCAGCACACTCACTCAGCACACTCACTCAGTGCTCACTCAGCATGCTCACTCAGCACATTCACTCAGCACGCTCACTCAGCACGCTCACTCAGCACACTCACTCAGCACATTCACTCAGCACACTCACTCAGCACACTCACTCAGCACACTCACTCAGTGCCCACTCAGCATGCTCACTCAGCACATTCACTCAGCACGCTCACTCAGCACGCTCACTCAGCACACTCACTCAGAGTGCTCACTCAGCACACTCACTCAGTGCTCACTCAGCACACTCACTCAGCACATTCACTCAGTGCTCACCCAGCACACTCACTCAGAGTGCTCACTCAGCACACTCACTCAAAGTGCTCACTCAGCACACTCACTCAGTGCTCACTCAGCACACTCACTCAGCACATTCACTCAGTGCTCACCCAGCACACTCACTCAGAGTGCTCACTCAGCACACTCACTCAAAGTGCTCACTCAGCACACTCACTCAGTGTGCTCACTCAGAGTGCTCACTCAGCACACTCACTCAAAGTGCTCACTCAGCACACTCACTCAGTGTGCTCATTCAGAGTGCTCACTCAGCACACTCACTCAGCACACTCACTCAGCACACTCACTCAGAGTGCTCACTCAGCACATTCACTCAGAGTGCTCACTCAGCACACTCACTCAGCACGCTCACTCAGCATGCTCACTCAGAGTGCTCACTCAGCACACTCACTCAGCACACTCACTCAGCACGCTCACTCAGCATGATCACTCAGAGTGCTCACTCAGCACACTCACTCAGCACACTCACTCAGAGTGCTCACTCAGCACATTCACTCAGTGCTCACTCAGCACACTCACTCAGCACACTCACTCGGCACACTCACTCAGAGTGCTCACCCAGCACACTCACTCAGTGTGCTCATCCAGCACACTCACTCAGAGTGCTCACCCAGAGTGCTCACCCAGCACACTCACTCAGCACACTCACTCAGTGCTCACCCAGCACACTCACTCAGTGCTCACCCAGCACACTCACTCAGTGCTCACCCAGCACACTCACTCAGAGTGCTCACTCAGCACACTCACTCAGCACACTCACTCAGCACACTCACTCAGAGTGCTCACCCAGCACGCTCACTCAGAGTACTCACTCAGCACACTCACTCAGAGTGCTCACTCAGCACACTCACTCAGCACACTCACTCAGAGTGCTCACCCAGCACACTCACTCAGAGTGCTCACTCAGCACACTTACTCAGAGTACTCACCCAGCACACTCACTCAGAGTGCTCACTCAGCACACTCACTCAGAGTGCTCACTCAGCACACTCACTGAGAGTGCTCACCCAGCACGCTCACTCAGAGTACTCACTCAGAGTGCTCACTCAGCACACTTACTCAGAGTACTCACTCAGCACACTCACTCAGAGTGCTCACTCAGCACACTCACCCAGCACGCTCACTCAGAGTACTCACTCAGAGTGCTCACCCAGCACACTCACTCAGAGTGCTCACTCAGCACACTTACTCAGAGTACTCACCCAGCACACTCACCCAGAGTGCTCACTCAGCATACTCACTCAGAGTGCTCACTCAGCACACTCACTCAGCACACTCACTGAGAGTGCTCACCCAGCACACTCACTCAGAGTACTCACTCAGAGTGCTTACTCAGCACACTTACTCAGAGTACTCACTCAGCACACTCACTCAGAGTGCTCACTCAGCATACTCACTCAGAGTACTCACCCAGCACACTCACTCAGAGTGCTCACTCAGCACACTCACTCAGCACATTCACCCAGCACACTCACTCAGAGTGCTCACTCAGCACACTCACTCAGAGTGCTCACTCAGCACACTCACTCAGCACATTCACCCAGCACACTCACTCAGAGTGCTCACTCAGCACACTCACTCAGAGTGCTCACTCAGCACACTCACTCAGCACATTCACTCAGCACACTCAGCACACTCACTCAGCACACTCACTCAGCACACTCACTCAGCACATTCACTCAGCACACTCACTCAGCACGCTCACTCAGCACACTCACTCAGCACACTCACTCAGCACACTCACTCAGTGCTCACTCAGCATGCTCACTCAGCACATTCACTCAGCACGCTCACTTAGCACGCTCACTTAGCACGCTCACTCAGCACACTCACTCAGCACACTCACTCAGTGCTCACTCAGCACATTCACTCAGCACACTCACTCAGAGTGCTCACTCAGCACACTCACTCAGAGTGCTCACTCAGCACACTCACTCAGCACACTTACTCAGAGTGCTCACTCAGCACACTCACTCAGCACATTCACTCAGCACGCTCACTCAGCACGCTCACTCAGCACACTCACTCAGAGTGCTCACTCAGCACACTCACTCAGCACACTCACTCAGAGTGCTCACTCAGCACACTCACTCAGCACATTCACTCAGTGCTCACCCAGCACACTCACTCAGAGTGCTCACTCAGCACACTCACTCAAAGTGCTCACTCAGCACACTCACTCAGTGTGCTCACTCAGAGTGCTCACTCAGCACACTCACTCAAAGTGCTCACTCAGCACACTCACTCAGTGTGCTCATTCAGAGTGCTCACTCAGCACATTCACTCAGAGTGCTCACTCAGCACACTCACTCAGCACACTCACTCAGAGTGCTCACCCAGCACACTCACTCAGAGTGCTCACTCAGCACACTTACTCAGAGTACTCACCCAGCACACTCACTCAGAGTGCTCACTCAGCATACTCACTCAGAGTGCTCACTCAGCACACTCACTCAGCACACTCACTGAGAGTGCTCACCCAGCACACTCACTCAGAGTACTCACTCAGAGTGCTCACTCAGCACACTTACTCAGAGTACTCACTCAGCACACTCACTCAGAGTGCTCACTCAGCATACTCACTCAGAGTACTCACCCAGCACACTCACTCAGAGTGCTCACTCAGCACACTCACTCAGCACACTCACTCAGCACACTCACTCAGAGTGCTCACTCAGCACACTCACTCAGTGTGCTCACTCAGAGTGCTCACTCAGCGTCCTCATCAAGTGATTTGGGGGGAGATGTACAGAGACCACTGTGTTTTAATCAGGAGATGTTCCTGATCATTCAGATCATTACTGGTCATTAATGGGTCACTACTGGGATATTATTGATCATTACTGGTCATTAATGGGTCACTACTGGGATATTATTGATCATTACTGGTCATTAATGGGTCACTACTGGGATATTATTGATCATTACTGGTCATTAATGGGTCACTGCTGGGATATTATTGATCATTACTGGTCATTAATGGGTCACTACTGGGATATTATTGATCATTACTGGTCATTAATAGGCCACTACTGGGATATTATTGATCATTACTGGTCATTAATGGGTCACTACTGGGATATTATTGATCATTACTAGTCATTAATAGGTCACTACTGGGATATTATTGGTCATTAATGAGTCACTACTGGGATATTATTGATCATTAACGGGTCACTACTGGGATATTACTGGTCATTAATAGGTCACTACTGGGATATTATTGATCATTAATAGGTCACTACTGGGATATTATTGATCATTAATGAGTCACTACTGGGATATTATTGATCATTACAGGTCATTAATTGGTCACTACTGGGATATTATTGGTCATTAATGAGTCACTACTGGGATATTATTGATCATTAACGGGTCACTACTGGGATATTACTGGTCATTAATAGGTCACTACTGGGATATTATTGATCATTAATGGGTCACTACTGGGATATTACTGGTCATTAATAGGTCACTACTGGGATATTATTGATCATTAACGGGTCACTACTGGGATATTACTGGTAATTAATAAGTCACTACTGGGATATTATTGATCATTAATGGGTCACTACTGGGATATTACTGGTCATTAATAGGTCACTACTGGGATATTCTTGATCATTAATGGGTCACTACTGGGCTATTATTGATCTTTACTGGTCATTAATGTGTCACTACTGGGATATTATTGATCATTACTGGTCATTAATGGGTCACTACTGGGCTATTACTGGTCATTAATGCGTCACTACTAGGATATTATTGGTCATTAATGGGTCACTACTAGGATATTATTGATCATTAATGAGTCACTACTGGGATATTATTGATCATTAATGAGTCACTACTGGGATATTATTGGTCATTAATGGGTCACTACTGGGATATTATTGGTCATTAATAAGTCACTACTGGGATATTATAGGTCATTAATGAGTCACTACTGGGATATTATTGATCATTAATGAGTCACTACTGGGATATTATTGGTCATTAATGGGTCACTACTGGGATATTATTGGTCATTAATGGGTCACTACTAGGATATTATTGATCATTAATGAGTCACTACTGGGATATTATTGATCATTAATGAGTCACTACTGGGATATCATTGGTCATTAATGAGTCACTACTGGGATATTATTGGTCATTAATAAGTCACTACTGGGATATTATTGATCATTACTGGTCATTAATGGGTCACTACTGGGATATTATTGATCATTACTAGTCATTAATAGGTCACTACTGGGATATTATTGGTCATTAATGAGTCACTACTGGGATATTATTGATCATTAACGGGTCACTACTGGGATATTACTGGTCATTAATAGGTCACTACTGGGATATTATTGATCATTAATGGGTCACTACTGGGATATTATTGATCATTAATGAGTCACTACTGGGATATTATTGATCATTACAGGTCATTAATTGGTCACTACTGGGATATTATTGGTCATTAATGAGTCACTACTGGGATATTATTGATCATTAACGGGTCACTACTGGGATATTACTGGTCATTAATAGGTCACTACTGGGATATTATTGATCATTAATGGGTCACTACTGGGCTATTACTGGTCATTAATAGGTCACTACTGGGATATTCTTGATCATTAATGGGTCACTACTGGGCTATTATTGATCTTTACTGGTCATTAATGTGTCACTACTGGGATATTATTGATCATTACTGGTCATTAATGGGTCACTACTGGGCTATTACTGGTCATTAATGCGTCACTACTAGGATATTATTGGTCATTAATGGGTCACTACTAGGATATTATTGATCATTAATGAGTCACTACTGGGATATTATTGATCATTAATGAGTCACTACTGGGATATTATTGGTCATTAATGGGTCACTACTGGGATATTATTGGTCATTAATAAGTCACTACTGGGATATTATTCGTCATTAATGAGTCACTACTGGGATATTATTGATCATTAATGAGTCACTACTGGGATATTATTGGTCATTAATTGGTCACTACTGGGATATTATTGGTCATTAATGGGTCACTACTAGGATATTATTGATCATTAATGAGTCACTACTGGGATATTATTGATCATTAATGAGTCACTACTGGGATATTATTGGTCATTAATGAGTCACTACTGGGATATTATTGGTCATTAATAAGTCACTACTGGGATATTATTGATCATTAACGGGTCAATACTGGGATATTACTGGTCATTAATAGGTCACTACTGGGATATTACTGGTCATTAATAGGTCACTACTGGGATATTATTGATCATTAATGGGTCACTACTGCGATATTATTGATCATTATTGGGTCACTACTGGGCTATTATTGATCATTAATGGGTCACTACTGCGATATTATTGATCATTAATGAGTCACTACTGGGATATTATTGGTCATCAATGGGTCACTACTGGGATATTATTGGTCTTTAATGAGTCACTACTGGGATATTATTTATCATTAATGGGTCACTACTGGGATATTATTGGTCATTAATGGGTCACTACTGGGATATCATTGATCATTAATGGGTCACTACTGGGATATTACTGGTCATTAATAGGTCACTACTGGGATATTATTGGTCATTACTGGTCATTAATGGGTCACTACTGGGATATTATTGATCATTACTGGTCATGAATGGGTCACTACTGGGATATTATTGATCATTACTGGTCATTAATGGGTCACTACTGGGATATTATTGATCATTAATGGGTCACTACTGGGATATTATTGATCATTAATGGGTCACTACTGGGATATTATTGATCATTAATGGGTCACTACTATGATATTATTGGTCATTAATGAGTCACTACTGGGATATTATTGATCATTAATGGGTCACTACTGGGATATTATTGATCATTAATGGGTCACTACTGGGATATTATTGATCATTAATGGGTCACTACTATGATATTATTGGTCATTAATGAGTCACTACTGGGATATTATTGATCATTAATGGGTCACTACTGGGATATTATTGATCATTAATGGGTCACTACTGGGATATTATTGGTCATTAATGGGTCACTACTTGGATATTATTGATCATTAATGGGTCACTACTATGATATTATTGGTCATTAATGAGTCACTACTGGGATATTATTGATCATTAATGGGTCACTACTGGGATATTATTGGTCATTAATGGGTCACTACTATGATATTATTGATCATTACTGGTCATTAATGGGTCACTACTGGGATATTATTGATCATTAATGGGTCACTACTATGATATTATTGGTCATTAATGAGTCACTACTGGGATATTATTGATCATTAATGGGTCACTACTGGGATATTATTGGTCATTAATGGGTCACTACTTGGATATTATTGATCATTAATGGGTCACTACTTGGATATTATTGATCATTAATGGGTCACTACTGGGATATTATTGGTCATTAATGGGTCACTACTATGATATTATTGATCATTACTGGTCATTAATGGGTCACTACTGGGATATTATTGATCATTAATGGGTCACTACTATGATATTATTGGTCATTAATGAGTCACTACTGGGATATTATTGATCATTAATGGGTCACTACTGGGATATTATTGGTCATTAATGGGTCACTACTTGGATATTATTGATCATTAACGGGTCACTACTATGATATTATTGGGCATTAATGAGTCACTACTGGGATATTATTGATCATTAATGGGTCACTACTGGGATATTACTGGTCATTAATAGGTCACTACTGGATTTTGCTATAATATTACTGAATTATTACTGAGTTTTTACTGCATTATTACTGAACTAGTTACAGTAGAGTTAAACTGTGTGGTTACTGTATTATTACTGAGTTATTACTGAGTTATTACTGTATTATTACTGAGTTATTACTGTATTATTACTGAACTAGTTACAGTAGAGTTAAACTGTGTGGTTACTGTATTATTACTGAGTTATTACTGTATTATTACTGACTTATTACTGTATTATTACTGAGTTATTACTGTATTATTACTGTGTTATTACTGAGTTATTACTGTATTATTACTGTATTATTACTGAGTTATTACTGTAGTATTATGGAGTTATTACTGTATTATTACGGAGTTTTGTACTGTATTAATAATGAGTTATTACTGTATTATTACTGAGTTATTACTGTGTTATTACTGTATTATTACTGTAGTTACAGTAGAGTTACACTTTGGTTACTGTATTATTACTGAGTTATTACTGTATTATTACTGCGTTATTTCTGTATTATTACTGAGTTATTACTGTATTATTACTGAGTTATTGCTGTATTATTACTGTACTAGTTACAGTAGAGTTAAACACTGTGTGGTTATAA
The DNA here is from genome assembly GCA_021613375.1 of Megaleporinus macrocephalus. Taxonomy (NCBI): domain Eukaryota; kingdom Metazoa; phylum Chordata; class Actinopteri; order Characiformes; family Anostomidae; genus Megaleporinus; species Megaleporinus macrocephalus. The sequence goes on along the minus strand of CM038726.1, from coordinate 39,471,629 downwards.
AGAGTCTGATGGTTTAACTGGTGTTGAACTGTTCTCTGATCAGCTTCCTGAATAAACTCTGTGTGTAAAACAGTATTTTAATTGCAGCTGATCTCACTTCATATTTCTGACCTACAGAGTCTCTCTGACCCGCCCACTGTCCAGCAGAGAGGATGGCGGGGTGGTTAAAGTCATTGTTCAGTCCACCCAGAGGTGAGCAGTGATGAGATGTTTCTCTGAGATCAGAACTGAACTCATCATCAGATCAGATAAGATCTCTGAACTCCTGATACATACAGTAGAGATCAGACCAGTGTTTATTAATTATTATATAAATATTACAGATAAAGGAATATTTAAGAGTTATGTTATTAATTAATAATTACAGAGTTTAAACTACAGAGGATCAGATGTGTGTGTGTTTTAATCAGATCATTAATGAACATGATTAATTGATGTCTGTCTGATTCTGTTGTAGAAACAGTGAAGTTCTCCTGCATTAAAGCTAGAAACTGTCTGAACTCAGATCAGCAGTTTATTAACTGTCTGAGTGAGAGATCACTGGAGCTGCAGGAGACGTCAGTGGAGGAGAGTGATGTGGTTCTGCTGTTCTGTCCTGTCGTCTCTCGAGCTGGAACTGATATTGAAGCAGCTCTGAAGAACCTCAGTAGTGTACCAGGTACTAGACTGTTTTAATTGTTCTTTGTTTAATTTACATTTCTGATGTTAAATTGAAGGTATAAAGACCTACTGCCCCTCACCGCCATTACATACAGATTCACATATATACTAGCACACATATTAGCAACCAGTTATGTTCAGTGTTAAAACTGTGGACTGACAGTAAGTTTGAAAAAGAAAAGATTTTGACTCTACAGTCACATCTACAGCAGCAGCTTTATATTATTCATATATCAGAATCAGAATCAGAATCAGAATCAGAATCGGACTTTATTTGCCAAGTGTGCTCACACATACAAGGAATTTGTGTTTGGTAACAGAAGCTCACAGTGCACGATAACTGACATTACAGAAGTAGCACATCCAGCCTACACACACACACACACACACACACACACACACACACACACACACACACAGTGACATACACACACAGACACACCTGTAAACGTTACATGTGCAGAGTTGTATATTAAGTAAAGTACTGAGAGCAGCAGTAAAGAACAGACAGACTGAATTAAATAAATATAAATATGAAGAACAGTAGAGTCACTGGTGGAGACGGTGGTACTGAGTGTTCAGATAAATAAAAAGTGCAGAACAAGAAGAAGAGTGAGAGAACATCTGGATATGGATGGATGTATGTAGTAGACTGTACAGAGAAAGAAGAGTGAGAGAACATCTGGATATGGATGTATGTATGTAGTAGACTGTACAGAGAAAGAAGAGTGAGAGAACATCTGGATATGGATGGATGTATGTAGTAGACTGTACAGAGAAGAAGAGTGAGAGAACATCTGGATATGGATGTATGTATGTAGTAGACTGTACAGAGAAAGAAGAGTGAAAGAACATCTGGATATGGATGTATGTATGTAGTAGACTGTACAGAGAAGAAGAGTGAGAGAACATCTGGATATGGATGTATGTATGTAGTAGACTGTACAGAGAAAGAAGAGTGAGAGAACATCTGGATATGGATGTGTGTAGTAGACTGTATCCAGAGTGTAGTGTGTGATGTTCAGCTGTTCATGAGTGTGATGGCGTGTGGGAAGAAGCTTCTCTGAAGTCTGGAGGTCTTGATCCTCAACTGGCTGAAACGCCGACCTGAGGGAAGATACTGGAACAGGAGATGTCCAGGGTGTGATGGATCACGGACGATGTTCTCTGCATGTTCCTGGTTCTGGCCGTGTGCAGGTCCGGTATGGAAGGTAACTTCACACCGATGGTTCTCTCTGCAGACCTGATGATGAGCTGCAGTCTGTGGGTGTGGTGTTTGGTGGCTGAGCTGCTCCACACTGTGATGGATGCAGTGAGGACAGATTCCATGGTGGCGGTGTAGAACTGCACCATCAGCTCCTTGGGCAGGTTGAACTTCCTCAGCTGACGCAGGAAGTACAGCCTCTGCTGAGCTCTCTCGATGACGGTGCTGATGTTGCAGTCCCATTTCAAGTCCCTGGAGATTATTGTACCCAGGAACTTGTAGGAGTCCACAGCCGTTACAGTACTGTTGAGGATGGTGAGTGCTGGAAGGGTTGGAGGGCTTCTCCTGAAGTCCACTCTCATCTCCACTGTCTTGGCTGTGTTCAGCTCCAGGTTGTTGTGGTTGCTCCAGAGATATTGTTATTCTTATTTATGAAGAATGTGTATTACTTTATTTATTTACTAATGTTTGGTAAACTTCTTACAGTCTCATTGTGTCCTCATTGTATTAGCTTCTAGACCTGCTGTTCTGGTGGTTCTCCATCACACCTTTAACCCAGACTGCACTGTACCAGACAGCAGCAGATCAATACCCAGAGCTAATACTCTCACTGTGGACTGTCTGTTCCATGAAGATAGAGGATTACTGCACTGTCAGAGGAACCAGCTCGCTCTGGACAACATCACACCATGGATAAAACTTCAGGTAATTGGGCCTTCAGTTAGATTTATGTATTATCTATATATTCAATTCAGAATCACAATATTTAGCTTAACTATACAATCCAAGTTTCAAAGAAGCTGGGACAATGTTTAAAATGTAAATAAAAACAGATTTAAATGATCTGTAAATATCATATACCCACATTTTATTCACAATAGAACACAGAACACATACCAGATGTAGAGACATTTTAACATTTAATTAAAATTATTAACACGTTTAGAATTTGATGCAGCAACACATCTTAAAAAGTTAACCCTGAAAAGTATGTATTGGCCAACAGTTCTATGTTAAATCTAGAATTACGCTTGAAGCTCAACATAGATCTACCCACCCAGGACCACTCACACTGAGAGAAAGCCCTGATAACAACAACAACAACAACAACAATAACAACAACAACAACAACAACTATAATAATAATAATAATAATAATAATAACAACAACAACAACAACAACAACAACAGTAATAATATTAATAATAATAGTCATACAACAGTATGTACCTAGAGTATGACACTACCTATAGTATTCATGGAATTACAGTACAAAACTATCTACAGTACCCACAGTACAGCAGTAGTTACAGTACCTACAGTACAATACTACTTTCAGTATCTACAGTATGACCGTAACCTTCAGTACAAAACTACTTACAGTACCTACAGTACGGTAGTAACAAAAAAAGCAAGTAAAGTATGCCAGTAACTACAGTACCTACAGGACCTAGAGTACATCAGTACTTTCAGTACAAAACTACCTAAAGTACCTACAGTATGACATAATCTACAGTACCTACAGTACAAGTGTACCTTCAGTGCACTACCTTCCATACCTACAGTACCACAGTACTATCAGTACAAAACTATCTACAGTGCCTATGACCTATGCAGTATGACAGTACCTACAGTCTCTAAAGTACAACAGTATCTTCAGTAAAATACTACATACAGTACTTACAGTATGACAGTACCTACAGTACCTACAGTATGTACACTACTTACAGTAAAAAAGTTAAACCTAGAATCATGAAAGATTGGTTCTGCGTGGATTTATCTCCTACAGGACCACCCACATCAAGAGACAGCCCTAATAATAATATTAATTAGGAATAATAATGATAATGATAATAATAATATTCTTGTTTCTGTTCAGGTGAAAAAGCAGAACAGACCACTGCAGTGTAAGTACAGCTGTATATTATATTACTGACTGTTCAGTTTTATATTATATCACGTTATATATGAAGATAATTATTTTTGTTTTATTCCTCCACCTGCATGTTGGTCGTCTTCAGCCTCAGATAAGAAACAGATCCAGGTGAGAGTTCCAGCAGTTTGTGAGCTGCTCTCTGCAGTACTGACTGATCAGTAAACCAGAATCTCACACAATTTATAAATACTGAAATACAATAACAAACTTATTATTATAAATAAATATTTTATGAGATCAGTCACTACAATATTCTACACTCTTCTATCAGGAACTGGAAGCAGAGGTGAAGAAGCTGAGAGAAGGTGAGATGATCATCTCTATTATTCTCTACAGGATCTTCTACAGTCCAGTAACTCACACACTCACACACTGACCCCTCCCCCACTTTATATATCCTCAGACATATATCGTCATACCTCATATAGATATACAACACTATTAAATATTAAACAGTAGTAAAGACAGACCCTCACAGCATTACGCACAAGTTGGTATATGAGCTACATGCTGATTGGATAATGTTTAATAATTAATAGAAATGAAGTATTTAATACATACTGTGAGAAAGTGTAGGTGTTTTACAAACATGTATAAACACACTACTCTAACTTTAAACCTGACTCTCTGATTTTACAGAGAACAAAGAACTGCACGACTACAGAAGACGAGAAGAGGAGGAGATGAAAAAGATGATAGTAACACTGGAGGGTGAAGGTCAGTACTTTATTAATTAGACTATTTAAAGTGTAACAGTGTAAAATTAAAGCCCTGATCAGTAACTGCACAGAGGTTAGTCTACAATTCATAAAGCTAAATAATCAATAACTGATCATGTTATAACTGCACATGTAGTAAATCAGCCTGTAATGTCACATAGTACTAAATACAATATTCATTCATTAACATATCTGCTTTAGTTTATTTACTCAAGTTCTTTTTTTTTATAAATACTTATAAAAAATATTTATTATTTATATACATATAACACTGGTGTTTGTAACTATTTTACTTATTTATTAAATGTATTACTCATTTAACACTTGCTATATAAATAAATGAATAAATATTTATTGTATGTATTTATTTATTTATTTATGTATTAGAAGTAGTAATTATAGCCATATAACTTATTATTATTATTATTATTATTATTTATGTAATATCATGGAGTGTATAAGGTTCTCAGACCCACCTGTGATGGAACCTTTGGGTTCTAACCTCCTTTAGGTCTGCAGTACCTGCTGTGAGTGGTATTGAGGTCTCAGTGAAACACACAGGCGAGTGAAGGGTTATTTCTCACAGGGAGTGTATATATTAGGCTGTGGGGCTCAGGCAGGATGAGGAGGTGCTCATAAAACAAAGAACTGAGATAAAGATGTTAAGACTGGGTAAACTGTACAGAGAGCAGTGTTACAGGGATAGAGGATGAACAATAAGCAGTAAACACAATTTAATCTATCAAAAATTAGTGATGTGCTTAAATAATAGTGCAATAAACAACATTATTGATATCTGTAGTAGTAGCAAAAGTGCATTTCAGTTATATGATATAATATATAGAATATAATAGAAATATGATAATAATAGATAGATTTTACACTATTCCTTTAGCTCTTACACATATATATATAGTACTATAATACTGTGTAGGACACCTAAACGAACAGTGTAAAAGTGTGTATCTGATCAGTAAGTGTCTGATCACCAGTAAGACCAGCAGATTTGATTAGAACAGATGTAAATAATCAGACATACAATACAAAGTAACATGAATATGTTATTGTGAGAGAAGTAGATCAGATCTTGATCCAGTTTGAAGAACAAAGTTAGGTTCCAGATTTCTCCTGGACGCCCCAGACATTGTATGAATGTGTTCAGTTCCTTCAGCAGCAAATCTTGATTTATCTTAATGAAGTACTGAGCAGTCAAAGCAGGTATTAGATGAGAACTGATAATAATACTTTATTATGTATAATAATTAATAATAAAGTGGTTTTTTACACAGTTACTGAGAATTTTAACATAGTTTTTGCTTTGATAATAAAATAATTAATAATGTAAAATAATTGTACGTGTATTATTTTTAAAAACAACATGTTTGTTTATAATAATTTTTATTGTTATTAGTAGTAACAGTAGTATTGTTATAGGTCATTGGTATTATTATAATAGAAGAGTTATATATAATATATAGAATATATATTTAAGTATATATACTAATGAATAAGAGTAATAAAATGTAAACACTGTGTATTACAGTAGATTTTTTATAATTATTGTTATTGTTATTAGTAGTAACAGTAGTATTGTTATAGGTCATTGGTATTATTATAATAGAAGAGTTATATATAATATATAGAATATATATTTAAGTGTATATACTAATGAATAAGAATAATAAAATGTAAACACTGTGTATTACAGTAGATTTTTTAGAATTATTGTTATTGTTATTAGTAGTAAAAGTAGTATTGTTATAGGTCATTAGTATTATTATAATAGAAGAGTTATATATAATATATAGAATATATATTTAAGTATATATACTAATGAATAAGAGTAATAAAATGTAAACACTGTGTATTACAGTAGTTTTTTGTATAATTATTGTTATTGTTATTAGTGGTAAAAGTAGTATTGTTATAGGTCATTGGTATTATTATAATAGAAGAGTTATATATAATATATAGAATATATATTTAAGTATATATACTAATGAATAAGAATAATAAAATGTAAACACTGTGTATTACAGTAGATTTTTTAGAATTATTGTTATTGTTATTAGTAGTAAAAGTAGTATTGTTATAGGTCATTAGTATTATTATAATAGAAGAGTTGTATATAATATATAGAATATATATTTATGTATATATACTAATGAATAAGAGTAATAAAATCTAAACACTGTGTATTACAGTAGATTTTTTATAATTATTGTTATTGTTATTAGTAGTAACAGTAGTATTGTTATAGGTCATTGTTATTATTATAATAGAAAATGTATATATAATATATAGAATATATATTTAAGTATATATACTAATGAATAAGAGTAATAAAATGTAAACACTGTGTATTACAGTAGATTTTGTATGAAATATGAGATACAGTATGTTTATTAGAAGATCAGTCTGGACCTACAGAACTGAAGAACTAATAGAATCTATCTGCTGGGTCACATACACCAGCCCCCCAGTTTAAATCTCAGAAACAGTCCAGAGACTGAACCTGTGTGTGTTTCCTACAAGGTCCCTGTAGATGTTACCTTATCTCAGATCTGAAGATGGTGAAGATGGAGCCCCTACAAATTGGAGAGGAGGAGAACCAGACTGGAACATCTACAGACGTCCAGCAGAGAGAGAGTGAACAGACGGAGGATCATGTGGTAACTGGAGTGGACACTTCACACCAGAATGAAAGTAAACAGAACGATCAGCAACAGCTCCCAGACCAGACTCCTGCATCCTCAGGAGAAACGAAAGAAAGTGAGGAGCAACGTGATGTAGTTAACAGCAGCTCCCAGCAGGGGGAGACAAAAGGAGGTCAGAAGAGAACAGGAGGAGATGAGAGGATCAGGATTTTCCTCAGAGACGTAGAGCAGGACGTTTGGGTTCCAAAGAGAAAGATACTGGAAATACTAAGACAGAAAACAGAGACGAACACAGACCAACAATCAAACACCAATACAACTCAACAACCAGATCAGACACCTGAACAACCAGATGATCAGACACCTAAACCACCAGTGGATCAGACACCTAAACCACCAGAGGATCAGAAAACTAAACAACCAGAGGATCAGACACCTAAACAACCAGAGGATCAGAAAACTAAACAACCAGAGGATCAGAAAACTAAACAACCAGAGGATCAGACACCTAAACAACCAGAGGATCAGACACCTAAACCACCAGAGGATCAGACACCTAAACAACCAGAGGATCAGAAAACTAAACAACCAGAGGATCAGACACATAAACAACCAGAGGATCAGACACCTAAACCACCAGAAGATCAGACACATAAACAACCAGAGGATCAGACACCTAAACCACCAGAGGATCAGACACCTAAACCACCAGAGGATCAGAAAAATAAACCACCAGAGGATCAGACACCTAAACCACCAGAGGATCAGAAAACTAAACCACCAGAGGATCAGACACCTGAACAACCAGAGGATAAGAAAACTAAACAACCAGAGGATCAGAAAACTAAACAACCAGAGGATCAGACACCTGAACAACCAGAGGATCAGACACCTGAACAACCAGAGGATCAGACACCTAAACCACCAGAGAATCAGACACCTAAACCACCAGAGGATCAGACACCTGAACAACCAGAGGATCAGAAAACTAAACAACCAGAGGATCAGACACCTAAACCACCAGAGGATCAGACACCTAAACCACCAGAGGATCAGACACCTGAACAACCAGAGGATCAGACACCTAAACCACCAGAGGATCAGAAAACTAAACAACCAGAGGATCAGAAAACTAAAGAACCAGAGGATCAGAAAACTAAACCACCAGAGGATCAGACACCTAAACAACCAGAAGATCAGACACCTAAACCACCAGAGGATCAGACACCTAAACAACCAGAAGATCAGACACCTAAACAACCAGAGGATCAGACAACTAAACAACCAGAGGATCAGACAACTAAACAACCAGAGGATCAGACACCAAAACAGACAGAGGATCAGACACCTAAACCACCAGAGGATCAGACACCTAAACAACCAGAGGATCAGACACCTAAACAACCAGAGGATCAGACACCTAAACCACCAAAGGATCAGACACCTAAACCACCAGAGGATCAGACACCTAAACCACCAGAGGATCAGACACCTGAACAACCAGAGGATCAGAAAACTAAACAACCAGAGGATCAGAAAACTAAACAACCAGAGGATCAGACACCTAAACCACCAGAGGATCAGACACCTAAACCACCAGAGGATCAGACACCTGAACAACCAGAGGATCAGACACCTAAACCACCAGAGGATCAGAAAACTAAACAACCAGAGGATCAGAAAACTAAAGAACCAGAGGATCAGAAAACTAAACCACCAGAGGATCAGACACCTAAACAACCAGAAGATCAGACACCTAAACCATCAGAGGATCAGACACCTAAACAACCAGAAGATCAGACACCTAAACCACCAGAGGATCAGACACCTAAACAACCAGAAGATCAGACACCTAAACAATCAGAGGATCAGACAACTAAACAACCAGAGTATCAGACACCTAAACCACCAGAGGATCAGACACCTAAACAACCAGAGGATCAGAAAACTAAACAACCAGAGGATCAGAAAACTAAACAACCAGAGGATCAGACACCAAAACAACCAGAGGATCAGACACCTAAACCACCAGAGAATCAGACACCTAAACCACCAGAGGATCAGACACCTAAACAACCAGAGGATCAGACACCTAAACAACCAGAGGATCAGACACCTAAACCACCAAAGGATCAGACACCTAAACCACCAGAGGATCAGACACCTAAACAACCAGAGGATCAGACACCAAAACAACCAGAGGATCAGACACCAAAACAACCAGAGGATCAGACACCTAAACCACCAGAGAATCAGACACCTAAACCACCAGAGGATCAGACACCTAAACAACCAGAGGATCAGACACCTAAACAACCAGAGGATCAGACACCTAAACCACCAAAGGATCAGACACCTAAACCACCAGAGGATCAGACACCTAAACAGACAGAGGGCCAGACACCTAAACAGAAAGAGGATCAGACACCTAAACAACCAGAGGATCAGACACCTAAACCACCAGAGGATCAGACACCTAAACAACCAGAGGATCAGACACCAAAACAACCAGAGGATCAGACACCTAAACCACCAGAGGATCAGACACCTAAACAACCAGAGGATCAGACACCTAAACAACCTGAGGATCAGACACCTAAACAACCAGAGGATCGGACACCAAAACAGAAAGAGGATCAGACACCTAAACTACCAGAGGATCAGACACCTAAACAACCTGAGGATCAGACACCTAAACAACCAGAGGATCGGACACCAAAACAGAAAGAGGATCAGACACCTAAACAACCAGAGGATCAGACACCTAAACCACCAGAGGATCAGACATCTAAACAACCTGAGGATCAGACACCTGAACAACCACAGGATCAGACACCTAAGCAACCAGACGATCAGACACCTAAACCACCAGAGGATCAGACACCTAAACAGACAGAGGGCCAGACACTTAAACAGAAAGAGGATCAGACACCTAAACAACCAGAGGATCAGACACCTAAACAACCAGAGGATCAGACACCAAAACAACCAGAGGATCAGACACCTAAACCACCAGAGGATCAGACACCTAAACAACCAGAGGATCAGACACCTAAACAACCTGAGGATCAGACACCTAAACAACCAGAGGATCGGACACCAAAACAGAAAGAGGATCAGACACCTAAACTACCAGAGGATCAGACACCTAAACAACCTGAGGATCAGACACCTAAACAACCAGAGGATCGGACACCAAAACAGAAAGAGGATCAGACACCTAAACAAACAGAGGATCAGACACCTAAACCACCAGAGGATCAGACATCTAAACAACCTGAGGATCAGACACCTGAACAACCACAGGATCAGACACCTAAGCAACCAGACGATCAGACACCTAAACCACCAGAGGATCAGACACCTAAACAGACAGAGGGCCAGACACTTAAACAGAAAGAGGATCAGACACCTAAACAACCAGAGGATCGGACACCTAAACAACCAGAGGATCGGACACCAAAACAGAAAGAGGATCAGACACCTAAACAACCAGAGGATCAGACACCTAAACCACCAGAGGATCAGACACCTAAACTACCAGAGGATCAGACACATAAACAACCAGAGGATCAGACACCTAAACCACCAGAGGATCAGACACCTAAACAACCAGAGGATCAGACACCTAAACAACCAGAGGATCAGACACCTAAACAACCAGAGGATCAGACACCTAAACCACCAGAGGATCAGACACCTAAACTACCAGAGGATCAGACACCAAAACAGACAGAGGATCAGACAACTAAACAACCAGAGGATCAGACACCTAAACAACCAGAGGATCAGACACCTAAACAACCAGAGTATCAGACACCAAAACAACCAGAGGATCAGACACCTAAACCACCAGAGGATCAGACACCTAAACAACCAGAGTATCAGACACCAAAACAACCAGAGGATCAGACACCTAAACAACCAGAGGATCAGACACCTAAACAACCAGAGTATCAGACACCAAAACAACCAGAGTATCAGACACCTAAACAACCAGAGTATCAGACACCAAAACAACCAGAGGATCAGACACCTAAACAACCAGAGGATCAGAAAACTAAACAACCAGAGTATCAGACACCAAAACAACCAGAGTATCAGACACCTAAACAACCAGAGGATCAGACACCTAAACAACCAGAGTATCAGACACCTAAACCACCAGAGGATCAGACACCTAAACAACCAGAAGATCAGACACCTAAACAACCAGAGTATCAGACACCTAAACAACCAGAGGATCAGACACCTAAACAACCAGAGGATCAGACACCTAAACAACCAGAGGATCAGACACCTAAACAACCAGAGTATCAGACACCTAAACCACCAGAGGATCAGACACCAAAACAACCAGAGTATCAGACACCTAAACAACCAGAGTATCAGACACCTAAACCACCAGAGGATCAGACACCTAAACAGATATATGAACACTGAAGAACTGCTTGGTGGGGAAACTGTCGAGCCTGCTCTGTGAAAAAGTGACTCCAATTTGAAGTTATTAAGTAACTGATTTCCTCACCTTCTGTAAGTTAGTACAACTTTAGGTCTGATTTGTTCTGGTTTGTTGCTCTAATAAGTCTTGAATGTTAGCTAAACTTTAACCTCAACTTATATTTCTGCAATCTTAGTCTAATACTTTAAGTTGATAGAACTATATATATTAAGTAAAGGTTACTCTGTCTTTCCAACTAAAGATTTCTTTAAAACTATTTACTAAAACATTTTAACTGAACTGAGTTCATTTAAAACTGCTGAAACAAAGACAGAACAATGTCTTCAAGTATTTATTACAACAACATCACTTAGAATATTTACAAAAAATCATAAATAAATCTACTGTTTTCACGTAAGAGCTGCACCACAACTTATGATACAGTGAAAAAAATAAATAAACACTTTTAGCCTTAAAGCTGCTTCAGTCTCTATCGAGTCTTCACTGCAGGAACTTGTGGGGGTTAGTCAAGCTACAATGTCGAGGCAGAACTAGCATTCCTGGAACACTGTAAGAGTCTGGGCCTTCAGAAGCTTTTCAGTGACCAGGTTCGAGGCAGGAGGAGGCAGGAGGACGCAGGAGGAGGCAGGAGGAGGCAGGAGGAGGCAGGAGTACCTTCTACACAGTTTTAAATGTATATCTCTGTTCTTTGGTTTTCTCTGGTCAGCGTGTAAAGAAGTCTGAACAGTAGATAAAAGCCAGTGAGAAAGTCAGCAAGTCCTTCCAGTGCGTGAGTCTCCTGGAGGGTCGGTCTCTTCTCTGGTTTCTGATACGTCCAGGAGAGCGATTTTAATCCATCTGATAAGACAGAACTCAGTCTGGACAAGAAAAGACAATACAAGCATCTTCCACCCTGTACCCTCGCACTGCTGTATACACTACAACACGCTACGCAGATGACACCATGTTAGATTAAAAACTCTTATTTACTAATTTCTTTTATTAGAGTTCTAAAGTCTGTTTTATTTTTATTTTCATTTGAATTAGTTTAATTAACTCTGTTCTATGGTTTTAAATATTTTAGCAATATTCCCAAATAAACAAACAAAACTAAATAATCTTTCAACAAACTCTAATTGGAATTATGATTTATAGTGCTGGCAATTAATTAATTAATTAACATTCCGAAAATGTGTTCACATCCTCCAGTATGAAGCAGTGCAGATAAAAATACAAATAATATATTAATAAATGGTTGAGGCTCAAGATAAAAATTATTAACTTTTTAAAACATGAGTCTGGCACTTCTGCCACTAATTGAACTATCAAGTCAAAATTATTATTAGTATTATTAGTATTATTAGTAGTATTATTAGTATTATTAGTATTATTATTTTATATGAAACGTTGATGAAACAAACTGAACCTTTAGTAAGCAGAATGAAAGGGTTTCATTACTCAAAGACAGCGAGCTATGCTAGATTCATTTACTAGCTAACTTAGCTAAGAAAGCACAATAAGAGCTCCATAGCTATAGCTAAGCTAATTAGCTACTGACCCAAATGAAAAGAACACACGGCCATAAAACTTTTAACAAATGTCAATTGCATATGAACTCTTAGAAACATAAACTGCATGTTTATGGCATAAACTTTCTAACATCAGTAGCTACGTTTACATGCAGCCTGATAATCCGTTAATAATCTGACTAATAGCTCAATTGGAATCGAATACGTCCATCTATACACCTCAATCCAAATAGAGTAGTCCGACTGAGGTCATTCCGATTACACTTTCTATCTGATGGAAGGAGGTGGTAATCCCGTAAATAATCAGATTAATAGAAGAATAATAGCCGTGTATCTGATTACATTCCCAGTCGGAAGGTTTAAGTACGTTCTGTGCATGTACAGTTTGCTTCAAACCCTAAAAGATTTAAAAACAGTGAGCAGCTGTTCAGACGAGTATATGAGTGAACGAACGACGGTGGGTTTACACGAACTATAAGACCTGAACGGCAAAAGCAGCTCCGCTCCGTCCACTTCCCCGTTTTACGAAATGATGGATGAAGTCGTGGGAGATGGACTCCTCGCTAAGACGGTGTTGCAGGACGTGACGACTCTTATTTAATAAGTGTGTGAAGTATGTTTTTCTGAGTCTGCTGTAATTTTGAGGCAGTTAAAACACGAGCGCGCTAACTGAAACTCAGGTAACACACTTCTGCCGGTCTCACTCTGACTGAACTCCCCTCACGGGAACCCGGTGTAGCGTCTCCGTCTGGACAGTGGTAAACAAAGGGTGCCACTCGAATCACCGGGATCCCGTACTAACAGTCATCACAGGGGTCGGTCCTCCACATGGTCCTGTAGAGAGAGACAGGAGGGGGTCCCTGTAGGGGTAAGTAAAGCCACTCCCGGAAGGGGGGAATGTCAGAGCAGTGAAGAGAGTCAAAGACAGAAGGCTGTGCTGGGAGGGTGAGAGGAGACCCGCTGGTGGATGAGCTGTGATGGAGAGAGACCCGGCAGGGAGCTGGCCAGCAACTAGAAGAAGACAACTGGTGAGTAGATGGCTAAACACCGGGTTACAGGAGACAATAGGAGACAATAGGAGACAATAGGAGACAATAGGAGACAGGGGATTATAAAGGCAGTGCCTATGAGTCACTGCCAGGTGTGTGTAATTAGAGGGGCCAGTGTGTCCTAGAATTCCGGAGACTGCTACCTCTGGTGGCGGAGAGAGGGAGTGCTTACAATCAGACTAGCTAAGACATAAGCCATGCAGGATATCACTATACCATGATAAAGAATTTTACATTTCTTCTTTAAAACATGTCAATAAATTCTATTTGCAGACACTTTGTAGTAAAATAACACCGAAGTTACAGAAAGTACATACGTGATTTAAAATGTTGATTCAACTTTACTGCTGCTGTTAAGTTGAAATCACTTGCAATTTTATGTTTCCACAACATTGTGACAGTTTTTTTACAGTGTAAAAATTAAGCCATCTATATTAATCTATTGTTTTCTTCCCCTTCTCTATTCATTAGACATCACTGTTAGCTTATCTTTGACATAAGTTTAAAAAACAGGTCTACAGAAGACTACACTGCATCTCCCAAATCTTTTAGACCAGCGGGTCTCAACCTTTTCCACTCTAGAACCCACCTGCTTACGAATAGAAAGCATAGCGGCTCACAGAAACCCCTAAAGTCAACTTTTAAAATACAGGTTCCTTTATTTTTGAAAATCTGAGAATTAGAATCAGAATTAGAATTAGAATTAGAATTCGAATAAGAATCAGAATCAGAATCAGAATCAGAATTAGAATCAGGATTAGAATTAGAATTAGAATTAGAATTAGAATTAGAACTAGAACTAGAACTAGAATTAGAATCAGGATCAGAATTAGA
Organism: Megaleporinus macrocephalus; assembly: GCA_021613375.1. NCBI lineage: Eukaryota > Metazoa > Chordata > Actinopteri > Characiformes > Anostomidae > Megaleporinus > Megaleporinus macrocephalus. The sequence goes on along the minus strand of CM038726.1, from coordinate 39,456,600 downwards.
ATTAGAATTAGAATTAGAATTAGAATTAGAATCAGAATTAGAATCAGAATTAGAATTAGAATCAGAATCAGAATTAGAATCAGGATTAGATTTAGAATTAGAATTAGAATTAGAACTAGAACTAGAACTAGAACTAGAATCAGAATCAGAATCAGAACTAGAATTAGAATTAGAATTAGAATTAGAATTAGAATCAGAATCAGAATTAGAATCAGAATCAGAATTAGAATTAGAATCAGAATTAGAATTAGAACGAGAACTAGAATTAGAATCAGGATCAGGATCAGGATCAGAATTAGAATTAGAATTAGAATCAGGATCAGAATTAGAATCAGGATTAGATTTAGAATTAGAATTAGAATTAGAACTAGAACTAGAATTAGAATCAGGATCAGGATCAGGATCAGAATTAGAATTAGAATTAGAATTAGAATTAGAACTAGAACTAGAACTAGAATCAGAATTAGAATCAGGATTAGAATTAGAATTAGAATTAGAACTAGAATTAGAATCAAAATCAGAATTAGAATTAGAATCAGAATCAGAATCAGAATTAGAACGAGAACTAGTTAGAATCAGGATCAGGATCAGAATTAGAATAAGAATTAGAATCAGAATCAGAATCAGAATTAGAATTAGAATTAGAACTAGAACTAGAATCAGGATTAGAATTAGAATAGTTTTTTGCATTTTGCAGTAACGTTAAAAACTGGCTTTCCCACATGAGCAACTCGAGATGTCTCTTTAGATTTGATGGGTTTTGTGATTCGTTTAAAAGAGTCGAACTGCACTGACAGCACTTACAACAAACAAGACTTACTGTATCTGAACCTCTCGCTCTTTTGAGCTCCAACATGATTTACTCTCTATTATTTAACTATGAAAACAACTGAGAATCTGTTAAGAGTCAGACAATAAACACAGGCGGACTGCTAGAAGAAGAGTAGAGGAAGAAGAATTTCCTTATTTGATTGTAGAATGTGCTCCTGCCAGCAGTGAGCTGAGACCCGCGGGTTTTGATGATATGGGTGAAGAGTTCACACAGGACAGAGCTGAGTGAACTGAAGGAAAAGTTTCTGATAGGTCCACATCTAACACGCCAGGTGTGTTCATCAACAGTAGGCTACCTGTCTGCATCGCCGCCATCTTTCACTAATATTGTTATGGCTTAAAGTGACCTTACAAGCCCACAATAGGGTGCTTCACAGCCCCTGGTGCTCCACTGTCCTCTGGCTGAGAAACCCTGAATTAGATGACCTTTGATGGCGTCCAGTTTTGAACTGACCTTTGTACCGAGTCAATTGGCTCAGCCAACACCTCAACCAGGGCAGCCATGTTGTTTGTGTTAGTTTGAGTTTTTGAGTTTGTGTTTGTAGAAAAGTTACACGGTTTGGTTTGAAGGTTTTGACATTCTCAATTTCAAAGAGTCAAACTTTAATCTAATGTCACATGTTAGAACATAAGCAGACAGATATTTAGATGATGATATTCAGAGATGTACTCGAGTGCTCAGCTGTGTAGAGCCTTAAAAACCAATAAGAGGTGGTCAATGCTGACGCACTGAAAAAGAGCATCACAGTAATCAGCTCTACTGGTGACATTGATCATCTCTCTGTACTAACCTGGTCCAGAAAAAGGCTTCACTTCTCAGACGATGGAATACAAGCTTAGTAAACTCATTACAGATGAGGACCACAACGAGACGAGAAAATGAGCCAAGACTTAGTGGACTAGAGTCGGATCATCTCCAGATAAATGTGGGGAAGACCAAAGAACTGGTGGTGGATTTTTGCAGGTGCAGGCATCCCCCTCCATCAGTGAACATCCAGGGTATGGACATCCAAAGAGTGGACTCTTCTAAGTATCTGGGTGTTCACCTAAACAACAAGCTGGACTGGTCAGTTAACACCACTGCACTGCACCACTCTTTTCCCTCCTGTCCTTTTCCATGTGCTTCTGTTTGTTATGGTTTCTTCGCTTCTCCTTGGCTGTCATTTTGTCACCGCCCTCACCTGTTCTTAGTCTGTAGCCCCGCCCTCTTGTTAGTCCCAGGTGTCTCCTGTTACTTCCCTGGTTGTCTGTGTTTCTTGTTTTACTTGTTTACAATAAACTCGCTGGTTTAAGACTTGTCCTTAGCGTCCTGCCTCCTCGCCCCTGCTTGTATACGTTTATGCTGGGCTGGAACTGTGCTGTTATAAGAGGCCTCATTTTGGGTGGAATCAAGTCTGTAAAGTAACAGTAAACATTCTATGGAAAGATAGAATGGAAAAGTTGGAACGTTCAATATGATACAGTTTAGTATGAACTCATTCAGATTTGTATAATTAATATTTGTTAAACTATATATATTTTTTAGAATATTTATACATTTCACACACATTTATATTGGGACAATTTCAAATATTTGCATATAACCTAAAAATATCTTATTTGAAATCATAAATCTGACCTTTGTTGAAAATTCCTCAGAGCCTTTCCTTTACAATTCCATTGAAGACTTTTGCTTTCATAAAGAACCATGTTTAGATGTTTAGCTGTGAAGAACCTGTCACAGGTTTAAAGAATGTTCACATATATCACTATACCTTTTTGAAGGCTTTAACTTTACCTCCTTAAATGGCCCAGACCCACCGTCAGGTCTAAAGTTTTACTATTTCTATAACCTAACAATAACTCTATGTAATTTTATATGTATACGTGTGTGTGTGTGTGTGTGTGTGTGTGTTTTGTGTATACACACTGTTACACTGTTACTGGCTCTTTTTAGTGGAAAGTCTGTCACCTGGCCTTGATGATGGGAACCCGCCTCCTGGGAGCGATGGCTTGTTTTGATTGGTGGATTGGCCTATGGATCTGCTATATAGGACTGACAGAAGAGGCTGTGGGCGTCAATCCTTTCTCTTCCTGCTCCCCGCCAGTCAGAAGATAAATTGTTGTGTTGTATTCTGTTGTGGTGTGAACTCCAGCCTGTTGTAAGAATCCTTATTTTTGTCTTCATTATTTCTCATGTTAATAATCTTATCTTATCTTACAGGCCTGCAGCTCTGTAGAGGATAAGGCCCCTTTATTTTTAAATACGCTTTCTCTTGGTTTTGGGTATTAAGGGAGGTAGTTTAGCACTGTATTTTATTACATTTTTCTTTTGTTAGTTTAGTTATGGTTGTAAAATGAGTTAGTATTGGTTTGTTTGTTGTTTTGGGCATGAACTTATCCCTTATATAACTTATAGCTGCACACTAAATAAAACATCTAGGCTTGTATTGTTCACAGTGGTCATTTGTGTTTTGTCTGGAGCTGGAGATGTATGTATGTTCTGCCCAGTGAACTGTAGAGGGCAGTAGAGAACCTGTGAGAACAGCTGAGAGTAAATAGAATGTAAGAGAAAGTGAAAGTGTTTCTAGAGGATAGAACTGTGAGGACGAGTTTTGCTGAGGTGAGTAACAGCAGTGTAACTAATCAGATTAATCAGTGATGCCTGTAAATGAGTTTATATACTGTGTAGAAGTTAGTAATATATAAGTAAATGATGTAAGTGTGTAAGTGTAAGTATGTGTTTGTTCTGAACTCAGTCAGACGATAAATATTTCTGATCTATCAGACAGTAAAACACAGTAAACACTGAAGACCAGAACAGAGACTAGAACAGAGCTAAAACACTGTTGACATGTTTTTAATAATCTTTTTTTTTTTATAATAATAAAAGTTTTATGTTCAGTTCCGTGCAAGTCTGAGAATGTACTGTAGGTTTTAGTTTCGTTTTCCAGAGTGCTCACTCAGAGTGCTCATCATGTGATTTAGTTGTACAGAGGATTCTGTGTTTTAAGCACTAAAAGGAGATCAATGAGGTCATTACTGGGTCATTATTGGTCATTATTGGGCCAATACTGGCCATTAGTAAGACCTCACGGTGTTATTACTGGTTATTAGAAGTACATCACTGTATTATTACTGGACCATTACTGGATAACTACTATGTGATCACTGAATTATTACTGTATCATTACTGGGTCACTAATGTTATTTCTGGGTTATTACTGTGACATTACTGGGTTGTTTCTCATTACTGGTCATTACTAAGACATCACAGTGTAATTACTGTTTTACTGGTGCATTACTGTGTTAATACTGGGCTATAACTTGATAATTACTGGATCATCACCGGGCAGTTACTGCATTATTTCTGGGTAATTACTGGTTGATACGGAGTTATTACTGTATTATTACTGTACTAGTTACAGTAGAGTTAAACACTGTGTGGTTACTGTATTATTACTGTATTATTACTGTATTATTACTGTATTATTACTGTACTAGTTACAGTAGAGTTAAACACTGTGTGGTTACTGTATTATTACTGTATTATTACTGTATTATTACTGAGTTATTACTGTATTATTACTGTACTAGTTACAGTAGAGTTAAACACTGTGTGGTTACTGTATTATTACTGTACTATTACTGAGTTATTACTGTATTATTACTGTACTAGTTACAGTAGAGTTAAACACTGTGTGGTTACTGTATTATTACTGTATTATTACTGAGTTATTACTGTATTATTACTGTACTAGTTACAGTAGAGTTAAACACTGTGTGGTTACTGTATTATTACTGTACTATTGCTGAGTTATTACTGTATTATTACTGTATTATTACTGAGTTATTACTGTATTATTACTGAGTTATTACTGTATTATTACTGTAGTTACGGTAGAGTTAAACACTGTGTGGTTACTGTATTATTACTGAGTTATTACTGTATTATTACTGAGTTATTACTGTATTATTACTGTAGTTACAGTAGAGTTAAACAGTGGGTGGTGATAAAGAGCCTGATGGTTGTGTTGAACTGTTTTCTGATCAGCTTCCTGAATAAACTCTGTGTGTAAAACAGTATTTTAACTGCAGCTGATCTCACTTCATATTTCTGACCTACAGAGTCTCTCTGACCCGCCCACTGTCCAGCAGAGAGGATGTCGGGAATCTGGCCATTTAACCGTTCGGGAGGTTCATCCACAGGTGAGCAGTGCTGTGATGTTCCTCTGAGATCAGAACTGAAATCATCATCAAATCAAATCAGATCTCATATTATCAGAGTGTTCTGAATGTTTATTCAGTTCAGTACTCAGTTTAATAATCACTACTGACTACTGATAAACTCATTTACACCATCAAACATCCTCATTATTCTTTTAATGATCATTCAGTTCAGTACTCAGTTTAATAGTCACTACTGACTACTGATAAACTCATTTACACCATCAAACATCCTCATTATTCTTTTAATGTTCATTCAGTTCAGTACTCAGTTTAATAATCACTACTGACTACTGATAAACTCATTTACACCATCAAACACCCTCATTATTCTTTTAATGATCATTCAGTTCAGTACTCAGTTTAATAATCACTACTGACTACTGATAAACTCATTTACACCATCAAACATCCTCATTATTCTTTTAATGACCATTCAGTTCAGTACTCAGTTTAATAATCACTACTGACTACTGATAAACTCATTTACACCATCAAACATCCTCATTATTCTTTTATTGATCATTCAGTTCAGTACTCAGTTTAATAATCACTACTGACTACTGATAAACTCATTTACACCATCAAACATCCTCATTATTCTTTTAATGACCATTCAGTTCAGTACTCAGTTTAATAATCACTACTGACTACTGATGAACTCATTTACACCATCAAACATCCTCATTATTCTTTTATTGATCATTCAGTTCAGTACTCAGTTTAATAATCACTACTGACTACTGATAAACTCATTTACACCATCAAACATCCTCATTATTCTTTTAATGACCATTCAGTTCAGTACTCAGTTTAATAATCACTACTGACTACTGATAAACTCATTTACACCATCAAACATCCTCATTATTCTTTTAATGTTCATTCAGTTCAGTACTCAGTTTAATAATCACTACTGACTACTGATAAACTCATTTACACCATCAAACATCCTCATTATTCTTTTAATGATCATTCAGTTCAGTACTCAGTTTAATAATCACTACTGACTACTGATAAACTCATTTACACCATCAAACATCCTCATTATTCTTTTAATGATCATTCAGTTTAGTACTGTTAAATAATCACTACTGACAACTGATAAACTCATTTACACCATCAAACATCCTCATTATTCTTTTAATGATAATTTAGTTCAGTACTCAGTTTAATAATCACTACTGACTACTGATAAACTCATTTACACCATCAAACATCCTTATTATTCTTTTAATGTTCATTCAGTTCAGTACTCAGTTTAATAATCACTACTGACTACTGATAAACTCATTTACACCATCAAACATCCTCATTATTCTTTTAATGATCATTCAGTTCAGTACTCAGTTTAATAATCACTACTGACTACTGATAAACTCATTTACACCATCAAACATCCTCATTATTCTTTTAATGTTCATTCAGTTCAGTACTCAGTTTAATAATCACTACTGACTACTGATAAACTCATTTACACCATCAAACATCCTCATTATTCTTTTAATGATCATTCAGTTCAGTACTCAGTTTAATAATCACTACTGACTACTGATAATCTCATTTACACCATCAAACATCCTCATTATTCTTTTATTGATCATTCAGTTCAGTACTCAGTTTAATAATCACTACTGACTACTGATAATCTCATTTACACCATCAAACATCCTCATTATTCTTTTATTGATCATTCAGTTCAGTACTCAGTTTAATAATCACTACTGACTACTGATAAACTCATTTACACCATCAAACATCCTTATTATTCTTTTAATGTTCATTCAGTTCAGTACTCAGTTTAATAATCACTACTGACTACTGATAAACTTACCTACAACATCAAACATCCTCATTATTCTTTTAATGATCATTCAGTTCAGTACTCAGTTTAATAATCACTACTGACTACTGATAAACTCATTTACATCATTAAACATCCTCATTATTCTTTTATTGATCATTCAGTTCAGTACTTAGTTTAATAATCACTACTGACTACTGATAAACTCATTTACACCATCAAACATCCTCATTATTCTTTTAATGTTCATTCAGTACACACTGCTTCTTTAATGAGATTAATTAAATTATCTCTCTGTTGTTTTATTATTCCTCCAGCTGATCAGCCAGATGACAAAGATAAAAAGATCCAGGTGAGTCTTCTACCTGCTGCTTATTGCAGTACTGAATACTGTTCAATACCAGATCTTATATTAATTCTAATAACAATAACAATAGTAATATATATTTTTAGCATCATACATTAAACACTCAACTCAGAGACGTTTACAAACCAAAGAGAAAGAAGCAAAAATTAATTTATAGAATAAATAAAAATAGTATTAAGAGAAAACAGGAAATATCCAGTAAAATTAACAGAATAGTTAAATTAACATTCCAGTAAAAACTAGAGAAGCTCTTAAAACTAAAACTAAAACAAAAACTTTGATGTTTATTCAGAGCCAGGAGGAGATATATATGTGTGTATGTGGTGTAAGAAGAATTCTATTAATTTTAATACACGCCATATGGAGAATCTTAGTCCTGAGCTGGACGTTAGAGAACCAGCCTTGTGAACGGAAGGTGGACAGTTTGATCCCCTGAACTGATCGGACATGACTGAAGTTACCTTAAACACCAAACCCCCAAATGCTCCCTGGTACTGTGGATAAGACTGATCACCACTCTGGGCAAGTGTGCTCACTGCCCCCTAGTGTGTGTGTGTTTCACTGGACAGATGTGGAGGTCAGATTCCTCTGTGTGCAAACATAAATAATTGTTCTAGATTCTATTGTTCTAGATTTTAAATTCTAGGATTTGGAACAGGATCTATCAGTACTCAGAACCAGCACCTAGAACCAGCATTCAGAACCAGCACTCACAATCAGTACTCTGAACCAGCATTCAGAACCAATATTCAGAACCAGCACTCAGAACCAGCTCTCACAATCAGTACTCAGAACCAGCATTCAGAACCAATATTCAGAACCAGCACCCACAATCAGTACTCAGAACCAGCATTCAGAACCAATATTCAGAACCAGCACTCAGAACCAACACTCAGAACCAGCATCCAGAACCAGTATTCAGAACCAGCACTCACAATCAGTACTCAGAACCAGCATTCAGAAGCAATATTCAGAACCAGCACTCACAATCAGTACTCAGAACCAGCATTCAGAAGCAGTATTTAGCGAAGCATAAAGGTCCTGATACATTAAGAGGTTAAATACTAGCAGTAAAGGTTTATAGTCTGTTACTCTCAGTGGAGTAACAATACTGTCTGAGTTAAAACTCAAAACAAGTAGTTTGTTTGTTTCTCACATAAACACTAATAATACTCTACACAATCAGAACAATCAGTGTTCACTGTATTCTATACACTAATAATACTCTACACAATCAGAACAATCAGTGTTCACTGTATTCTATAGACTAATAATACTCTACACAATCAGAACAATCAGTGTTCACTGTATTCTATAGACTAATAATACTCTACACAATCAGAACAATCAGTGTTCACTGTGTTCTATACACTAATAATACTCTACACAATCAGAACAATCAGTGTTCACTGTGTTCTATACACTAATAATACTCTACACTATCAGAACAATCAGTGTTCACTGTGTTCTATACTCTAATAATACTCTACACAATCAGAACAATCAGTGTTCACTGTATTCTATACTCTAATAATACTCTACACAATCAGAACAATCAGTGTTCACTGTATTCTATACACTAATAATACTCTACACAATCAGAACAATCAGTGTTCACTGTATTCTATAGACTAATAATACTCTACACAATCAGAACAATCAGTGTTCACTGTATTCTATACACTAATAATACTCTACACAATCAGAACAATCAGTGTTCACTGTATTCTATACACTAATAATACTCTACACAATCAGAACAATCAGTGTTCACTGTATTCTATAGACTAATAATACTCTACACAATCAGAACAATCAGTGTTCACTGTGTTCTATACACTAATAATACTCTACACAATCAGAACAATCAGTGTTCACTGTGTTCTATACACTAATAATACTCTACACTATCAGAACAATCAGTGTTCACTGTGTTTCTATACTCTAATAATACTCTACACAATCAGAACAATCAGTGTTCACTGTATTCTATACTCTAATAATACTCTACACAATCAGAACAATCAGTGTTCACTGTATTCTATACACTAATAATACTCTACACAATCAGAACAATCAGTGTTCACTGTATTCTATACTCTAATAATACTCTACACAATCAGAACAATCAGTGTTCACTGTATTCTATACACTAATAATACTCTACACAATCAGAACAATCAGTGTTCACTGTATTCTATACACTAATAATACTCTACACAATCAGAACAATCAGTGTTCACTGTATTCTATACACTACTAATACTCTACACAATCAGAACAATCAGTGTTCACAGTATTCTATATATTAATAATACTCTACACAATCAGAACAATCAGTGTTCACTATATTCTATACTCTAATAATACTCTACACAATCAGAACAATCAGTGTTCACTATATTCTATACTCTAATAATACTCTACACAATCAGAACAATCAGTGTTTACTGTATTCTATACTCTAATAATACTCTACACAATCAGAACAATCAGTGTTCACTATATTCTATACTCTAATAATACTCTACACTATCAGAACAATCAGTGTTCACTGTATTCTATACACTAATAATACTCTACACAATCAGAACAATTAGTGTTCACTGTATTCTATACACTAATAATACTCTACACAATCAGAAAAATCAGTGTTCACTGTATTCTATACTCTAATAATACTCTACACAATCAGAACAATCAGTGTTCACTGTATTCTATACACTAATAATACTCTACACAATCAGAACAATCAGTGTTCACTGTATTCTATACTCTAATAATACTCTACACAATCAGAACAATCAGTGTTCACTGTATTCTATAGACTAATAATACTCTACACAATCAGAACAATCAGTGTTCACTGTATTCTATACTCTAATAATACTCTACACAATCAGAACAATCAGTGTTCACTGTATTCTATAGACTAATAATACTCTACACAATCAGAACAATCAGTGTTCACCGTATTCTATACTCTAATAATACTCTACACAATCAGAACAATCAGTGTTCACTATATTCTATACTTTACCACCAGAAACTGGAAGCAGAGGTGAAGAAGCTGAAAGAAGGTGAGATGATTGTCTCTATTATTCTCTACAGGATCTTCTACAGTCCAGTAACTCATACACTCACATACTGACCCCTCCCCCAGTACACAACCCCCACTGTACGTATGAACCTCCACTGTGATTATATACCAGTATAAACCCCCAGTCTGATTATATACCAGTATAAACCCCCAGTCTGATTATATACCAGTATAAACTCCCACTGTGATTATATACCAGTACAAACCTTCACTGTGATTATATTCTAGTATAAACTCCACTGTGATTATATACCAGTTTAAACCCCCCACTCTGATTATATACCAGTATAAACCTCCACTGTGATTATATACCAGTATAAACCCTCCACTGTGATTATATACCAGTATAAACTCCCACTGTGATTATATACCAGTATAAACCTTCACTGTGATTATATACCAGTATAAACCTTCACTGTGATTATATGCCAGTATAAACCCCCACTATAATTGTATACCAGTATAAACCTCCACTGTGATTATATACCAGTATAAACCCTCCACTGTGATTATATACCAGTACAAACCCCTATTGTAATTATATACCATTATAAACATCCACTGTGATTATATACCAGTATAAACCTCCACTGTGATTATATACCAGTTTAAACCACCACTGTAATTACATACCAGTATACACTTCCACTGTGATTATTTGCCAATAAAAACTTTCATTGTGATTATATACCAGTATAAACCTCCACCATCTTTATACACCAGTATAAACCTCCACTGTGATTATATACGAGTATAAACCTCCACTGTGATTATATACCAGTATAAACCTCCACTGTGATTATATACCAGTACAAACCTCCACTGTGATTTTATACCAGTATAAACCTCCACCATGATTATATACCAGTATAAACTCCACTGTTATAATATACCAGTATAAACCTACACTGTGATTATATACCAGTATAAACCCCCACTGTGATTATATACCAGTATAAACCTCCACTGTGATTATATAGCAGTATAAACCCCACTGTGATTATATACCAGTATAAACCTCCACTGTGATTATATACCTGTATAAACCTCCACTGAGTATATACCAGTATAAACTCCACTGTGAGTATATACCAGTATAAACCCCACTGTGATTATATACCAGTATAAACCTCCACTGTGATTATATACCTGTATAAACCTCCACTGTGAGTATATACCAGTATAAACTCCACTGTGATTATATACCAGTATAAACCTCCACTGTGATTATATACTAGTATAAACCCCCACTGTGAGTATATACCAGTATAAACCTCCACTGTGATTATATACCAGTATAAACCCCCACTGTGAGTATACACCTGTATAAACCTCCACTGTGAGTATATACCAGTATAAACTCCACTGTGATTATATACCAGTATAAACCTCCACTGTGATTATATACCAGTATAAACCTCCACTGTGATTATATACCAGTATAAACTCCACTGTGAGTATATACCAGTATAAACCTCCACTGTGATTATATACCAGTATAAACCTCCACTGTGATTATATACCTGTATAAACCTCCACTGAGCACCACCAACGGCACTCCTCCCACCTTCACCATAACCAACAACGGCACTCCTCCCACCTTCACCATAACCACCAATGAGACTCTTGCTGCCTTCACATCACTGTACTAATCTCTCTGTACTAATCCCTCTGCACTAATCCCTCTGCACTAATCTCTCTGTACTAATCCCTCTGCACTAATCCCTCTGCACTAATCCCTCTGCACTAATCTCTCTGTACTAATCCCTCTGCACTAATCCCTCTGCACTAATCTCTCTGTACTAATCCCTCTGCACTAATCCCTCTGTACTAATCCCTCTGCACTAATCTCTCTGTACTAATCCCTCTGCACTAATCCCTCTGTACTAATTATTCCGTACTAATCCCTCTGTACTAATCCCTCTGGACTAATCCCTCTGCACTAATCTCTTTGTGCTAATCTCTCTTTACAAATCCCTCCATACTAATCCCTCGGTACTAATTCTTCCGTACTAATCCCTCTGTACTAATCCCTCGGTACTAATTCTTCCGTACTAATCCCTCTGTACTAATCCCTCTGTACTAATTCTTCCATACTAATCCCTCTGGACTAATCCTGCTTGACTAATCCCTCTGGACTATTTCCTCTGTACTAATTTCTCCGTACTAATCCCTCTGGATTAATCTCTCTGTACTAATCACTCTGCACTAATTTCTCTGGACTACTAAACCCCCACTGTGAGTCCACTATATTATTCCAAACCAAAACTAACCTTGTTTTTCTTTTTTTTTTCTTTTCTTTTCTTTTCTCCTTCTTTCTGAGGTAATAACAGCCCACCTGTCCTGCCGAATACTGTTGGAGGACTGACCATCAGTACCCCTTGTTACCTTCACTGTTCTTATCTCTCTGTACTAATCCCTCTGTACTAATCTCTCTGTACTAATCTCTCTGTACTAATCCCTCTGCACTAATCCCTCTGCACTAATCCCTCTGCACTAATCCCTCTGTACTAATTATTCCGTACTAATCCCTCTGTACTAATCCCTCTGGACTAATCCCTCTGTACTAATTTCTCCATACTAATCCCTCTGTACTAATTTCTCCACACCAATCCCTCTGTACTAATCCCTCTGTACTAATTTCTCCATACCAATCCCTCTGTACTAATCTCTTTATACTAATGCCTCTGTACTAATCCCTTTGTACTAATCCTCTCTGTACTAATCCCTCTGTACTAATCCCTCTGTACTAATCTCTCTGTAATAATCTCTCTATACTAATCCCTCTGTACTAATCCCTTTGTACTAATCCTCTCTGTACTAATCCCTCTGTACTAATTCTTCTGTAATAATCTCTCTGTACTAATCCCTCTGTCCTAAACTCTCTGTACTAATCCCTCTGTACTAATTTCTCTGAACTAATCCCTCTGTACAAATCCCTCTGTACTAATCCCTCTGTACAAATCCCTAATACTAATTCCTCAGTACTAATTCCTCAGTACTAATTCCTCTATACTAATCCCTCTGTACTAATTTCTCTATAGTACTCCTTCTGTAATAATCTCTCTGTACTAATCCCTATGTACGAATCCCTCTGTAATAATCTCTCTATACTAATCCCTCTGTCCTAATCTCTCTGTACTAATCCCTATGTACTAATCCCTCTGTACTAATCCCTCTGTCCTAATCTCTCTGTACTAATCCCTCTGTACTAATCCCTCTGTACTAATCTCTCTGTACTAATCCCTCTTTACTAATCCCTCCATACTAATCCCTTTGTACTAATTCCTCTGCACTAATCCCTCTGTACTAATTCCTCTGTACTAATCTCTCTGTACTAATCTCTCTGGACTAATTTCTCCATAGTAATCCCTCTGTACTAATCTCTCTGTACTAATCCCTCTGTACTAATCTCTCTGTACTAATCCCTCTGTACTAATCTCTCTGTACTAATCTCTCTGTACTAATCCCTCTGTACTAATCCCTCTGTACTAATCTCTCTGTACTAATCCCTCTGTACTAATCCCTCTGTACTAATCTCTCTGTACTAATCTCTCTGTACTAATTTCTCTGTACTAATCCCTCTTTCAGAGCTCTGTTAGTTTACTGACTGCACTCTGTGTTTAACTCTTAATATAGTTGTAGTTTTTACTGGTTACACACACGACACTGAACTGTTTGTTTTTGTTTTGTAACATCAGTGAAGCTATTATAAACCTTGTTGAAATGAAGCTAAAAGAGAGGAAATCAAACCTTTTTATAGATATCAGATATTTTTTTGACATCAGAACTGAACTGTAAACCTGATTCTCTGATTTTACAGAGATTGGAGAAAAGAACAAAGAACTGAAAGAACTGAAACAGATGAAACAAGGTGAGTAATATTTGTAGAATCTGTTTATAGTGAAGTTATTAAACACTTTGTGGAAATGAAGCTGGATATTAAAGACAAACACACTGAGATTATATCAGATCTTCATCAAGTGAACTGTAAACCTGATTCTCTGATTTTACAATGATTGAAAAAAAGAACAAAGAACTGGAAGAACTGAAACAGATGAAACAAGGTCAGTACTATCAGTGAAGTTATTAAACACTGTGCAGATGTGCAGATAATATTTATGAAAACGAGTGATTGTGGATTCTGTGTTGGTGAACTGGATTTGAATCGGCGACCTTGGGGATCGCAGGGCAATGCGTTACACTGTGAGGCTATGAAAAGAGGTGGAGAACCGCTACAAGAAGTGGTGGAAAAATAAATGGTGGGAAAAGGGCAGACGATGGAGATGCCAAAAAGCGGCATCCCCAAACAACGGGCTACGTTTAAAACACAGTTACTCCTCACTCTGGAACCTGTTTGTTGTAGATAGCTATCTTCTCTTTTTTAGGTCTTCCCCCTTTTGTTTTAATTTATTTACTTATTTACTTATTTTTTGTTTTCTTATTGTAACCCCCCCCCCTAAAGGCTCCAGAAAAAACTTTAGGGGGAGTACATTTTGCATGCAACATACACTACTGCAGATGTACTTAATCACCTCTAAATAAACTCCACAATCACAGGTAGCATGGTGCCTCCAAAACTTCCTTGAGGCATATGCTCAAACTGATAGAAGCCTAGCAGACAAATAAAAGCAGTCTTTTCTTTATCAGCTTCACTCATTGGAATTTGGTAGTCCCCACTTCTTAGATCCAAAATATAACATACACAAACTATGGAGAGCATCCACAATTCTAGGGATGGTGTACTGATCTGGAATAGTTTGTGGATTGGGTGTCCGATAATCTACACACATCCTGACTTTCCTGATGATCCCATTCTCTTGATGTTCCCGCACATCCTCTATATCTGTTGGAGCTGAGCGACGATCTTTCTTGGAAGGGTTTTGAGACCGTCAATCTGATCTCATGCGTAGTACTTCTAGAACAGCCCAGGTCCCACTCGTGGTGAGGGAATACTTCACCTCTCTCTATTATCTTCTCCCAGAGATGTTTCTTAGCCACCTCTAGCACTGGGGAGTATCCAAACTCAAAGGAATCAGGAGTCAATGTATATGTCATTTTAACACTAGGATGATACTTCAGCTGTGGAACCATAGTGACCATATATTTGCAAGAGGCATTCCCCTCCTCAGAGCAAGAGGTTTGCTAGAAATGTTTCTCACAGTGACAACCACATTTTTCTGTGACAGGACAGAGGCAGAGTGAACTTCAGATCTCACTTGTACTTCCTCTAAGGAATATACCCCTCCAGTTCTCCAGGGAACCGAGACACCCTAGAAGAACCTGAAGAACATGGCTAGGCTGCAAAATGAGGGGCTTATGCTGAACATAGCAGACAGTTCCCTTTTGTTCTAGTTCTTCTGAGGGAGCCTCAGTCTCTCAAAGACTCAAAAGCTTTCTAATCATCAGGTGTATGTTCAAGGTGCTTAAAAATTGTTCCCCACCCTGATGTCTACAAGAATTAAACAGCTTCCTCACTATCTGAGTGTTGGTTCCCGCTAACAGGGCTATAGGGGCCTCAGGACCAGGATCAGGGCACACTAGTGCTAATGTGTCAATCGTTTCCTGTACCCCTGCAATTCCCCCTGTAAACTCTATTCTAACTGGCAAATACCATCATAAGGAACTTGTGCCCCCATATTTCCAGATTTTCAACTGCTCTATTTGCAAATGCTTCATATGTGTGTCATAAAAGCTCCTGTAGAAAATAGTGACCTGTGAACCACTATCTAGCAGTGCTCTAGCATAAACTTCCTCTATCTGCAGCAGCAGTAGCAACCTCTGCTCTCACCCCTTCTCTGGCCCTGATCCATTACTGTTCCACCCTAATTTCCTTCAACAGTTGCAAAAAGAAGGAATATCTCGTAAAGTATGGCTCATTCAGAGCCTAAAAGCACCATATCTCTGGTAAAATCACCTTTTACCGACGGATCCGTACGGGCTGTATTCAAGCCTTCTGCTTCAGTTCCTCCTTTCAAAAGTGCTGGATGAAGAAGTTTGTCTAGCCTGTATAGAAAGACAGAGAGCTTCTCTCCCTTCTCTTGGTAGGCGTGTCTAAACCCAGCCATTAAATCTGCCCCACTCACTGTAGTGCCATATGCAGCAGCCAAATAGCAGAAGGATGGCTAACTTGGAGGAACCTAACAATATATGCAGCTGGTTTACAATATGCTGCTTCCTTTGTGACCTCACTACACTGGCCCTCGCTGATCATTTGAGTAGCCTGTTCCATCCAAACATCATACTTCCCTGCGATAGCATCTAGCTTTGTAAAGACTGTTAGCCCTGCCAGCTTAGCCAGGGTTTCATCAACAGCAGGCAGTATGTGTCTCTCTCTGCAGACATACTAATTTAGATGAGTCAAATCAGAACACATTCTCACCTTGTCGTTGGGCTCAGGGGCCACCACCATCCCTGCACACCACTCTGTAGTCTCTCTAAATGGCTCAATCACCCCATTTTCTTCATCCTTTCAAGTTCTGCTTTGACTTTGTCATAAGTCTCTGTACGACAAACACTGGCTGTGTTGTTGTCTCGTCCTTGTAGTGTAGGACGGCAGTGAACTGACCTTTTGACCGCTGGGGCCACACAGGGGTTTTTCTGCTTTGGCGAGGGGGCCGTGCAGTCCTTTTAAGTAGCTTGTGGCTGGTATAACCGTCACATCTGCCCCTGTGTCCAGTTCAAATGTAAAGTCTTCACCGTTCACCTTCAGTGTCTTTTTCCAGTTTGTAGGCTTTGTTCCTGCTGGTACAACTCCCAGGAAAGGAGTGCTGTCCTCGTCTTCCGGATCGGCACCCACTCTGCCTGATCTGCAGACAGCTGCTAAATGTGCTTTCTTTCCACATTTTCTGCTCTGTCTCCCTAGAAAGTACTTGTCAAACGCTTCCTTTGCAGTCATATCATCCAATATCAATATCATATCAAATATCATCGACCTTATCACCCATTGTGTACACTAACAAGTTCACCTGGTACTCTTCCTCTTTACCATCCAGTCCCTGGATTGGTCCACTGCACTTCTGACACCATGTACTATCCTTCATGGTAGCATAGTATAAGCACAACCACAGGAGACACTTGTGGCTTTTACTCTAGCCTCCTTTTTTAATGAACCACTGTGCATGTCTCAACACCTTCCATACACTCCTGTCCCTCTATCTCAATGCCCTTAAGTTATACATGCCCATATAAGTTCCCACTCACAGGCCCTCAGTACAACAAGAACATTTCATCTGTGTTTTAATCATATCATTAATTGATGTCTGTGTGATTCTGTTGTAGAAACACTGAAGTTCTCCTGGATTAAAGCTGGAAACTGTCTGAACTCAGATCAGCACTTTATTAACTGTCTGAGTGAGAGATCACTGGAGCTGCAGGAGACGTCAGTGGAGGAGAGTGATGTGGTTCTGCTGTTCTGTCCTGTCGTCTCTCGAGCTGGAACTGATATTGAAGCAGCTCTGAAGAAAATCAGTACTTTACCAGGTACTCAGTTCAGTACTCAGTCTGGAACACTAACGAGTCTCTACTTCTTTAAAGAGAAACTCATTTAATCAGGATCTGTAACCAACTCCCTAACCCGCTGGTTCATCAACAGTCAGTTATATTCCAGCTCTCTGCCTGTCTGGTCTCCCAGCCTTTCCAGCTCTCTGCATGTCTGGTCTCCCAGCCTTTCCAGCTCTCTGCATGTCTGGTCTCCCAGCCTTTCCAGCTCTCTGCCTGTCTGGACTCCCAGTCTTTCCAGCTCTCTGCCTGTCTGGTCTCCCAGCCTTTCCAGCTCTCTGCATGTCTGGTCTCCCAGCCTTTCCAGCTCTCTGCCTGTCTGGTCTCCCAGCCTTTCCAGCTCTCTGCCTGTCTGGTCTCCCAGCCTTTCCAGCTCTCTGCCTGTCTGGACTCCCAGTCTTTCCAGCTCTCTGCCTGTCTGGTCTCCCAGCCTTTCCAGCTCTCTGCCTGTCTGGTCTCCCAGCCTTTCCAGCTCTCTGCCTGTCTGGTCTCCCAGCCTTTCCAGCTCTCTGCCTGTCTGGTCTCCCAGCCTTTCCAGCTCTCTGCCTGTCTGGTCTCCCAGTCTTTCCAGCTCTCTGCCTGTCTGGTCTCCCAGCCTTTCCAGCTCTCTGCCTGTCTGGTCTCCCAGTCTTTCCAGCTCTCTGCCTGTCTGGTCTCCCAGTCTTTCCAGCTCTCTGCCTGTCTGGTCTCCTAGCCTTTCCAGCTCTCTGCCTGTCTGGTCTCCTAGCCTTTCCAGCTCTCTGCCTGTCTGGTCTCCCAGTCTTTCCAGCTCTCTGCCTGTCTGGTCTCCCAGCCTTTCCAGCTCTCTGCCTGTCTGGTCTCCCAGTCTTTCCAGCTCTCTGCCTGTCTGGTCTCCCAGTCTTTCCAGCTCTCTGCCTGTCTGGTCTCCTAGCCTTTCCAGCTCTCTGCCTGTCTGCTCTCCCAGCCTTTCCAGCTCTCTGCCTGTCTGCTCTCCCAGCCTTTCCAGCTCTCTGCCTGTCTGCTCTCCCAGTCTTTCCAGCTCTCTGCCTGTCTGCTCTCCCAGCCTTTCAGCACAGCACAGATGCAGATTAGCTACCAATCTCGATTCAACTGCCCTAAAATCTAAATAACTAGTAACCTTTGTGTACTAATGAACTCTGATCCCAGTTTTAGCAGTTCACATTAAATCAATTAACAAATCAACATTTTATTATCTACCGTAACTTACACTGTAAGCAAAGACGCTTTGTGTCCTCTCCTGTAAAGGTACTGTTCTGGAGATACTTGATGATTAATATTTCAGTGTAACAGAAATTTCAGATAGTAACACAGAATTTTAAGGCTTGACTTAAAGCCTCTCAGCTCTTTTCTGAAAAGTTGATTTTATTGAACTTTTTAAAGCTGCTGAGCTCTGAAGGAAAAACGCTGCTATCACATTCTCACATTACAGTCTTTATATAAATGTACTGTGTATATACAGTCTCTATAACACAAATATCTGTAAAGAACTCCTACTGTGATCAGATTCATTAGAGTGTTTATCTTCTTAACAGACTCCAGACCTGCTGTTCTGGTGGTTCTCCATCACAGCTTTGACCCGTACTGTGTCGTACCAGACAGCAGCAGATCAGTAATCAGAGCTAATACTCTCACTGTGGACTGTCTGTTCCATGAAGATAGAGGATTACTGCACTGTCAGAGGAACCAGGACGCTCTGGACAACAGCACACGATGGATAAAACGCCAAGTAAATAATAATAATAATAATAATAATAATAATAATAATAATAATAATAATAATGCACACATCACCATGTATCACTCACTGTTTCATGCTTATAACTGCTGTTCTTGTTTCTCTCCAGGTAAAAATGCAGGCCAGACCACTGCAGCGTAAGTACAGTGTATATTATATTACTGACTGTTGATATTAACATTATATCAGTAATAATGACGATTAGATTATTATAGCTGCTCAAGCAGTGCAGTAGTGTTTTCAATTAGATCAATATTGGATTAAACTACTATTATTTTATTGAATATATTTACAATAAACTGAGATGTTATCAGGTATTTATAAACTGAACTTGAAATCTGAATCTGATATGATTTTACAGAAATTAAACCGAAGAACAAAGAAGAACTAGATCAGATGAAAGAAGGTGAGTAGTATCAGTTGAAAGTGTTTATAATGAAGTTATTAAACACTGTGGAAATGAAGGTGAAATTTAAAGATAGACAGACAGAGATTATATCAGATTTTCCTGAACTAAATTGTAAATCTGATTCTGATCTCATTTTATAGAAATTGAAAAAAAGAACAAAGAAATGAAACAGATGAAAGAAGGTCAGTAATATCAGTGGAAGGTGTTTATAGTGAAGTTATTAATCACTTTGTAGACATGAAGCTGGAAGTTAAACAGAGATGTTATCAGATCTTCCTGAACTGAATTTTAAATCTGATCTCATTTTATAGAGATGAAAAAGAAGAACAAAGAACTAGAAGATCTGACACGGACAAAACAAGGTCAGTAATATCAGTGGAAGGTGTTTATAGTAAAGTTATTAATCACTTTTAGGCAGACTGAGATTATATCAGATCTTTCTGAACTGAATTGTAAATCTGATCTCATTTTATAGAGATGGAAAAGAAGAACAAAGAAGAAATAGAACGGATGAAAGAAGGTCAGTAATATCAGTGGAAGGTGTTTATAGTGAAGTTATTAAACACTTTGTAGACATGAAGCTGGAAGTTAAAGAGAGATGTTATCAGATCTTCCTGAACTGAACTTTAAATCTGATCTAATTTTATAGAGATGGAAAAGAACAAAGAAGAACTAGATCAGATGAAAGAAGGCCAGTAATATCAGTTGAGATTATATCAGATCTTCCTGAACTGAGTTTTAAATCTGATCTCATTTTATAGAGATGGAAAAGAAGAACAAAGAAGAAATAGAACGGATGAAAGAAGGTCAGTAATATCAGTGGAAGGTGTTTATAGTAAAGTTATTAATCACTTTTAGGCAGACTGAGATTATATCAGATCTTTCTGAACTGAACTTTAAATCTGATCTCATTTTATAGAGATGGAAAAGAAGAACAAAGAACTAGAAGAACTGAAACGGACAAAACAAGGTCAGTAATATCAGTTGAAGGTGTTTATAGTAAAGTTATTAATTACTTTTAGGCAGACTGAGATTATATCAGATTTTCCTGAACTGAATTTTAAATCTGATCTCATTTTATAGAGATGGAAAAGAAGAACAAAGAAGAAATAGAACAGATGAAAGAAGGTCAGTAATATCAGTGGAAGGTGTTTATAGTGAGGTTATTAATCACTTTGTAGACATGAAGCTGGAAGTTAAAGAGAGATGTTATCAGATCTTCCTGAACTGAACTTTAAATCTGATTTGATTTTACAATGGCTGAAGAAAAGAATAAAGTACTATAAGAACTAGAACCAGTGAAACAAGGTCAGTAATATCAGGTGTTTATACTGAAGTTATTAATAACCTTGTGGAAATGAAGCTGAAAATTAAAGTGTTCAGCATTCAGGAGTCAGGAGACTGGAGACTTCAGCGTTCCGTCTGACACCAGTCCAGTCCTGTCAAGTCCAGTCTAGTCTAGTCTAATGTGGTTTAAGTACAAGTCTGGAGGGTCAGAAGGGGGGCAAAAAGGGAGGGGATGAAGATGAGGTTGGGAAAGGATATGGTTTTATCCCTTAAATGGAAGGAGACTAAGGGTCATTTCAGTATAGACGAAGGAGGGAGGTGACAAGCTATCACCTCTCTGTCAGGGGGTTAGGATCACAACACTCTACAGTTAAGATTATAAAAAAAGAACATACGTTGTGAATGTTTTCTCTCAAAAGAGAAAAACCGAGATGGTATGATCTGAGATGATCTTCCTGAACATGGGCTTCATTTATAAACACTGTTTATAAACACCGCAGTACATTTATGGGACCTGTGATGTATGTGTACACATCGGGAAGAGAGCAGAAAATGGCGACACCCTGTGGTAAAATGGAGAAATGCAGATATCTCCAAATGTCTCCAGACATACTGGATCATACCAAATTAAGCTCCACATTAGATCATAAAGTCATGAAACAGCTTTCGTACCCATGCATTCTTTTGCTTGATGTGTTTGTTGATTTAACCGTTCATAACAGTTAATACCATTTTTATGTTTTGACATTTAGTTACAATTTGTTGGTGATGCCTCTACTGAGGCCACATTTTTCCAGCCTCAATCTCTGAAACAAGAAGTTCCACCTCACATTCTCCACAATTTATTTTTTTGTCTGTCGTTCTATCGTCACCACTGTCCTCCTCAGCCATGACCCTTATGTAATTGTTCATGAAGTCATTTTTATGAGCCATATAGGGATAGTTGTGTTGGGTAATGAGACTTGTTCACTTGTTAACATCAGTTCCTGTTTCTTGTGCATATGCACACTTTCACTACTTTAAATCCGAGATTGAAGAATAGGACAAGGAACTTGTGGCCCAGACTAGAATCAGAAGAAACAAGACAAAGCACAGTCATTATACATTCCCAAAATCTTTACGCTGCTGAAAATCTCACTGATACAGTAGAGATCATCTCTAAAGCCTCACACTGCATATTCTGAATGACCAGGTATGCTGGAGATCAGGGTTCAAATCCCAGATTGAGCAGTAATGCTAGTATTTTTGTCTGTGAAAAACACCACATTCTGTTTAACCTGAAACAAGATTACTATTTTAGAGTGTTTATGAAATGCACAAAATTATGTCTGTGCATGGATCTGCTTTCCATTAACATGACCACAGCCCAAACTTTACTAAGTGGACAGTACAAAAGCCCATCAGTAAGTTTGAGACTTACAGCAGGAAATATACGGTAGAACGGATCATTCTAAATCCATCTGTAGGAACAGTTTATGAAGATCATCCAGCAGCGAACAGCTGATTAAACACTGACCCTGTTTAACTTTACACTCTCACGTTTCCACAAGAGGATGATTGAGTGTTTTTGTTTTTCCCTGCAAGATTCCCAGCATCCCAGCAGGAAACAAGAGGAGCCTGGGACTAAACCTCACCTACAGTGATAGTATAAAGAGACGCAGGAGCACATAAAGACCTGGAGAATTCTGGAGTCAGAAGAGATCAAATAGAAATAGAAGATAAATTTAAGATCCAGACACAAAGATACAGAAATGCTTGAAACAGAGACAGCAAAGATGAATAAAGACAGACACTCTCACAAACAGAGCTTTAGTGGAGTTAGGGTTAGGGTTTCAGTACTGTGGAGTACCATTCAGTACTGTGGAGTAGATGAGTATGAAGAGTAGTGGTCAGCTATGTCTTTATGCATGCAACATATTCTACACATATATCACATATACCTGTATTATAATGAGCATAAATCAGGCCTAATAAAGTAGAAACTCACGGCGGTATGTGAATGTTTTACTGCTTGTCTAAGTTGATGCTCCTGGGCTGCACGTGTGGTTGTTTTGGTTAGTATTTTGATGATAGCTAGTATGTAAGGTGTTTGAAGTTTAGGACTGCACTTCATGGAGCTGACAGGAGGAGGATGAATAGCTGTAAAGGAATGACTGTTAAGATCCTGTAACAGCAGCATAATCAAATCAATTCTATCGATTATCGATTATTGTCACTTTGTGATGGTGATAACTGTGATTGGTGACTTTTATTTTCTTCTTTACATCTGTGACAAGACATCTGTGTTTATGCAACTGACTGTGGATTTAGTGAGTAGTAGTTCAGTTTATCTGAAACACTTTAATCTGTTTAATTCAGTACAGCTGATTATGCATGCTGTGATTTGACCCTGTTGTACTGGGTTCTGGTTCTGGGGTGGAACTTAATCAGTAGTCAAACATTCAATTACTGTGTAGTTTACAAATCTATAACTTACTTCATCAAATGGTTATACAGTAGAGTAGCAACTACATATACTCACACTTACCTACACAATCTCATTTATAAACACAACCGTATGTTCTGGATGTTCTGGATGTACGACTGTAAGCTGCCTGATGTGTTTCCTGTATCTGCTTAGTTGCTGCAAGTTAGCTTTAGCTAGAAGCTCTATGTACAATATCTGTGCTGCATTCTGGGTAACTGTGTATCTGTACCTGCAATGTGTAATAAATAAATAAATAAATAAAAAAGTAAATAGTCTGGACTGCACTGCTGACTCCATCCTGCACACACATCTGGATCTTCAACAGGACCTGCAGATTCTGTGTAAGTCTATTATACATGACATTTAGATTATTCAGCAGTACGTGTTTATGAATGGAGTCAGAAATGTTCGGACGCTTACAGTTCAAATAAAGCAATCAAGCTTTATTACAAAGAGCGGTCAGAACCAGACCAACACAAGACAACTTAGTGACCAGCCTGCTGCCCTGCAGTCTACACAAGCACTGAGTGGTGGTTCAGTATCACTGCCGGGTCCAGTTAAA
Source organism: Megaleporinus macrocephalus (assembly GCA_021613375.1). Taxonomy (NCBI): domain Eukaryota; kingdom Metazoa; phylum Chordata; class Actinopteri; order Characiformes; family Anostomidae; genus Megaleporinus; species Megaleporinus macrocephalus. Next base: position 39,432,350 of record CM038726.1, on the reverse strand, counting down.
GAGTATTAAACAGAATTCTAAACAATATTATATACACAGTAAGTTAATAAGTACAACAATAAAACTGAATGTTACATCACCGTACATATACAATCAGCAGACACTGCATCAGGAACACCTTGCTGGTACCGGTATGGAACCAGTTTTGCCTTCAGAACTTCCCTAATTCTTTATGGAACAGATTCAATCTGTAAGTGGTAATCATGCTGCTGCAGATTTATCAGCTGCACATCCTTAATGTAGGTGTGTCTGTAGAGAAAACAATGAGTATAAATTCTGCAATAATTAACAAACAATGGTGTGTAGTTGTACTCAGTGGACTGTAGGGGTCAGTAGAGAATCAGTGTAGGTGGGTGTAGTTGTACACAGTGGATTGTAGGGGTCAGTAGAGAATCAGTGTAGGTGGGTGTAGTTGTACACAGTGGACTGTAGGGGTCAGTAGAGAATCAGTGTAGGTGGGTGTAGTTGTACTCAGTGGACTGTAGGGGTCAGTAGAGTATCAGTGTAGGTGGGTGTAGTTGTACTCAGTGGACTGTAGGGGTCAGTAGAGAATCAGTGTAGGTGGGTGTAGTTGTACTCAGTGGACTGTAGGGGTCAGTAGAGAATCAGTGTAGGTGGATGTAGTTGAACTCAGTGGACTGTAGGGGTCAGTAGAGAATCAGTGTAGGTAGGTGTAGTTGTACTCAGTGGACTGTAGGGGTCAGTAGAGAATCAGTGTAGGTGGATGTAGTTGAACTCAGTGGACTGTAGGGGTCAGTAGAGAATCAGTGTAGGTGGGTGTAGTTGTACTCAGTGGACTGTAGGGGTCAGTAGAGTATCAGTGTAGGTGGGTGTAGTTGTACTCAGTGGACTGTAGGGGTCAGTAGAGAATCAGTGTAGGTGGGTGTAGTTGTACTCAGTGGACTGTAGGGGTCAGTAGAGAATCAGTGTAGGTGGATGTAGTTGAACTCAGTGGACTGTAGGGGTCAGTAGAGAATCAGTGTAGGTGGGTGTAGTTGTACTCAGTGGAGTGTAGGGGTCAGTAGAGAATCAGTGCAGGTGGGTGTAGTTGTACTCAGTGGACTGTAGGGGTCAGTAGAGAATCAGTGTAGGTGGATGTAGTTGAACTCAGTGGACTGTAGGGGTCAGTAGAGAATCAGTGTAGGTGGGTGTAGTTGTACTCAGTGGAGTGTAGGGGTCAGTAGAGAATCAGTGCAGGTGGGTGTAGTTGTACTCAGTGGACTGTAGGGGTCAGTAGAGAATCAGTGTAGGTGCCCACCGTGGCAGACATCTTTTTGTGTTCCTCCGGTAGAGAACGGTGTTTATTATTTATTTAGTTTTTAGTTTTTATTTTAAATGTACAGTAACATCCGGAACATTCAGTTACAGTAGAGACTCTCCTGGAGATGAACCTAACCCTAACCTAACCTAACCTAACCTAACCCTAACCCTAACCTAACCCTAAACTAACCCTAACCTAACCTAAACTAACCCTAACCTAACCCTAACCCTAACCCTAACCCTAACCTAATCTAACAATAACTCTTACCCTGTAGAGACACTCCTGGAGATGAACTTAACCCTAACCCTAACCCTAACTTAACCCTAACCCTAACCTAAACTAAACTAACCCTAACTTCCGGAACATTCAGTTACAGTAGAGACTCTCCTGGAGATGAACATAACCCTAACCCTAACCTAACCCTAACCTAACCTAACCCTAACCCTAACCTAACCCTAACCTAACCCTAACCCTAACCCTAACCTAACCTAACCTAACCTAAACTAACCCTAACCCTAACCTAACCTAACCCTAACCTAATCTAACAATAACCCTAACCCAGTAGAGACTCTCCTGGAGATAAACTTAACCCTAACCCTAACCCTAACCTAACCTAAACTAACACTAACCCTAACCTAACCTCACCTAACCCTAATCTAATCTAACAATAACCCTAACCCAGTAGAGACTCTCCTGGAGATGAACTTAACCCTAACCCTAACTTAACCCTAACCCTAACCTAAACTAACCTAACCCTAACATAACCCTAATCCTAACCTAAACTAACCCTAACCCTAACTTAACCCTAACCCTAACCTAAACTAAACTAACCCTAACTTCCGGAACATTCAGTTACAGTAGAGACTCTCCTGGAGATGAACATAACCCTAACCCTAACCTAACCCTAACCTAACCTAACCCTAACCCTAACCTAACCCTAACCTAACCCTAACCCTAACCCTAACCTAACCTAACCTAACCTAAACTAACCCTAACCCTAACCTAACCTAACCCTAACCTAATCTAACAATAACCCTAACCCAGTAGAGACTCTCCTGGAGATAAACTTAACCCTAACCCTAACCCTAACCTAACCTAAACTAACACTAACCCTAACCTAACCTCACCTAACCCTAATCTAATCTAACAATAACCCTAACCCAGTAGAGACTCTCCTGGAGATGAACTTAACCCTAACCCTAACTTAACCCTAACCCTAACCTAAACTAACCCTAACCCTAACCTAACCCTAACCCTAACCTAAACCTAAACGTAACCCTAACTCTAACCCTAACCCAGTAGAGACTCTCCTGGAGATGAACTTAACCCTAACCCTAACCCTAACCCTAACCTAACCCTAACCTAACCCTAACCCTAACCTAACCCTAACCCTAACCCTAACCTAACCCTAACCTAAATCTAACCCTAACCTAAACCTAACCCTAACCTAACCCTAACCTAACCCTAAGCTAACCCTAACCCTAACCTAACCCTAACCTAAACCTAACCTAACCATAATCTAAACCTAACCCTAACCTAACATTAAACCTAACCTAACCTAACCTAACCCTAAACCTGTGTTCCTCTACCCAGCATACAGACACCTCCTCAAGCGTCACTTCCAGTGAGTAAAACTGTTAAAGTGTGGAATGAAGAAACTGATTCAGTGCTTCAGGACTGCTTTGACAGTACAAACTGGGATGTGTTTAGAACTGCTGCTGTGAGAGAGGATGGTTCTGTTGATCTAGAGGACTATGCTTCTGGGGTAACTGGTTACATCAGCAGCTGCATTGAAACCATTGTCCCTTCAAAGCGCTGCATAAAGTACCCCAACCAAAAACCATGGATAAATGGTGAAGTTCGGTCCATGCTACGTGCTCGCCAGACTGCATTTCTCTCTGGCAGCGCTGATGACTACAAAAGGTCTAGATACGACCTGCGTAGATCTATCAGAGAAGCTAAGACACAGTACAGGCTGAAGCTGGAGGGCTACTACACCACAGCAGACTCCCGGCGCATGTGGCAGGGACTGCACCGTATCACCAACCATCAACAAACAAGCACGGCACTCACAACCAGCCATTCTGCATTGCCTGATGAGCTGAATGAGTTCTATGCTCGCTTCGATGTCTTCAACCTTGACCAACTGAAGGACATTGCGGCCAAGGAGAGCCTACAGAACCCATCACTCATTGTAACAACAGTGGATGTGCGCAGGAACCTGATGAGAATCAACCCACGCAGAGCAGCAGGCCCAGACAACATCCCCGGGCGAGCGCTCAGGGTTTGCTCATCAGAACTGGCTGATGTGTTTGTAGACATATTCAATCTGTCACTCACGCAAGCTTTTGTGCCATCCTGTTTTAAGACCACCACCATCGTGCCCCTCCCAAAGAAAAGTAATGTGAGATGCCTAAATGACTATCGCCCTGTTGCACTCACTTCAATCGTGATGAAGTGCTTCGAGAGGATAGTCATGACTCACATCCGGAAGACCATTCCCAACACAATAGATCCTTTACAGTTCTCATACCGCCGGAACCGGTCTACAGACGACGCAATCAACGCTACTCTTCACAAAGCCCTCACACACCTGGAGGGCAAGGACACATATGTCAGAATGCTCTTTATTGACTACAGTTCAGCATTCAACACGGTCATCCCACACAGACTCTCAGAAAAGCTCCTCACCCTCGGACTGACACCAGCCCTCTGCAACTGGGTGCTGAACTTTCTAACAGACAGACCCCAGTCAGTCAGAGTCGGCAGCTGCACATCCAGCACAAGAACAGTGAGCACAGGGGTCCCTCAAGGCTGTGTGCTGAGCCCCCTTCTGTACACGCTCTTCACATACGACTGCGTGGCCTCCCAGAACAACACCAGCATCATCAAATTTGCTGATGATACTACAGTCATTGGACTGATCACTGGTGGGGAAGAGACAGCGTACAGGAAGGAGGGGGCTGAGCTGGTGGCCTGGTGTCATGACAACAATCTTTCCTTGAAATGATATATACATATAGATATCAGAACTTCACACAAAAAAAAAAAAAAAAAAATATATATATATATATATATATCAGGTCTTCTTATAGATATCAGACATTTTTATTGATATCATACCTTATATATATTAGATCTTCTTAAAGATATCAGATCTTATAGATATCAGATCTTACAGATATCAGAACTGAACTTTAAGCCTGATTCTGATTGTACTGTATCAGTAACACAGTAAACAGTTCGGCAGCTGAGATTTAAAGATAAACTGAGATGATATCAGATCTTCCTGATCCTTAAACCTGACTCTCTAATTTTACAGAGAACAGAGTACTGCACCACTACAGAAGACGAGACGAGGAGGAAATTAAAATGATAGAACAGATAGAGTTTGGTGTTTGGTAAGTTCTGACAGTGTTTGGTAAGCTCTGACAGTGTTTGTTAAGCTATGACAGTGTTTGGTAAGTTCTGACAGTGTTTGGTAAGCTCTGACAGTGTTTGGTAAGCTCTGAAAGTGTTTGGTAAGTTCTGACAGTGTTTGTTAAGCTATGACAGTGTTTGGTAAGCTCTGACAGTGTTTGGTAAGTTCTGACAGTGTTTGTTAAGTTCTGACAGTGTTTGGTAAGCTCTGACAGTGTTTGGTAAGTTCTGACAGTGTTTGTTAAGCTATAACAGTGTTTGGTAAGTTCTGACTGTGTTTGGTAAGCTCTGACAGTGTTTGTTAAGCTCTGACAGTGTTTGGTAAGTTCTGACAGTGTTTGTTAAGCTATGACAGTGTTTGGTAAGCTCTGACTGTGTTTGGTAAGTTCTGACTGTGTTTGGTAAGTTCTGACAGTGTTTGGTAAGTTCTGACAGTGTTTGGTAAGCTCTGACAGTGTTTGGTAAGTTCTGACAGTGTTTGGTAAGCTCTGACAGTGTTTGGTAAGCTCTGACAGTGTTTGGTAAGCTATGACAGTGTTTTGTAAGCTCTGACAGTGTTTGGTAAGTTCTGACAGTGTTTGTTAAGTTCTGACAGTGTTTGTTAAGCTCTGACAGTGTTTGGTAAGCTCTGACAGTGTTTGTTAAGCTCTGACAGTGTTTGGTAAGTTCTGACTGTGTTTGGTAAGCTCTGACAGTGTTTGTTAAGCTCTGACAGTGTTTGGTAAGCTCTGACAGTGTTTGGTAAGCTCTGACAGTGTTAGGTAAGTTCTGACAGTGTTTGGTAAGCTCTGACAGTGTTTGGTAAGCTATGACAGTGTTTGGTAAGCTATGACAGTGTTAGTTAAGTTCTGACTGTGTTTGGTATGTTCTGACAGTGTTTGTTAAGTTCTGACTGTGTTTGGTTAGCTTTGACAGTGTTTGGTAAGTTCTGACTGTGTTTGGTAAGTTCTGACAGTGTTTGGTAAGTTCTGACAGTGTTTGGTAAGCTCTGACTGTGTTTGGTAAGCTCTGACAGTGTTTGGTAAGTTCTGACAGTGTTTGGTAAGCTCTGACAGTGTTAGGTAAGTTCTGACAGTGTTTGGTAAGCTCTGACAGTGTTTGGTAAGCTATGACAGTGTTAGTTAAGTTCTGACTGTGTTTGGTATGTTCTGACAGTGTTTGTTAAGTTCTGACTGTGTTTGGTTAGCTTTGACAGTGTTTGGTAAGTTCTGACTGTGTTTGGTAAGCTCTGACAGTGTTAGGTAAGTCCTGACAGTGTTTGGTAAGTTCTGACAATGTTTGGTAAGTTCTGACTGTGTTTGGTAAGCTCTGACAGTGTTAGGTAAGTCCTGACAGTGTTTGGTAAGTTCTGACTGTGTTTGGTAAGCTCTGACTCTGTTTGGTAAGTTCTGACAGTGTTTGGTAAGCTCTGACAGTGTTTGGTAAGTTCTGACTGTGTTTGGTAAGTTCTGACAGTGTTTGGTAAGCTCTGACTGTGTTTGGTAAGCTATGACAGTGTTTGGTAAGTTCTGACTGTGTTTGGTAAGTTCTGACAGTGTTTGGTAAGTTCTGACTGTGTTTGGTAAGTTCTGACAGTGTTTGGTACGTTCTGACTCTGTTTGGTAAGTTCTGACTGTGTTTGGTAAGTTCTGACAGTGTTTGGTACGTTCTGACTGTGTTTGGTAAGCTATGACAGTGTTTGGTAAGTTCTGACAGGGTATGGTAAGTTCTGACAGTGTTTGTTAAGCTCAGACAGTGTTTGTTAAGCTCTGACAGTGTTTGTTAAGCTATGACAGTGTTTGTTAAGCTCTGACAGTGTTTGTTAAGCTATGACAGTGTTTGTTAAGCTCTGACAGTGTTTGTTAAGCTATGACTGTGTTTGGTAAGTTCTGTCTGTGTTTGGTAAGTTCTGACAGTGTTTGGTAAGCTCTGACAGTGTTTGGTAAGCTCTGACAGTGTTTGCTAAGCTATGACAGTGTTTGGTAAGCTATGACAGTGTTTGGTAAGTTCTGACAGTGTTTGTTAAGTTCTGACAGTGTTTGTTAAGCTCTGACAGTGTTTGGTAAGCTCTGACAGTGTTTGTTAAGCTCTGACAGTGTTTGGTAAGTTCTGACTGTGTTTGGTAAGCTCTGACAGTGTTTGTTAAGCTCTGACAGTGTTTGGTAAGCTCTGACAGTGTTTGGTAAGCTCTGACAGTGTTAGGTAAGTTCTGACAGTGTTTGGTAAGCTCTGACAGTGTTTGGTAAGCTATGACAGTGTTTGGTAAGCTATGACAGTGTTAGTTAAGTTCTGACTGTGTTTGGTATGTTCTGACAGTGTTTGTTAAGTTCTGACTGTGTTTGGTTAGCTTTGACAGTGTTTGGTAAGTTCTGACTGTGTTTGGTAAGCTCTGACTGTGTTTGGTAAGCTCTGACAGTGTTTGGTAAGTTCTGACAGTGTTTGGTAAGCTCTGACAGTGTTAGGTAAGTTCTGACAGTGTTTGGTAAGCTCTGACAGTGTTTGGTAAGCTATGACAGTGTTAGTTAAGTTCTGACTGTGTTTGGTATGTTCTGACAGTGTTTGTTAAGTTCTGACTGTGTTTGGTTAGCTTTGACAGTGTTTGGTAAGTTCTGACTGTGTTTGGTAAGCTCTGACTGTGTTTGGTTAGCTATGACTGTGTTTGGTAAGTTCTGTCTGTGTTTGGTAAGTTCTGACAGTGTTTGGTAAGCTCTGACAGTGTTTGGTAAGCTCTGACAGTGTTTGGTAAGTTCTGACAGTGTTTGGTAAGCTCTGACAGTGTTAGGTAAGTTCTGACAGTGTTTGGTAAGCTCTGACAGTGTTTGGTAAGCTCTGACTGTGTTTGGTAAGCTATGACTGTGTTTGGTTAGCTATGACTGTGTTTGGTAAGTTCTGTCTGTGTTTGGTAAGTTCTGACAGTGTTTGGTAAGCTCTGACAGTGTTTGGTAAGCTCTGACAGTGTTTGGTAAGTTCTGACAGTGTTTGGTAAGCTCTGACAGTGTTAGGTAAGTTCTGACAGTGTTTGGTAAGCTCTGACAGTGTTTGGTAAGCTATGACAGTGTTTGGTAAGTTCTGACAGTGTTTGGTAAGCTCTGACAGTGTTTGGTAAGTTCTGACAGTGTTTGTTAAGTTCTGACTGTGTTTGGTTAGCTTTGACAGTGTTTGGTAAGTTCTGACTGTGTTTGGTAAGCTCTGACAGTGTTAGGTAAGTCCTGACAGTGTTTGGTAAGTTCTGACAATGTTTGGTAAGTTCTGACTGTGTTTGGTAAGCTCTGACAGTGTTTGGTAAGCTCTGACTGTGTTTGGTAAGTTCTGACAGTGTTTGGTAAGTTCTGACTGTGTTTGGTAAGTTCTGACTGTGTTTGGTAAGCTCTGACTGTGTTTGGTTAGCTATGACTGTGTTTGGTAAGTTCTGTCTGTGTTTGGTAAGTTCTGACAGTGTTTGGTAAGCTCTGACAGTGTTTGGTAAGCTCTGACAGTGTTTGGTAAGTTCTGACAGTGTTTGGTAAGCTCTGACAGTGTTAGGTAAGTTCTGACAGTGTTTGGTAAGCTCTGACAGTGTTTGGTAAGCTATGACAGTGTTTGGTAAGCTATGACAGTGTTAGTTAAGTTCTGACTGTGTTTGGTATGTTCTGACAGTGTTTGTTAAGTTCTGACTGTGTTTGGTTAGCTTTGACAGTGTTTGGTAAGTTCTGACTGTGTTTGGTAAGCTCTGACAGTGTTAGGTAAGTCCTGACAGTGTTTGGTAAGTTCTGACAATGTTTGGTAAGTTCTGACTGTGTTTGGTAAGCTCTGACAGTGTTAGGTAAGTCCGGACAGTGTTTGGTAAGTTCTGACTGTGTTTGGTAAGCTCTGACTCTGTTTGGTAAGTTCTGACAGTGTTTGGTAAGCTCTGACAGTGTTTGGTAAGTTCTGACTGTGTTTGGTAAGTTCTGACAGTGTTTGGTAAGCTCTGACTGTGTTTGGTAAGCTATGACAGTGTTTGGTAAGTTCTGACTGTGTTTGGTAAGTTCTGACAGTGTTTGGTAAGTTCTGACTGTGTTTGGTAAGTTCTGACAGTGTTTGGTACGTTCTGACTCTGTTTGGTAAGTTCTGACTGTGTTTGGTAAGTTCTGACAGTGTTTGGTACGTTCTGACTGTGTTTGGTAAGCTATGACAGTGTTTGGTAAGTTCTGACAGGGTATGGTAAGTTCTGACAGTGTTTGTTAAGCTCTGACAGTGTTTGGTAAGCTCTGACAGTGTTTGGTAAGCTCTGACAGTGTTAGGTAAGTTCTGACAGTGTTTGGTAAGCTCTGACAGTGTTTGGTAAGCTATGACAGTGTTTGGTAAGCTATGACAGTGTTAGTTAAGTTCTGACTGTGTTTGGTATGTTCTGACAGTGTTTGTTAAGTTCTGACTGTGTTTGGTTAGCTTTGACAGTGTTTGGTAAGTTCTGACTGTGTTTGGTAAGCTCTGACTGTGTTTGGTAAGCTCTGACAGTGTTTGGTAAGTTCTGACAGTGTTTGGTAAGCTCTGACAGTGTTAGGTAAGTTCTGACAGTGTTTGGTAAGCTCTGACAGTGTTTGGTAAGCTATGACAGTGTTAGTTAAGTTCTGACTGTGTTTGGTATGTTCTGACAGTGTTTGTTAAGTTCTGACTGTGTTTGGTTAGCT
>CM038726.1:39412042-39422042 GCA_021613375.1 Megaleporinus macrocephalus | reverse complement strand
ACTACAGACAGTGCCTGTGCTGTGATAAACGGCAGATATATATATATATATGTGTGTGTGTGTTGTTCTACACAGTGGACTGTAGAGGGCAGCAGGGAGTCACTGCAGTATGAGTATGAAAGTGAAAGTATTGACACCAGATGTATTTATCAGGATCTGCTGAGGTGAGTAGCAGCAGGACGACCTCACCACAACATGTCTACTGTTTATTCAGCTGTTTGTTTAGTACAGTGTGTGTATGTGTGTTTGCGAGTGTATGTGTATATGTGTGTGTGAGTGTGTGAGTGTGTATGTGTGTGTAAATGGTTTTAGAAGAGAATGTGTAAACGTCAGAACTGCTTTGGGAGGGTTTGGTTTCATTTCTGTAGAGTAAACATCCTGCTCACCCAGACCAGCGAGATCTAACCTGCGGTAACAGACAGATAGCAGATCACTCAGCTGTGCTAATGTGTTATTACATGTTTACAACACATTAGTTAACATGATTAATGTAGAACTTCAGCAGTTCACATTAACAAATGCATTATTACTGTTAATTATATCAACATTACACATGAAATCATAATAATGAATGCCATTGTTACATGTTTACTACACATTTATTAACTATTATTAATGTAGTACCTAAGTTCATGTTAACAAATGCATTATATATGTTAGTTATTGTAACACTTGTTATATTTATTACACATTAGTTAATGTTATTAATGCATTACCACATGTTAGTTAACATTTACTATAAAGTGTAATCAGTTGTCTGTTCCAGTGCTTAAATCTTTATTAACGTTAATAATTAGTTGTTATAACAGGTGGTTGATGTTTTTGATGTCACAGAGCTTGAGTTGTGAGGATCAGTACAGGCCCAGAGGAGAGATGAGCTGCACTTCACAGGTCACAGGTGAGTTATCATCAGACATTACAGTGTCAGGTAAAGGAGCAGTTCACCAAAAAATGAATTTGGAATTAACATGATTAATCACTGACCCTGGATGTAGCCAATCAGCTTACACTGCTAGACACCACTGGCTTTACATCATCACCGAGCGCATCTCCGTAAACACAGAGCGTCTCTCAGCCAATCAGAACGCACCCAGCTCTTCATGTGTTTGATAGAGCACTGCATGTATAGCGGACGCTGTGTGATGTAAAGGGAGCCCAGCCACCATCACTCAAACAAAGAATAATTACATTCACACTAAATACATACATTTAAAACTCTTCATACATAAAATATCTTAAAAAGATAATAAATTGCTATATGTTATATATATTTTTAAATCCCATATGAGCTTAACCTTATAGTCAATATTTTTAATGAATTCCTTCTTTAGTAACAATTTTTTTTATAAGACTTTTATATGAAACACCCTTTAATACACGAGAACAAACAGAAAGTAAAAACCTTTCAGTGAGTGGAGCGAATATAAATCAGACCTGGATGTATAAAACAGAAAGCAGTGAGAAATAGCGTCCAGCCTCGTGTCTGCCTGCATTAGTCTAACTCCAACATACAGATAGGGCGGGAAGAGGTTAGCATAGCACATAGCACCGGCAGCTAAAGCTTCGCTAACAATTCTCACTTTTACACAGGACAGTTCAGCTAAACATACACAGCATCCTTAACAACACACAGATTAAACTAGAGGACATTTTACTGTTTTTAACACCTTTTCATGCTTAAAATGTTTTAAAATCGTTTTTAACTCAAGACACATTTTTACCAACTCCTCAGCGACTGAGGAGAGACTAGCTGACGCAGTGAAAACAGAGGAAAATAAAATACCACAAAATAATAATTATAAAAATAAAAAAATAAATAAATATTTAACACATTTTCTTTTTAGTTCAACTTAGAAAAATTCCACACATAAAAAAAGAAAGAATTTGTAAAAAATTACAGCTAAATAACCTCCGTTACTCCTGCTCGGACTCCGGTGTACGTTTACTTCACCCGTACATATCAGCTCTCGTCAGTCCAGTCACTCGAATCTGCTGACGGTTCCTCACTCCTGATTGAAGATTCACGGGGATCGAGTATTTGAGGCTGTTGCTCTTAAATTATGGAATACACGACCAAACTTTCTAAGAGTGTCTGATTCGGTGGTGATCTCAGATCTGATTATGATCAGTGCTGTATAAATAAACTTTACTTACTTCTCCATCACACATCAGACCCAGCCTGCCCTGCACCAGTCAGCAGCAGAGCAGTAACCAGAGACAGTACTCTCACTGTGGACCCTCTGTCCGGTACGGATACACCTCAACTGGAATGTCCTCAGGTATTCGTTTAAAATGACTCTTTTCTATCAATTAACCTTTATTTAAGCTCGGATGTACATTGAGAGCAACCCTTATTTTCAGTGTAGCCCAGCACCTACATGGACAGTGATGGGCATAAAGAAAATAAAAACAAAATGTAATCATTATAAATTAAAACAACTGAAGAGAAAGCAACTTATATACATTCAATGAAAATTTTAAAAATAACACTGAACATAAAAGTAGAAATAATAATAATAATACTAAAAAATAGATAAAAATTAAGATTTAATTAATAAGAAATGAAGATAAAAAGAGGGTAAAATAGTTCAAAAGAAATTTAAGAGGAAAAAACTAAATATTATAATATTAATAATAATAATAATAATAATAATAATAATAAAAAAATATAATAAAAATAAAATAAGATAAAATAATGATACAGAACTAATTAAATCAAATAAAATAATAAATAAAAATAAAGCTAAAACAAGAAATAAAAATGAAGAATAGTAAGAGTAAGTAAAACAGGTACAGGCTGTCTGAAGGTGGTTAGATATTAAAAGTTTTAAATGATTGATTGACAGTGAGCTGAGTTTTAGTGTTTACTGTAGTAGAGTCCAGCTCGCTGGTGCACTGTAGCTAAAAGCAGATTTTCCCAGTTCAGTAAAAACTCCTGGTACCTGTCAGCTGATCCAATCACTAGAGTGAGTCTGAAAATTTACACTCATTTATACTCATCAATGAAGTGGTGTATTCTGGGAAATGACCGGAGAGTGTTTTATAAATAAATAAAAATCAGCCAACTTCTCCATACAGCTCACAGTGCTGAGTTCTGTACGGATCTCCAGTAATGAACCTCAGAGTGATACACTGGGTCCAGTGAGCCATGTTATGACTGCATTAATTAACTCAAATAATTAAATTAAACTAATTAACATCATATTCACATGAAATCCTTCCACCACGTATGTACATGTAACGTCACCTTTACAGTTGTTACAGTGTTCTCTGCATTTTAACTGATATTCTTTGACTGTATTGATAGATAGATAGATAGATAGATAAAAAACAAAAAACAATAAGGTATATAAATAATAAAGAATTCCAACAGTCAAAAAGTCAAAAAGATATATAGTTTGATTTCCTGTTTTTCTTTGCAGAGTAACTGTATATATATATATATATATATATATATATATATATATATATATATATATATATATATATATATATATATATATACTCACTCACTGCATATACACTGTATGCTTTGGTTTTTCATTTTAGGTGAAAACTGAGGAGAAACTACAGACACGTGAGTTCTACCTCTTATATTATGACATCACTGGCATCTCTGTTATTGTTGGAGATATTAGTGGTAAATAATTAAAATGATAAAAGGAATGATTGAGTGTAAAAATCTGATTTATTGGTAGTATTTTACAGTAAGTGTTGATGAACATGAAGGACAGCATTTATAACAGTTAATTAATGTGTAGTTAACATGTAACAACTGCATTAATTAACATTGTTTTATATGAAATATTGATATAATGAACATCAAGTCATATATAACATGAACTTAGGTATTACATTAATGACAGTTAACTAATGTGTAGTAAACATGTAATAACTGTATTAGTTACTGTTCCGCAGAGTGATCACATCTGGGATAAGAAATAGTGTAAAAGTGAATTTTCGTGGAGGCCGACTGCCCTGCAATTCTTAGTGTTGCCCCCGGTGGTCCTCTGAGACCAGGGTGCTTCTGGGACCAGGGGCCTTCCGGGACCAGGGGCTTCCAGAGCCAGGGTCCAGAAACTGAAACTAAACTAATACTACATGTAAAAATAACTTTCTAGCACAGATCTTTAAAGATGTTGTTTGTCTCAGTAACAGCAGGTTCTCCAGGTTCAGAACCTCAGGTGAGTATTTAGTCACTGCACACTTACAGCTGTATCAATAAAGCACTGCTGATAACCTGAAACTTCTACACCCACAGTAACAATACTATACTTTCTCTTTTCTACTATTTATCAGCCGGAGAATTCTGAACAATCAGCCGAGGAGCCAGCAGCACCTCCAAGTGAGCCTGAGAATTATTCACCTGTGCTTGTCTTAAGAGAGTCCCTGATTGAAGCTTTCACAGCTTACTTCACTCTAGGGTTGGGGTTAGGCTTAGGGGTACTACTGGATCAATCTGCTGTTGCAGAACCTGCCGCTGTGGAACATCCACCTTCACCTGGTAAATAAATCTGTGTATTGATTTAAAGAAGTATCAGTCTGGAGAGTAACGGTGAGTATTTGTGTTACAGGACTGAAGTATCTGTGCTGTGTATCTGGAAACACACTGAATACGGATAAGGACTATGTGGGAAAGCTGAAGGAGAGAATTCCCGCTCTGGAGGAGGTGTTTAAGGAGGAGGAGAGTGATTTTATTCTGATGTTCTGTCCTGTTGTATCTCGAGCTGGAACTGATATTGAAGCAGCTCTGCAGAAGCTTCAGCAGATATCAGGTAGCAGCTGTGAGATCAGACTGGTCTGTGAAGAGATTATAAATGTGAGATTATAAGAATTAAAAGATGTTTATCTTCTCTACAGACTCCAGACCTGCTGTTCTGGTGGTTCTCCATCACACGTTTGACCCGTACCGCGTTGTACCAGACAGCAGCAGTTCAGTAATCAGAGCTAATACTCTCACTGTGGACTGTCTGTTCCATGAAGATAGAGGATTACTGGACTGTCAGAGGAACCAGGATGTTCTAGATACAGTTATAGACTGGATCAAACCTCTTCAGGTATTTACTCCTTTAACACAGATCTTACAACCAGAGTAATCCTGCTTTCAACAGCAGCCACTGAACTATTAATTCAGTTCTTATTTAGTATTGAAGCAGCATTTATGCAGTACTTATTCAGTATTAATTCAGTACTTATTCAGTATTAATTTAGTATTAATTCAGTACTTATTCAGTATTAATTCAGCATTAATTCAGTACTTATTTAGTATTGAAGCAGCATTTATGCAGTACTTATTCAGTATTAATTCAGTACTTATTCAGTATTAATTTAGTATTAATTCAGTACTTATTCAGTATTAATTCAGTACTTATTTAGTATTGAAGCAGCATTTATGCAGTACTTATTCAGTATTAATTCAGTACTTATTCAGTATTAATTTAGTATTAATTCAGTATTAATTCAGTATTAATTCAGCATTAATTCAGTACTTATTTAGTATTGATGCAGCAACTATTCAGCATTTATTCAGCATTTATTCAGTACTTATTCAGTATTAATTTAGTATTAATTCAGTATTAATTCAGTACTTATTCAGTATTTATTCAGTACTTATTCAGTATTAATTCAGCATTAATTCAGTATTTATTTAGTATTGATGCAGCATTTACTCAGTACTTATTCAGTATTAATTCAGTACTTATTCAGTATTAATTTAGTATTAATTCAGTACTTATTCAGTATTAATTCAGTACTTATTTAGTATTGAAGCAGCATTTATGCAGTACTTATTCAGTATTAATTCAGTACTTATTCAGTATTAATTTAGTATTAATTCAGTACTTATTCAGTATTAATTCAGCATTAATTCAGTACTTATTTAGCATTTATTCAGTATTTATTCAGTATTAATTCAGTACTTATTTAGTATTGATGCAGCAACTATTCAGCATTTATTCAGTATTTATTCAGTATTAATTCAGTACTTATTCAGTATTAATTCAGCACTTATTCAGTATTAAATCAGTACTTATTCAGTATTTATTCAGTATTAATTCATTACTCATTCAGTATTAATTCAGTACTTATTCAGTATTAATTCAGTACTTATTCAGTATTTATTCTGTACTTATTCAGTATTAATTCAGCATTAATTCAGTACTTATTTAGTATTGATGCAGCATTTACTCAGTACTTATTCAGTATTAATTCAGTACTTATTCAGCATTTTTTCAGTATTTATTCAGTATTAATTCAGTACTTATTCAGTACTCATTCAGTATTAATTCAGTATTAATTCAGTATTTATTCAGTACTTATTCAGTATTAATTCAGTACTTATTCAGTATTAATTCAGCATTAATTCAGTACTTATTTAGTATTGATGCAGCATTTACTCAGTACTTATTCAGTATTAATTCAGTACTTATTCAGCATTTTTTCAGTATTTATTCAGTATTAATTCAGTACTTATTCAGTATTAATTCAGCACTTATTCAGTATTAAATCAGTACTTATTCAGTATTTATTCAGTATTAATTCATTACTCATTCAGTATTAATTCAGTACTTATTCAGTATTAATTCAGTATTAATTCAGTACTTATTCAGTACTCATTCAGTATTAATTCAGTATTTATTCAGTATTTATTCAGTATTTATTCAGTATTTAAATTATTCTGCTGTTCTACATAGACAGTATGAGTGATTTTAAACACCCAGATGTGGTTTTACACCCATTTACACTCTTTGAGCTGCTCCTAGAATAAAACACTGTTTCTATTTTTCTTGAGATCATGAATAATTAATGAGCTCTCCTCTGATTGGCTGGTTTACACCAGTAATGATCACACAGAAGCAACACAGACCGAATTAAAATGAGCCTCTGTGTAAATAAGCTCCGCCCACATACTATGTAGTTAGCTATTCTGGTTACTTGGAGCTGCTAGAGTATCTAACGTTACCTATACTAGCTACTCTCTTTGATCTGGACATCAAACACAAAGTAGATGAAAGGTGTCTCTGTGAAACTTTCAGTTGAAGATGATCTGCTTCAACCAGCACACAGTGATCCACTCACACAGCATGGCTGCTACTTCCAGTCACTGTTGTGGTTGTGGTGCTAATAAAGGTGGAGCTGCTCGTCTCTTCAGTCTCTTCAGTGTTGAACGCTGAGCTGAAGCTGCTCCATGGTGTCCGAGTGTTGGAGAAACTGTCCGGAGTGAAACGTACAGACTGCAGAGTTAAAGTTGTTCAGGATTCTGTTAAAGATGTTGGAAGTTCAGCAGCTGGTTTTGGGAATTCTCCGTTCCACCTTAAACGCTGCTGTGGTTCCAGTCTGGCGTCTGTACGAGCTGCAGTGTTTAAGGTGGAACATTAGATGAAGAATGTGGAGAAGAGGAACTTCAGGCTGCTTTAAAGATCAACATGGAGCTCTGACAGTTGGGTTGTTTGTTGGGAGGAAATGAAAAGTGGCGACGTTCCCTTCACAGCCTGGAACTCTGGATTTCTCCACCACCGTTCTGGTTGCTGGTTGGTGTTGTGGTTGTGTGTAAATGTTCTGGTTGTTGGTTGGTGTTGTGGTTGTGTGTAAATGTTCTGGTTGCTGGTTGGTGTTGTGGTGGTGTGTAAATGTTCTGGTTGTTGGTTGGTGTTGTGGTTGTGTGTAAATGTTCTGGTTGCTGGTTGGTGTTGTGGTTGTGTGTAAATGTTCTGGTTGTTGGTTGGTGTTGTGGTTGTGTGTAAATGTTCTGGTTGCTGGTTGGTGTTGTGGTTGTGTGTAAATGTTCTGGTTGCTGGTTGGTGTTGTGGTTGTGTGTAAATGTTCTGGTTGCTGGTTGGTGTTGTGGTTGTGTGTAAATGTTCTGGTTGGTGTTGTGGTTGTGTGTAAATGTTCTGGTTGCTGGTTGGTGTTGTGGTTGTGTGTAAATGTTCTGGTTGCTGGTTGTTGTGGTTGTGTGTAAATGTTCTGGTTGCTGGTTGTTGTGGTTGTGTGTAAATGTTCTGGTTGGTGTTGTGGTTGTGTGTAAATGTTCTGGTTGCTGGTTGGTGTTGTGGTTGTGTGTAAATGTTCTGGTTGCTGGTTGGGGTTGTGGTTGTGTGTAAATGTTCTGGTTGCTGGTTGGTGCTGTGGTTGTGTGTAAATGTTCTGGTTGCTGGTTGGTGTTTTGGTTGTGTGTAAATGTTCTGGTTGCTGGTTGTTGTTGTGGTTGTGTGTAAATGTTCTGGTTGCTGGTTGTTGTGGTTGTGTGTAAATGTTCTGGTTGCTGGTTGGTGTTGTGGTTGTGTGTAAATGTTCTGGTTGCTGGTTGGTGTTGTGGTTGTGTGTAAATGTTCTGGTTGGTGTTGTGGTTGTGTGTAAATGTTCTGGTTGCTGGTTGGTGTTGTGGTTGTGTGTAAATGTTCTGGTTGCTGGTTGGTGTTGTGGTTGTGTGTAAATGTTCTGGTTGCTGGTTGTTATTGTGGTTGTGTGTAAATGTTCTGGTTGCTGGTTGGTGTTGTGGTTGTGTGTAAATGTTCTGGTTGCTGGTTGGTGTTGTGGTTGTGTGTAAATGTTCTGGTTGCTGGTTGGTGTTGTGGTTGTGTGTAAATGTTCTGGTTGCTGGTGGGTGTTGTGGTTGTGTGTAAATGTTCTGGTTGCTGGTTGGTGTTGTGGTTGTGTGTAAATGTTCTGGTTGTTGGTTGGTGTTGTGGTTGTGTGTAAATGTTCTGGTTGGTGGTTGGTGTTGTGGTTGTGTGTAAATGTTCTGGTTGTTGTTGTGGTTGTGTGTAAATGTTCTGGTTGCTGGTTGGTGTTTTGTTTGTGTGTAAATGTTCTGGTTGCTGGTTGTTGTGGTTGTGTGTAAATGTTCTGGTTGCTGGTTGGTGTTGTGGTTGTGTGTAAATGTTCTGGTTGTTGTTGTGGTTGTGTGTAAATGTTCTGGTTGCTGGTTGGTGTTGTGGTTGTGTGTAAATGTTCTGGTTGCTGGTTGGTGTTGTGGTTGTGTGTAAATGTTCTGGTTGGTGTTGTGGTTGTGTGTAAATGTTCTGGTTGTTGTTGTGGTTGTGTGTAAATGTTCTGGTTGCTGGTGGGTGTTGTGGTTGTGTGTAAATGTTCTGGTTGCTGGTTGGTGTTGTGGTTGTGTGTAAATGTTCTGGTTGTTGGTTGGTGTTGTGGTTGTGTGTAAATGTTCTGGTTGGTGGTTGGTGTTGTGGTTGTGTGTAAATGTTCTGGTTGTTGTTGTGGTTGTGTGTAAATGTTCTGGTTGCTGGTTGGTGTTGTGGTTGTGTGTAAATGTTCTGGTTGCTGGTTGGTGTTGTGGTTGTGTGTAAATGTTCTGGTTGCTGGTTGGTGTTGTGGTTGTGTGTAAATGTTCTGGTTGCTGGTTGTTGTGGTTGTGTGTAAATGTTCTGGTTGCTGGTTGTTGTTGTGTGTAAATGTTCTGGTTGTTGGTTGGTGTTGTGGTTGTGTGTAAATGTTCTGGTTGGTGGTTGGTGTTGTGGTTGTGTGTAAATGTTCTGGTTGTTGTTGTGGTTGTGTGTAAATGTTCTGGTTGCTGGTTGTTATTGTGGTTGTGTGTAAATGTTCTGGTTGCTGGTTGTTGTTGTGGTTGTGTGTAAATGTTCTGGTTGCTGGTTGTTATTGTGGTTGTGTGTAAATGTTCTGGTTGTTGGTTGGTGTTGTGGTTGTGTGTAAATGTTCTGGTTGCTGGTGGTGTTGTGGTTGTGTGTAAATGTTCTGGTTGCTGGTTGGTGTTGTGGTTGTGTGTAAATGTTCTGGTTGCTGGTTGGGGTTGTGGTTGTGTGTAAATGTTCTGGTTGCTGGTTGGTGTTGTGGTTGTGTGTAAATGTTCTGGTTGCTGGTTGTTGTTGTGGTTGTGTGTAAATGTTCTGGTTGTTGGTTGGTGTTGTGGTTGTATGTAAATGTTCTGGTTGGTGGTTGGTGTTGTGGTTGTGTGTAAATGTTCTGGTTGTTGTTGTGGTTGTGTGTAAATGTTCTGGTTGCTGGTTGGTGTTGTGGTTGT
>CM038726.1:39297042-39402042 GCA_021613375.1 Megaleporinus macrocephalus | reverse complement strand
ATAAACTGTAATAACGCTCGCTAAAGTATTAACAAGCAGTTTATAATCATTTAGTAAACAATTAATAACACTGTCATAAAAATAAACCTCCAATTTTGGAACTTATTCACTATCGAAACATAACTGTTATTGTATGCTTTATTTAATAGCTTGCAAAGTATTTACTACATTTATATTTATTAACACATTTACAGGATAATAAGTAAATTAGAACTTATTGAACTTATTATATAGAACTTATTATTAATACGTGCTGAATGACTCTTAGTAAGTGTATAAATAATATTTCCAGCGTATAAATTGTTAAACAATGGTTTTTCAGAATTTATCAACAAAATACAATGAAGTACTGTAAATTCACTAAACACTGTTATTGTATTTTAATTAATATAAAACTACAGAAGTTGAATTTATGAAACATGATTGGTTATAAGCATGTTTGGTCATTATAAACTCTGATCAGTAGTATCTGAGTGGCTTGCAAAAGTTATATTTCAGTCTACCTGAGGGTTGTTCTCTATGAGGAAAATCATGCAAGAAATTTAAACAAACTGGCTCTCAAACCTTCATCTGTTGCTGAAACTAAGCTGGAATCACCACTGCACATCCACAACTGAGTTCCAGAGCAGAAGGCAGTCTGGAGGTGAAGGTAGTTCTTGAGTAGAAGGAAGTCTGGAGGAGAAGGTAGTTCTTGAGTAGAAGGATGTCTGGAGGAGAAGGTAGTTCTTGAGTAGAAGGACGTCTGGAGGAGAAGGTAGTTCTTGAGTAGAAGGAAGTCTGAAGGAGAAGGTAGTTCTTGAGCAGAAGGTAGATCTTGAATACATGGACATCTGGAGAAGGTTGAATTTGAGTAGAAGGAAGTCTGGAGGAGAAGGTAGTTCTTGAGTAGAATGATGTCTGGAGGAGAAGGTAGTTCTTGAGTAGAAGGACTTCTGGAGGAGAAGGTAGTTCTTGAGTAGAAGGAAGTCTGAAGGAGAAGGTAGTTCTTGAGCAGAAGGTAGATCTTGAATACATGGACATCTGGAGAAGGTTGAATTTGAGTAGATGGACATCTGGAGGAGAAGGTGGTTCTTGAGTAGAAGGGCATCTGACAGCAGAAGGAAGTTCTGCTAGTACTCTTGCAGCTTTTGCCTTCTATTAGTTGTTTTATGTTTGTCTGTTCACGGAATAACAGCAGCAAGGTTCATTTTTAACCGAGCACAGCTCATCTGCATCAGAGATCAGCACAAGGACTACTACTTCAACTCGGAAAATATCCCTCCGGAGATCCTCCGCTCTCCGGGGAGTCGGGTAGTTTGCAACGCATACAGACCAGCTATTCCGAGCCTCTTTCTCGCTAACGTTAGATCACTGAATAACAAGATGGACGAGATCAGGCTACGGATCAGTTCACATGACATGAGTAGCTGCGTTCTCGTCATGACAGAAACCTGGCTGAACTGCTCCATTCCCGATGACGCTGTCGCGCTGGCCAGACACTCTACAGAGCGGACTGGACGGAGAACTCGGGGAAGACCAGAGGCGGAGGACTGTGCATCTATATTCATACCAGCTGGTGCACGAACACGGGAGTGTTAGACAAACACTGCTCTCCGGACCTGGAGTACATGACACCGAGATGCAGACCGTTCTTCCTTCCGAGAGAATTTACTGTTGTGTTAATTACGCCAGTATATGTTCCACCGCAAGCGAATGCTAAGCTAGCGCTCGGCAGGTTGCACGATGCCGTAAACGACCAGCTGTCGGCACATCCGGACAGCGTTGTTATTGTAGCGGGGGACTTTAACCATGCTGACCTTAAATCAGTGCTGCCGAAGTTTCACAGAAATGTGCACTTCTCCACGAGAGAGAAGAACACTCTGGATCAGGTTTATACGAACATTCCACAAGCATTCAAAGTGAAACCATCAGCACACCTGGGACTGTCAGATCACATCCCACTGATACTGACCCCTGCCACCTCAAGACTACAGGACTGTTTTGATAGTACTGAGAGGGACCTGTTTGCACGGGGGGCAGATTTGGAGGAATATGCCTCATCAGCCCTAGGGTACATAAACTTTTGTTCAGAGAACGTACTAACAATAAAGACAATAAAAGTGTTTCCCAATCAGAAGCCATGGATGAACAACACTGTCCGGGCCCTGATAAAGAGTCGAGACATGGCTTTCAGATTCAGACTGGAAGACGCACAGGCATATCCAGCAGCTCGAAGAAACCTCAAAAAAGGCATTAAGGAGGCTCAGCGCAGATACAAGCAGCGCATTGAGGAACACTGTGAGAATAACAACTCCCGTAATATGTGGAATGGAATTAAAGCATTGGCGGATTACAAGACCAACACTCTGCAGGCCAGTGATGACTCCACTCTACCTGATGTGCTTAATCAGTTCTTTGAACAGTTTGATGGTAGGAACAGACAAGTTCCTCACATCACATCATCTGATGCTGAACCAGCATTAGTACTACATCACCATCAAGTGAGGACCACTCTACAAAAAGTAAATGCCAAGAAAGCAGCAGGTCCGGATGGAGTATCAGGCCAAGTACTAAAGGCCTGTGCTGTGCAGCTGACAGAGGTATTTACTAATATATTGAACCTCTCTCTACAACTAGCTGCAGTTCCAACATGTTTTAAAACATCCAGAATTATCCCACTCCGCAAAAAGGCTGCTGTGAAAGACCTCAATGACTACAGGCCAGACGCACTGACACCAATAGTCATGAAATGCTTTGAGAGACTGGTGCTTTCATACATCAAAGCCATCATCCCCCGGGACCTGGATCAGCATCAGTTTGCGTACAGGGCAAATCGATCCACAGAGGATGCAGTTTCTACGGCACTACACACAGCATCAACACACCTGGAACAGCCAAATACATATGTGAGGATGTTATTTGTGGACTTCAGTTCTGCTTTTAACACTGTTGTCCCTCACAAACTGGTTGCAAAGCTGGGAAGCCCAGGTCTGAGCAGGCCTATCTGCTCCTGGGTCATGGATTTCCTGTCAGACAGACCACAGTGGGCCTTGTTTCAGACAATGATGAGCATACCTATAGGAAGGAGGTGGAACGTCTGGGTGAATGGTGCACAGCCAACGATCTGGCACTAAACATCTCTAAGACAAAGGAGGTCATAGTGGACTTTAGGAGGACAAGGAAGTCAGACCACCTCCCCTTTCACATACTTGGTGAAGAGGTAGAACGTGTGGAAAGTGTGAAATTTCTTGATGTCCACATAAACAAACCACTAACGTGGGCTCCTAATACCACACACCTCATAAAGAGGGCACAACAAAGGCTGTACTTCCTGAGGAAGCTGAAAAAGGCCCAACTCCCACAAAAGCTCCTGGCAAACTTCTACCACAGCACCACTGAGAGCATCCTTTGCCAAGGTATGATTGTGTGGTATTCCAGCTGCACAGTCTCAGAGAGAAAGGAACTACATCGTGTGGTCAGGACTGCAGAACGGATCATTGGGACTGATCTCCATAGTCTGGATAATGTCTATGCCAGCCGGTTAAAGAGGAAAGCTGGAAATATAAGTAAGGACAGAACACACCCAGGTCACTAAATCTTTGAGATGCTGCCATCTGGGAAAAGGTTCAGAACCATCTGCACACGGACCAGCAGACTCAGAAACAGCTTTTTTTCCTAGGGCTGTGGCCTCCATCACACCCCACTGACTTTTAATCCCCCCACCCCTATCCAAACAGGGTGCCAATAGATATAATATATAGAATATTGTAAATTATTCATCTCTATTTTTTATTTGTCTTTTGTATCTTGTTGTCTCTGCTGTTTGGAAAGTTGTCAACAAAGTTTCGTTATACTCACGTATAATGAGAATAAAGATTCTCTTATCTTATCTTCTTGCATAGAAGGACATCTGAAGGAGTAGTTAGTTCTTGAATAGAAGGACATCTGGAGGAGAAGGTAGTGCTTGAATAGGCAGTTCTGGAGGAGAAGGTAGTTTTTGAGCAGAAGGATGTCTGGAGGAGAAGGTAGCTCTTGAGTAGAAGGAAGTCTGGAGAAGAAGGTAGTTCTGGAGGAGAAGGTCGTTTTTGAGTAGAAGGACATCTGGAGGGGAAGGTAGTTTTTGGGTAGATTCCTCACCTCCATCTCCTCCACTCTGTTCTTTACATCCGTGTCCTCCACTCTAAACCTTCAGATCAGCAGAACCCGAGTGCATCTCCAGATCAGGAGGACCAGAGTGAACCTCCAGATCAGCAGAACCAGAGCGCACCTCCAGATCAGCAGAACCAGAGTGAACCTCCAGATCAGCAGAACCAGAGTGAACCTCCAGATCAGCAGAACCAGAGTGAACCTGAAGAGGATTTAGAAATTTTGGATTTTGAAATTATGTAACCTTCTCAACTCTCTTATGTAACATTCTCAACTCTCCACCCCTTAACCCCTCCACCCCTCAACTCTCCACCCCTCAACTCCCCACCCCTCAACTCCCCACCCCTCAACTCCCCTCAACCTCGACCCCTCAGCTCCCCACCACTCAATTCCCCACACCTCAACCTCTCCACCCCTCAACTCTCCACCCCTCAACCCTCCACCCCTCAACTCTCCACCCCTCAACTCTCCATCCCTCAAACCTCCACCCCTTAACTCCCCACCACTCAACTCTCCATCCCTTAACTCTCCACCCCTTAACTCTCCACCCCTCAACTCTTCACCCCTCAACTCCCCTCAACTCCCCACCCCTCAACTCCCCTCAACTCCCCACCCCTCAACCCTTCACCCCTCAACTCTCCATCCCTCAATTCTCCACCCCCAACTCCCCACCCCTCAATTCCCCACCCCTCAACTCCCCACCCCTCAACTTTCCACCCCTCAACTCCCCACCCCTCAATTCCCCACCCCTCAACTCCCCACCCCTCAACACCCCACCCCTCAACTCCCCACCCCCTCAACACCCCACCCCTCAATTCCCCACCCCTCAACTCCCCTCAACTAGTATCATCTCAACTAGTACAAGTATCATAATAATAGTAAGTATATTGTATAAGCATGGCAGGAACTCCAGGTATGGTTATCTCTAACCTGTGAGGTGTTACACTAACACAGCTGTGCTATATTCCTATATCTGTAGTGTAGCTGATGTGTTCTGTTGAGTTTGAAAGTAATTACTATAGTTTGTGTAATGTGGTGATGATGCCTGCATGAATATAGACTGTATTATTGGCGTTTTAAGGTGTTATTGTTATTATTCTGTACATGTAATAAAACGTCTGATCTATAATAACAGTAATATATTTTTTATAAACGTTTATATTTAATTATTCAATATCAGTACAAACTGATAACTTTACCCTCTGAACCTTTTCACCCCTCACTCAACAAACACATTGGTTTACATTGGTTTACAAACTTCCAAAGGAGTTAATAATAATAATAATAATAATAATAATAATAATAATGGAAGAAATAAACACAGCAATTCTTAGGAGTTCAGTAGTAGGAAATAAATATTTAACCCTTACAGAGTTTGTATTCCACCTCTCCACCGTCTTAGCCTGGACCTCCTGTATACGTGCTGTAGAAACTCCACTGCACTGATATCTGCTGAGGTTAAAGGTCAGTGCTGGTTTTGGGATTCTAAAGTTTGACCAATGAAAGCTTTGCAGCTGCGACAGGAGTAGATTTCTCAGCTTTACTGACAGACGAGGACTTTAAAGATCATTCAGAAAGAAAATGTCTGATGATGAACGTATATTATTATCTTTTAGAGCTGAAACTTTACCAGCCAGCTGCGTCCAGAGTGCTGAGAGCGTTTCTGAGTGTTCCAGTGAACAAACTGCTGATTTGGGTTTTTCCTGTTACAGTACTTACACTCACAGAGAGACAAGAGCTCAGTACCGTTACAGAAGGTGACATCTGTCAGTCTTCAATCATTTGTTCTCTACCAGGTACATCTGAAAGTACCACACAGGATTATACAGACTGAGAATATACAGAGTTGAGACGAGATTACGAATATAAAGACATTAAGATTATACATAGAATAAGAATATGTAGAGGTTAAGGTCTCTGCTCTAATTCATCCCAACAGCTGGGCAGTCATGTTGGAACAGGAGGGGCCCGTCCCCAAACTGTACCCACAAAATTGTCCAGAGTCTCTTGGTCTGCTGAAGCATTAAGAGTTCCTTTCACTGGAACTAAGGGTCCGAGCCAAACCCACAACATTATACCCCCTCCACCAAACTTTACACTCGACACAGTGCAGTCAGACAAGTACTGTTCCCCTGGCAACCGCCAAACCCAGACTCGCCCATCAGATTGCCAGACGGACAAGTGTGATTGGTCGCTCCATGCTGTGGAGATGTTCCAACTATTTTGTGCAGATCCAGTACATACACTTCATATTAAAAACATTTCAATCACAAGCTGTAACAGAACAGGAGGAATGTCGAGGGGGGTGAAGATTTTTCATGGCACTGTATGTTCCTCCCCAACACGTTAGGATTGACTGCCCTTCAGGTATGTGGTGTTTAGAGAGAACTGTTTGACTGAGAGGCTCATAACTAAAAACTCATTAGTTTAAATCTAAACTCTGTTATGCATGTTTACTTGTTTACTTTGTTGTAATTGGTGGTAGGTAAACATGATGGAACTGTAATACACACTCATTTGTCTAATAATATTAATTATATAATAATAATATTTGTGTCTGTGTAGTAGGAAGTCCAGAGGAGCTGTGAGGAGTATCTGCTGTTACAACTATTTAAATACTGTTATGTAATAACATTTAAAAAATTATATATGTGTGTAATTACATACGTTATGCTGTTGTAATCAATGTGTAACCGTGACTACATCATTAGTAATTATATTGTTAATGTGTAATTACACAATTTTTATAGATAGTTGATAAAAAGTATGGTTGGTTACATTGTTTACATCTTCACTGCTGTGTAAAAGTTGTAGGTTTGTAATCTGATTAGCAGTCAGTTCAAATAATCCGCTGTGTTTTTATTTTAATATGGAGGAGGAGTGATCATATCAATAAACAATAAACAACAATTTCAAGTACAGAACAGCTCGCCTTCCCCCTGCTCACCACCACCACCAACCCCTCCCCCAGGAAGGAAAAAACCCAGGTAGACCTCAGATGAGTTCAGACTAAACTAGGAAAATAAAATAGGAATCTAAGAAAGTCAAGCGTCAACAGCAAGAAGAAACAAATAGTTTCAGCTCAGCAGAAGCTGTGTTCCATCTTTCCACTGTTTTGCTCTTGGCCTTGTATACGTGCTGTTCCATTGAGATCATATCTAGTGGCGTTAAAGCCCACTGCTGTCTACATACAGGGTTGTAGGATTCCAACGCTTGGCTAATAAGAGCTTAGCTGCTGTGTGCTCTGCCATATAGAAAGATGAAGATTAGAAAAATTATTCAAGAAAACTAAATCTGATGTCAAACATACACTCTAAAAATAATTCAACAAAAAGCTATACAGCATTAATAAAATCTCTGAACATCATTTAAGTGATTATTTGAGTTGGATATCAAAATAATACCTAAATCTCCAACAGATAATTCTGTCCTAAATTTACTATTCAAGTGTATTTTAAGAAAATACATTAGTAGTTAACTAACCAATTCGATTTTTAGAATGTGTTTAATATTTTTGTCAAATTCCAAATAAAATATCTGAGATAGGAGTAAATAAACTGATCAGTTACAATTATCATTTATTTCCAATCAATATTTCATTTTCTTCTACAACTACTTAAGGAATTGAGTAAGTTAAACGTCATGTGGACGCCTTTAACCAACAGCACGTGCCTCTGCTGAGGAGGACCAGTACTGAGAAGGAGAGCCACCTTAGCTACCGGCTAATCTTAGTAAGTTACTATTGGTTTTAATTTAATACTGACTGTATCTTCCTGCATACAGAACTTTTACCGTTAGTGATTTTCTGAATGCTGTCGCAGCCGACTTTTCCGGTAATGTAAACTAGCGTTAGCTTATCTAGCTAATTTCTACAATCGGCAGGTCCTGCTGGTAGAAACATCTACGGATAGATTTATGGATTATTTTCTTTGTCTGGAGAAAAGAACAGAGCTCTGGAGAAGTGTGGGGATCAAATGAAAAAGAGGAGAGAGAGAGAGAGAGGAGTAAATTGTAAACTATTGTGTTTTGGAAGTTTATCCTCAGCGTGTCTCCGTGCGGTGAAGTAACCGAGCTACAGTGACTGGATGCCAGCAGTGAACGTCGCGTGGGGTCCTACTCCAACTGGAGTAGTATATTATAGCTAGTATAGCTGGTAGTTTAGCTAGCTAGGCTAACTGGGTGTAAATTCACACAATGACAGAGACATTCTGATTCATGACGTCATTCAGATATAATCACAGAAGAACCTGAACGTGTAAAACGTACTAACGTTCTGCAGCTCGTAAACAGTGTGAGATCTGTACGCGGGAGAGGCAGCGCTAGCTGGAGTGAACGCCGCGCGGACTCTTAACCCATCTCCCGTATCTTCACCCGGTCAACAGCGCCGTGTCCTCAATCAGACTACAGAAAGAAACAAACACTGGACATTCTGATCTGAGATCAGCTGGATTAACACGCCGAGAGGAACCGACTCGTTCAGATCAGCAGGGAACCGATTCCCACCGTTCACTAAAGAGCGTGCTCACAACCAACACACCACCAGCTAGCAGCTAGCATGTCTCATACCACAGACGGGTGTTAGTGCTCACCACGCAGGAGGATCTCCAGAAGATCTCCAGAAGATCTCCAGAAGGTCTCCAGAAAATCTCCAGAAGGTCTCCAGAAGGTCTCCAGAAGATCTCCAGATGATCTCCAGAAAATCTCCAGAAGGTCTCCAGAAGGTCTCCAGAAGGTCTCCAGAAGATCTCCAGAAGATCTCCAGCGCTGATATCAGCTACACATGTAGCTCAGTATGCTAGGTACGAGAGAGAGGCGCTGAGCTGTGCTGAGGATCACCTGCCAGGACTATTTTCACTGAGATAAATAAAGTAGCTGATCTAAAACTAGCACGTGTCACAGTTTATATCACATCTCAAGTTCTATGGATTTCAGTTTTTGCTGACAAAAGACTAGTCATTCATTTTTTTTCTTCTGATATTTCTCTCTCTCTCTGTCTCTCTGTCTCTCTGTCTCTCTCTCTCTCTCTGTCTCTCTGTCTCTCTCTCTCTCTCTGTCTCTCTGTCTCTCTGTCTCTCTCTCTCTCTCTCTCTCTCTCTGTCTCTGTCTCTCTTTCTCTCTCTCTCTCTCTCTCTCTCTCTCTCTCTCTCTCTCTCTATAAATGTTTAAAATATTAATGTGTGTACAGTTGTTTTGTGTCAGGCTCTCAGATAAAAAGCTCTTTAATTGAAAAGGGACAGGCTAGCGGTAGTGAGACAGACGAGGGTCTAAACCAGAAGCATGCAAACAGAACACAGAGCTAGACAAAAGGTTTGGTCAGAGGATTACACAGGGTCAAATACCAGACATGTAGAGAAACGGCTCAAACGGAATGACAATCAGAAAATATAAATATAATCAGAAAATATAAATAAATATATAAATAAATATAGCAATCAGTCAGCACGTGAAAACACAGCCGCAAAACTTCACACAGGAGTGACAGACAGGGAGGGCTTATGAAGGGTAAACTAATGGGTGACAGCTGATGTAGAGTAGAACTCCAGAGAGCAGGTGATTGGTGGAACGGGGTGGTGTGATGGACCCGTGATCACCGGAGGGATTGTGGGAGATGAAGTCCGTGTCAGTTTCAGGGTCTGATTCAAGTTGATTGTGAGGACCGGACGGAGGTGTGATACTTTACTTACACTTGATTTATTTAGAAAATTAAAGTCCTCCTGGAGGAAAAAGTAAATACAGTTTAAAAAATTTATTAACATTAAAACATAACATTAAAAAATTATAATAAAAAAAATTTTGAAAAATGTATGTGAAGTCCTCCTGGAGGAAAAGGTAAATACAGTTTAAGTACATTTTAATAAATGGTAAGTCCGGCATGAGTAGCAGAATAGACACGGTAAAACTTAATGAGCTAGGCAAGAAACAAGGTAAAAACCAGAAAAACAGAGAATAACTACGCGTCTGGTCTGATACTGAACAACTGCCCATCCTCTGTGGTCTAATATTGAACAACTGTCCATCCTCTGTGGTCTGATACTGAACTGTCTATTTTGTGTGGTCTGATACTGAACAACTGCCCATCCTGTGTGGTCTGATACTGAACAACTGCCCATCCTCTGTGGTCTAATATTGAACAACTGTCCATCCTCTGTGGTCTGATACTGAACTGTCTATTTTGTGTGGTCTGATACTGAACAACTGCCCATCCTGTGTGGTCTGATGTGGAACAACTGCCCATCCTGTGTGGTCTGATACTGAACTGTCCATCCTGTGTGGTCTGATACTGAACAACTGTCCATCCTGTGTGGTCTGATACTGAACAACTGTCCATCCTGTGTGGTCTGATACTGAACAACTGTCCATCCTGTGTGGTCTGATACTGAACAACTGTCCATCCTGTGTGGTCTGATACTGAACAACTGCCCATCCTGTGTGGTCTGATACTGAACTGTCCATCCTGTGTGGTCTGATACTGAACTGCCCATCCTCTGTGGTCTAATATTGAACAACTGTCCATCCTCTGTGGTCTGATACTGAACTGTCTATTTTGTGTGGTCTGATACTGAACAACTATCCATCCTCTGCAGTCTGATACTGAACAACTGCCCATCCTCTGTGGTCTGATTCTCAACAACTGTCCATCATGTGTGGTCTAATACTGAAGAAATGCCCATCCTGTGTGGTCTGATACTGAACAACTGTCCATTCTGTGTGGTCTGATACTGAATTGTCCATCCTGTGTGGTCTGATACTGAACAACTGTCCATCCTGTGTGGTCTGATACTGAACAACTGCCCATCCTGTGTCGTCTGATACTGAACTGTCCATCCTGTGTGGTCTGATACTGAACAACTGCCCATCCTGTGTGGTCTGATACTGAACAACTGTCCATCCTGTGTGGTCTGATACTGAACTGTCCATCCTGTGAGGTCTGATACTGAACTGCCCATCCTGTGTGGTCTGATACTGAACTGTCCATCCTTTGTGGTCTAATATTGAACAACTGTCCATCCTCTGTGGTCTGATACTGAACTGTCTATTTTGTGTGGTCTGATACTGAACAACTGCCCATCCTGTGTGGTCTGCTACCGAACAACTGCCCATCCTGTGTGGTCTGATACTGAACTGTCCATCCTGTGTGGTCTGATACTGAACAACTGTCCATCCTGTGTGGTCTGATACTGAACTGTCCATCCTGTGTGGTCTGATACTGAACAACTGTCCATCCTCTGTGGTCTGATACTGAACTGTCTATTTTGTGTGGTCTGATACTGAACAACTATCCATCCTCTGCAGTCTGATACTGAACAACTGCCCATCCTGAGTGGTCTGATACTGAACAACTGTCCATCCTGTGCCTTCTGACACTGAACAACTACCCATCCTCTGTGGTCTAATATTGAACAACTGTCCATCCTCTGTGGTCTGATACTGAACTGTCTATTTTGTGTGGTCTGATACTGAACAACTGCCCATCCTGTGTGGTCTGATACTGAACAACTGTCCATCCTGTGTGGTCTGATACTGAACAACTGCCCATCCTGTGTGGTCTGATACTGAACTGTCCATTTTGTGTGGTCTGATACTGAACAGTCCATCCTCTGTGGTCTAATATTGAACAACTGTCCATCCTCTGTGGTCTGATACTGAACTGTCTATTTTGTGTGGTCTGATACTGAACAACTGCCCATCCTCTGTGGTCTGATACTGAACAACTGCCCATCCTGTGTGGTCTGATACTGAACAACTACCCATCCTCTGAGGTCTAATATTGAACAACTGTCCATCCTCTGTGGTCTGATACTGAACTGTCTATTTTGTGTGATCTGATGCTGATCAACTGCCCATCCTCTGTGGTCTGATTCTCAACAACTGTGCATCATGTGTGGTCTAATACTGAACTGTCCATCCAGAGTCAGGACTAGGTTTAACAGTATTGAAATTGTGTCTGTGCCCTGAATTACATCTAAATGTAGAAAAACACAACCAGCCTGTCTAAATAACTTAATCCGCATTGAAACGTCATATTCTAACTCTAACAGCGCCACCTCACGCCTTAAGTTTGGACACTCAACATCAGATCAGTCAGTTTAAAAGCAGTTATTGTGAATAAATTATAAACGATCAGAAATTTGATGTTTTATGTCTTGGATTAGACATGATCAATATCTGGCACTATAATTATGTACACAGTCTGATATTATCAGGCAGAGGAGGAGTATGTGTATTCACTCTAGATATCAATCTAAAACACTATGACACGCTCGCCTCTTTTAAGATTCTTTCTATTAACATATTAAATCTGGCCACCAATAAGAATGCATTTTCAGTAATTAATATTTACAGGCCTCCAGGCCCGTACACAGAACTTCTTAAAGAATTTAGTGAGTTCAAAATTCTTACAAAAATAGTGACTAGGGCTACACACTACTGTAATCATACCCTGGATTTAGTTCTGACCCGGGTGTCAGCACAGATAATCTAAATATTCTTCATCAAACCTCAGCAGTTTCAGATCATTATCTCATTTCATATGAATTACACCAAAATGTATATACATCTCCACGCTATCTGTCTACAGCCCTACACCAAACCTCCCAGACTTATCAACCTCAGTTTACTCTCCATCAGACCCAACAGAGCTCCATAGATTAACTAACGGTTTGGATAACGCACTTCGATCCTCCTTAGACAACGTGGCACCGCTTAAATATAAAAAGACGAAAACTCCTCGCACCTCAGTGCACCACCAAACTCGAACCCTAAAACAAACAGGACGGAAATTAGAGCGAAGATGGAGATTCACCAAGCTAGAGCTTTTCCACTCTGCCTGGAGGGACA
This sequence comes from Megaleporinus macrocephalus, assembly GCA_021613375.1. Taxonomy (NCBI): domain Eukaryota; kingdom Metazoa; phylum Chordata; class Actinopteri; order Characiformes; family Anostomidae; genus Megaleporinus; species Megaleporinus macrocephalus. Next base: position 39,389,079 of record CM038726.1, on the reverse strand, counting down.
GCTTTACCGAGTACAGAAGGGTCTCACAAATGCTCGCTCAGCATATTTGGCCTCATTAATCGAGAACACCAAACACAGAACACTCTTTACTGAAATTTCTAAACTTACTAAAACTCAGGCCAGTACTGAACCTCAGATTCCGACTATTCTTACCAGCAATGTTTTTTATGGATTTTTTCAATAATAAAATTGAAAATATTAGAGAACAAATCCAGCCTTTATTATCATATCAGAGCTGTCCGTCACCTGGTATGGCTCATAAAGAACATTTTTTAGTTGCAGAAGAAAGGCTAGAAGCTTTTTACCCACTCTTACCTCTCAAACTAGAGAAAATGATCTCCTCTGCAAACTGTAGTACCTGCATACTCGATGCAGTTCCCTCAAAACATCTAAAAGAATCAGTACCAGCTATAATCAGACCTCTTTAACAATATTAAACTCATCCCTTAGCCTGGGGCATGTACCCAAAGCTTTCAAAGTAGCAGTTATTAAACTAAATCTTGATCCTGGTGTATTGTCTAATTACAGGCCTATTTCTAACCTAGCGTTTATATCTAAGATCTCAGAAAAAGCTGTAGCCCATCAACTTTACTCATACCTGCATAAGTTTCAAGTTTCAAGTTTCAAGTTTATTTGTCATTTGCACATCATGTCAGGACATAACATGCATTGAAATGTTTGGGGTGAGACTCAGATAAACTCTACAGCAGGGCAGCATTATAATGTAAAACAGTGCAAACACACAATAAATAGACAATATTAAAGTAAAAATAAGCTAAAAATATACATATAGTTATACTGAAATATATAAAGGACTATACAATACACAAGATATATACATAGGATATACAGGAGGGTCAGGAGGGTCATCTGTGAAAAATGTTGCATAGGCAGGTTCTAAGTAGATATATTCATTAAGAACTCCATATACGAAAAATTCCAATCTGGGTTTAGGCCACATCATAGTACAGCCCTAGTTAAGATAACAGATGATCTTCTCCTCGCCTCTGATCAAGGCTACGTATCCTTATTAGTGCTACTAGATCTGAGTGCAGCTTTCGATACTGTAGACCACACCGTCCTTCTAGAAAAATCAGAGAACATGGTTGGAATTAGAGGAACAGCTCTTTCATGGTTCAGATGGTATTTATCTGAGCGTTATCAGTTTGTAAAGATAAATGATGTATCCTCAAATTATACAAAAGTAAGATATGGACCAAAAGCTGCAAGGAGTAAATCCTCTGACTTAACGTTAAATTTGGCTGATTTCACTGTTATTCCTGCTTCAGCAGCTAAAAATCTTGTCTTTATTGATTCAGACGTATCATTCGATCAACATATAACTAATATTACTAGAACAGCTTTTCTACATCTTCGTAACATCACTAAGCTAAGAAGTGCTTAATCCCTACATGATGCTGAAAAACTAGTACATGCTTAATTTCCTCAAGACTAGATTACTGCAGCTCTACTGTCAGGATGTTCCAGTCAGAACCTCAGTAAACTTCAACTAGTTCAAAACCCTGCAGCCAGTGTCCTTACTAACACTAGAACATCTGATCATACCAGCCCAGTCCTATCAGCCCAGTCCCATCAGCCCAGTCCCATCAGCCCAGTCCTATCAGCCCAGTCCCATCAGCCCAGTCCTATTAGCCCAGTCCCATCAGCCCAGTTATATCAGCCCAGTCCCATCAGCCCAGTCCCATCAGCCCAGTCCTATCAGCCCAGTCCCATCAGCCCAGTTATATCAGCCCAGTCCCATCAGCCCAGTCCCATCAGCCCAGTCCCATCAGCCCAGTCCTATCAGCCCAGACCCATCAGCCCAGTCCCATCAGCCCAGTCCTATCAGCCCAGTCCCATCAGCCCAGTTCTATCAGCCCAGTCCCATCAGCCCAGTCCCATCAGCCCAGTCCTATTAGCCCAACCCCATCAGCCCAGTTCTATTAGCCCAGTTCTATCAGCCCAACCCCATCAGCCCAGTTCTATTAGCCCAGTTCTATCAGCCCAGTCCCATCAGCCCAGTCCTATTAGCCCAGTCCCATCAGCCCAGTCCCATCAGCCCAGTCCTATCAGCCCAGTCCCATCAGCCCAGTTCCATCAGCCCAGTCCCATCAGCCCAGTCCAATTAGCCCAGTCCTATTAGCCCAACCCCATCAGCCCAGTTCTATTAGCCCAGTTCTATCAGCCCAACCCCATTAGCCCAGTTATATTAGCCCAGTTCTATCAGCCCAGTCCCACCAGCCCAGTCCTATTAGCCCAGTTCCATCAGCCCAACCCCATCAGCCCAGTTCTATTAGCCCAGTTCTATCAGCCCAGTTCCATCAGCCCAGTCCCATCAGCCCAGTTCTACCAGCCCAGTTCTATTAGCCCAGTCCCATCAGCCAAGTCCTATCAGCCCAGCCAAGTTATATCAGCCCAATCCTATTAGCCCAGTTCTACCAGCCCAGTTCTACCAGCCCAGTTCTATCAGCCCAGTTCTACCAGCCCAGTTCTATCAGCCCAATCCTATTAGCCCAGTTCTACCAGCCCAGTTCTATCAGCCCAGTTCTATCAGCCCAGTCATATCAGCCCAGTTCTACCAGCCCAGTTCTATCAGCCCAGTCCTATTAGCCCAGTTCTACCAGCCCAGTTCTACCAGCCCAGTTCTATCAGCCCAGTCATATCAGCCCAGTTCTACCAGCCCAGTTCTATCAGCCCAGTCCTATTAGCCCAGTTCTACCAGCCCAGTTCTATCAGCCCAGTTCTATCAGCCCATTCCCATCAGCCCAGTCCCATCAGCCCAGTCCCATCAGCCAAGTCCTATCAGCCCAGTCCCATCAGCCCAGTTCTATTAGCCCAGTTCTATCAGCCCAGTCCCATCAGCCAAGTCCTATCAGCCCAGCCCAGTTATATCAGCCCAATCCTATTAGCCAAGTTCTACCAGCCCAGTTCTATCAGCCCAGTCCTATCAGAGGGCTGGCTTCTTATTAGTTGCCATAATTTAGTGTGTGTAGGTGGGTGTAGTTGTACTCAGTGGACTGTAGGGGTCAGTAGAGAATCAGTGTAGGTGGGTGTAGTTGTACACAGTGGACTGTAGGGGTCAGTAGAGAATCAGTGTAGGTGGGTGTAGTTGTACTCAGTGGACTGTAGGGGTCAGTAGAGAATCAGTGTAGGTGTGTGGGTGTAGTTGTACTCAGTGGACTGTAGGGGTCAGTAGAGAATCAGTGTAGGTGGGTGTAGTTGTACACAGTGGACTGTAGGGGTCAGTAGAGAATCAGTGTAGGTGTGTGTAGTTGTACTCAGTGGACTGTAGGGGTCAGTAGAGAATCAGTGTAGGTGGGTGTAGTTATACTCAGTGGACTGTAGGGGTCAGTAGAGAATCAGTGTAGGTGAGTGTAGTTGTACTCAGTGGACTGTAGGGGTCAGTAGAGAATCAGTGTAGGTGGGTGTAGTTATACTCAGTGGACTGTAGGGGTCAGTAGAGAATCAGTGTAGGTGGTGTAGTTGTACTCAGTGGACTGTAGGGGTCAGTAGAGAATCAGTGTAGGTGGGTGTAGTTATACTCAGTGGACTGTAGGGGTCAGTAGAGAATCAGTGTAGGTGGGTGTAGTTGTACTCAGTGGACTGTAGGGGTCAGTAGAGAATCAGTGTAGGTGTGTGTAGTTGTACTCAGTGGACTGTAGGGGTCAGTAGAGAATCAGTGTAGGTGGGTGTAGTTATACTCAGTGGACTGTAGGGGTCAGTAGAGAATCAGTGTAGGTGTGTGGGTGTAGTTGTACACAGTGGACTGTAGGGGTCAGTAGAGAATAAGTGTAGGTGGGTATAGTTGTACTCAGTGGACTGTAGGGGTCAGTAGAGAATCAGTGTAGGTGGGTGTAGTTGTACTCAGTGGACTGTAGGGGTCAGTAGAGAATCAGTGTAGGTGGGTGTAGTTATACTCAGTGGACTGTAGGGGTCAGTAGAGAATCAGTGTAGGTGGGTGTAGTTGTACTCAGTGGACTGTAGGGGTCAGTAGAGAATCAGTGTAGGTGGGTGTAGTTGTACTCAGTGGACTGTAGGGGTCAGTAGAGAATCAGTGTAGGTGGGTGTAGTTGTACACAGTGGACTGTAGGAGTCAGTAGAGAATCAGTGTAGGTGGGTGTAGTTGTACACAGTGGACTGTAGGGGTCAGTAGAGAATCAGTGTAGGTGGGTGTAGTTGTACTCAGTGGACTGTAGGGGTCAGTAGAGAATCAGTGTACGTGTGTGGGTGTAGTTGTACTCAGTGGACTGTAGGGGTCAGTAGAGAATCAGTGTAGGTGGGTGTAGTTGTACACAGTGGACTGTAGGGGTCAGTAGAGAATCAGTGTAGGTGGGTGTAGTTATACTCAGTGGACTGTAGGGGTCAGTAGAGAATCAGTGTAGGTGGGTGTAGTTGTACTCAGTGGACTGTAGGGGTCAGTAGAGAATCAGTGTAGGTGGGTGTAGTTGTACTCAGTGGACTGTAGGGGTCAGTAGAGAATCAGTGTAGGTGGGTGTAGTTGTACTCAGTGGACTGTAGGGGTCAGTAGAGAATCAGTGTAGGTGGGTGTAGTTGTACTCAGTGGACTGTAGGGGTCAGTAGAGAATCAGTGTAGGTGGGTGTAGTTGTACTCAGTGGACTGTAGGGGTCAGTAGATAATCAGTGTAGGTGTGTGGGTGTAGTTGTACACAGTGGACTGTAGGGGTCAGTAGAGAATCAGTGTAGGTGGGTGTAGTTGTACTCAGTGGACTGTAGGGGTCAGTAGAGAATCAGTGTAGGTGAGTGTAGTTGTACTCAGTGGACTGTAGGGGTCAGTAGAGAATCAGTGTAGGTGGGTGTAGTTATACTCAGTGGACTGTAGGGGTCAGTAGAGAATCAGTGTAGGTGGGTGTAGTTGTACTCAGTGGACTGTAGGGGTCAGTAGAGAATCAGTGTAGGTGGGTGTAGTTATACTCAGTGGACTGTAGGGGTCAGTAGAGAATCAGTGTAGGTGTGTGGGTGTAGTTGTACACAGTGGACTGTAGGGGTCAGTAGAGAATCAGTGTAGGTGGGTGTAGTTGTACTCAGTGGACTGTAGGGGTCAGTAGAGAATCAGTGTAGGTGGGTGTAGTTGTACTCAGTGGACTGTAGGGGTCAGTAGAGAATCAGTGTAGGTGGGTGTAGTTATACTCAGTGGACTGTAGGGGTCAGTAGAGAATCAGTGTAGGTGGGTGTAGTTGTACTCAGTGGACTGTAGGGGTCAGTAGAGATCAGTGTAGGTGGGTGTAGTTGTACTCAGTGGACTGTAGGGGTCAGTAGAGAATCAGTGTAGGTGGGTGTAGTTGTACTTAGTGGACTGTAGGGGTCAGTAGAGAATCAGTGTAGGTGGGTGTAGTTGTACTCAGTGGACTGTAGGGGTCAGTAGAGAATCAGTGTAGGTGGGTGTAGTTGTACTCAGTGGACTGTAGGGGTCAGTAGAGAATCAGTGTAGGTGTGTGAGTAGTTGTACTCAGTGGACTGTAGGGGGCAGTAGAGAATCAGTGTAGGTGGGTGTAGTTGTACTCAGTGGACTGTAGGGGTCAGTAGAGAATCAGTGTAGGTGTGTGTGTAGTTGTACTCAGTGGACTGTAGGGGTCAGTAGAGAATCAGTGTAGGTGGGTGTAGTTGTACTCAGTGGACTGTAGGGGGCAGTAGAGAATCAGTGTAGGTGGGTGTAGTTGTACTCAGTGGACTGTAGGGGTCAGTAGAGAATCAGTGTAGGTGGGTGTAGTTGTACTCAGTGGACTGTAGGGGTCAGTAGAGAATCAGTGTAGGTGGGTGTAGTTGTACTCAGTGGACTGTAGGGGTCAGTAGAGAATCAGTGTAGGTGTGTGTAGTTGTACTCAGTGGACTGTAGGGGTCAGTAGAGAATCAGTGTAGGTGTGTGTGTAGTTGTACTCAGTGGATTGTAGGGGTCAGTAGAGAATCAGTGTAGGTGGGTGTAGTTGTACTCAGTGGACTGTAGGGGTCAGTAGAGAATCAGTGTAGGTGGGTGTAGTTGTACTCAGTGGACTGTAGGGGTCAGTAGAGAATCAGTGTAGGTGGGTGTAGTTGTACTCAGTGGACTGTAGGGGTCAGTAGAGAATCAGTGTAGGTGGGTGTAGTTGTACTCAGTGGACTGTAGGGGTCAGTAGAGAATCAGTGTAGGTGGGTGTAGTTATACTCAGTGGACTGTAGGGGTCAGTAGAGAATCAGTGTAGGTGGGTGTAGTTGTACTCAGTGGACTGTAGGGGTCAGTAGAGAATCAGTGTAGGGTGTGGTGTAGTTGTACTCAGTGGACTGTAGGGGTCAGTAGAGAATCAGTGTAGGTGGGTGTAGTTGTACTCAGTGGACTGTAGGGGTCAGTAGAGAATCAGTGTAGGTGGGTGTAGTTGTACTCAGTGGACTGTAGGGGTCAGTAGAGAATCAGTGTAGGTGGGTGTAGTTGTACTCAGTGGACTGTAGGGGTCAGTAGAGAATCAGTGTAGGTGGGTGTAGTTGTACTCAGTGGACTGTAGGGGTCAGTAGAGAATCAGTGTAGGTGGGTGTAGTTATACTCAGTGGACTGTAGGGGTCAGTAGAGAATCAGTGTAGGTGTGTGTAGTTGTACCCAGTGGACTGTAGGGGTCAGTAGAGAATCAGTGTAGGTGGGTGTAGTTGTACTCAGTGGACTGTAGGGTCAGTAGAGAATCAGTGTAGGTGGGTGTAGTTGTACTCAGTGGACTGTAGGGGTCAGTAGAGAATCAGTGTAGGTGGGTGTAGTTGTTACTCAGTGGACTGTAGGGTCAGTAGAGAATCAGTGTAGGTGGTGTAGTTATACTCAGTGGACTGTAGGGGTCAGTAGAGAATCAGTGTAGGTGGGTGTAGTTGTACTCAGTGGACTGTAGGGGTCAGTAGAGAATCAGTGTAGGTGTGTGTGTAGTTGTACTCAGTGGACTGTAGGGGTCAGTAGAGAATCAGTGTAGGTGGGTGTAGTTGTACTCAGTGGACTGTAGGGGTCAGTAGAGAATCAGTGTAGGTGGGTGTAGTTGTACTCAGTTGACTGTAGGGGTCAGTAGAGAATCAGTGTAGGTGGGTGTAGTTGTACTCAGTGGACTGTAGGGGTCAGTAGAGAATCAGTGTAGGTGGGTGTAGTTGTACTCAGTGGACTGTAGGGGTCAGTAGAGAATCAGTGTAGGTGGGTGTAGTTATACTCAGTGGACTGTAGGGGTCAGTAGAGAATCAGTGTAGGTGTGTGTAGTTGTACACAGTGGACTGTAGGGGTCAGTAGAGAATCAGTGTAGGTGGGTGTAGTATTACTCAGTGGACTGTAGGGGTCAGTAGAGAATCAGTGTAGGTGGGTGTAGTTGTACTCAGTGGACTGTAGGGGTCAGTAGAGAATCAGTGTAGGTGGGTGTAGTTGTACTCAGTGGACTGTAGGGGTCAGTAGAGAATCAGTGTAGGTGGGTGTAGTTGTACTCAGTGGACTGTAGGGGTCAGTAGAGAATCAGTGTAGGTGGGTGTAGTTGTACTCAGTGGACTGTAGGGGTCAGTAGAGAATCAGTGTAGGTGGGTGTAGTTGTACTCAGTGGACTGTAGGGGTCAGTAGAGAATCAGTGTAGGTGGGTGTAGTTGTACTCAGTGGACTGTAGGGGTCAGTAGAGAATCAGATGGAAGTGAAAGTGAAAGTGTTTATTACAGGGTGTGTAGAAGATCTGAGGTGAGATGATCTGCTCTCTGTTCTTTTGATCTTTACTGTAAATGTAACTGTTTGTTGTGATGTTTGTTTATGAAACACTGAAATACTGAGTGGGTGATGAAGTTCAGTGTTCAGGAGTTTAAAGTCTGATTCTGAAGGTTATCAGAACGTTCTGAGTTCTGTGTGTTCAGTATTCAGAGTGAAGGTTGGTGCTGCTGGTCATGTGACTCCTCCGTCTCTCTCAGTCTGTAGATCATTGATCAGGAGCTGCTGGTTAGAATGGAGATGTACAGTCAGAGACACCTGTCAATCACACACACCTGATCAATAACAGTGTTTCTGATCAGTGTGGGCATAACCTGGTTATTAATGTTTTTATTGGACATTACTCAGTTATTACTCAGTTATTACTCAGTTATTACTGAAACTTCACCGAGTCACTACTGGGCTATTACTGAAATGTATTATTACTGAGTTATTACAGTATTATTACTGTACTAATTACAGTAGAGTTAAACAGTGTGGTTACTGTATTATTACTGAGTTATTACTGAGTTATTACTATATTATTACTGAGTTACTACTGTATTATTACTGTATTATTACTGTAGTTACAGTAGAGTTATTACTGTGTTATTGCTGTATTATTACTGAGTTATTACTGTATTATTACTGTATTATTACTGTAGTTACAGTAGTTAAACACTGTGTAGTTACTGTATTATTACTGAGTTATTACTGTATTATTACTGAGTTATTACTGTATTATTACTGTACCCGTTACAGTAGTGTTAAACACTGTGTGGTTACTGTATTATTACTGAGTTATTACTGTATTATTACTGAATTACTACTTTATTATTAGAGTACTGAACTGAAGTATTAACTGCAGCTGATCTCACTTCATATTTCTGACCTACAGAGTCTCTCTGACCCGTCCACTGTCCAGCAGAGAGGATGGATAGATTCATGTCTTTTTTCAGTGCTCCATCCAGAGGTGAGCAGTGATGAGATGTTTCTCTGAGATCAGAACAGGAATCATCAGATCAGATCAGATCTCTTGTTACAGACTCGTTTACTGTTCAGTCTGAAGTTGAAGGTGAAGATCTGCAGGTCTTTATTAGATCTTCTACAGAATCTTCAGCTCTGAAATCTTAAACTACTGGATTCTCCACTGACGGTCATGTGTGTTACTGAGTAACTGACCATACGCTCACAGCTGGAGAGTAAGCACGTAATCAGACTAAAGTTAAAGTGTAGGTTACGTATCAGACAGATCCAGTTACCCGTGTAGAGAAGATCTGAACTAAAGTCTGATACACTGGAGGTTATGAGTACAGTGAGAGCGCCCCCTGCTGTTTATCAGAGTCACTGCTCACCAGTTACAGTTTCTATTTCCAAACACTCTAACATTACTCCTCCTAACAACCAGCTGGACGTTCAGCTCCGCCTCCTCGTTACTCACCAGCATCGCTAACACTGTGTCTGATCTCCACCAACATCAACACAGGAAGCTCATCAGAGGAGACGCTGGAGCTCATGTGTCTGATTATAAACACTGTTAGAATCAAAACCTCACACACTTTACAGTGGAGATCAGTGTCAGGTCAGTGGAGATCAGTATAAGGTTAGTGTGATGTCAGTGTGAGGTCAGTATGAGGTCAGTGGAGGTCAGTGTCATGTCAGTGTGAGGTCAGTGTGAGGTCAGTGTGAGGTCAGTGGAGGTCAGTATGAGGTCATTATGAGGTCAGTGGAGGTCAATGGAGGTCAGTGTGAGGTCAGTGTGAGGTCAGTATGAGGTCAGTGTGAGGTTAGTTTGAGGTCAGTGTGAGGTCAGTGGAGATCAGTATGAGGTTTTTGTGAGTTCAGTGTGAGGTCAGTGTAAGGTCAGTATGAGGTCAGTATGAGGTCAGTGTGAGGTCAGTGTGAGGTCATTGTGAGATCAGTATGAGGTTATTGTGAGTTCAGTGTGAGGTCAGTATGAGGTCAGTGTGAGGTCAGTGTGAGGTCAGTGTGAGGTCAGTATGAGGTCAGTGTGAGGTCAGTGGAGGTCAGTGTGAGGTTAGTTTGAGGTCAGTGTGAGGTCAGTGTGAGGTTAGTTTGAGGTCAGTGTGAGGTCAGTGTGAGGTCAGTGTGTGGTCACTAACTCTGTTGGGGTTTATCCTAAAGTCAGTATGTAGGAAGTGTACGTGGATGTTGGTGTAGTACTGAGTTCTGATCTGAAGTTAGAACTGTTAGTAGTTTCAGTACTGAATTCAGTACTTTCAGAAGTTTCTGTAGTTTGAGTCCAGAACTCTAAACTCTGAGATGTGAGATCAGACTCTAATATAAATTATTAATATGTTATTTATAAGCTAGAGGATCAGATGTGTGTGTGTTAATCAGATCATTAATGAACATGATTCATTGATGTCTGTCTGATTCTGTAGTAGAAACGGTGAAGTGCTCCTGCATTAAAGCTGGAAACTGTCTGAACTCAGATCAGCACTTTATTAATCGTCTGTGTGAGAGATTACCGGGTCTGCAGGAGACGTCAGTGGAGGAGAGTGATGTGGTTCTGATGTTCTGTCCTGTCGTCTCTGGAGCTGGAACTGATATTGAAGGAGTGCTGAAGAACCTCAGTACTGTACCAGGTACTCAGTTCAGTACTTTGTCTGGAACACTAACGAGTCTACACTTCTGATTAATAGAGAAATTACCAACTGACTCAGAACTCACGCTTCTGTTTACTGTAGTTGCCGTGGTGACTGTAGCTCCTTTTACATTTTTCACACTTTTTATTATTTTATAAAATTTCAATAGAATTTTTAATACTGATGTGTACTTTGTGTTATATATAGATATAATGTTGCAGGTCAGTGTTAGTGTGACCCGTATCCTCCAGTAGAGCTGGTCTGAAATCAGCTGTTCAGTTTATCTCTGTACACGTTTAACACACAGTTTCCAAACATCTGAGTCAGATCATCTTCAGGATCCAGCAGATACAGCTGGACTCTACCAGACGTCCATACATACATGTTTATAAACGTATTTAAATGTATATAAAAGAGGAGGATGGGTTCCTCCCTCAAGTTCTCCTCTCTGTTTCTTCTTTTTTTAAGGGAGTTCTTCCTGCTAGTGTCTCCTCGGTCTCGCTCTAGGGGGGTTTGGACCTCAAGATCCTTTCTCACGTTTTTGTTATGCATGGACTCTTTTTTCTTCCTATCTTTCTCTTTGACTCCTCTTTTTCATAAACTCTATTCTGTAAAGCTGCATTGAGACAACGCTGATTGTAAAAAGTGATAAACGTATAAATATGAATATAAATATATTAACTGATTAATAAAAGTATTAAAAGGTGGTTTCTTACACTGTAGTCTGTTTATAAACGTACTGTATATATGCTGTTTTTCATACATACCAGTATCTTTTTTTTTATTTATTGTAATCAGATTAACTATGTATGTTTATCTTCTCTACAGACTCCAAACCTGCTGTTCTGGTGCTTCTCTATCAAACATCAGACCCAAACTACCCTGTACCAGACAGCAGCAGATCAGTAACCAGAGATAAAACTCTCACTGTGGACTGTCTGTTCCATGAGGATACAGCATTACTGCACTGTCAGAGGAACCAGGATGTTCTAGATACAGTTACAGGCTGGATAAAGGAGATCAGAGCACTGCAGTGTAAATACAGCTGTACTTTATAGTACTGACTGTTCAGTTTATATCAGTAATAATAATCATTATATTATTATATCATATTTCTATCAGTAATAATAATAATATTATTGTATTATATTTCTTTCAGTAATAGTAATCATTATATTATTATATTATATTTCTATCAATAATAATAATAATTATTTTATTATATTATATTTATATCACTAATAATAATCATTATATTATTATATTAGATTTATATCAGTAATAACAATATTTATATTATTATATTATATTTATATCACTAATAATAATCATTATATTATTATATTATATTTATATCGGTAATAGCAATAATTATATTATTATATTATATTTATATCACTCATAAAAATAATTATATTATTATATTATATTTCTATCAGTAATAATAATTATTATATTATTATATTATATTTCTATCAGTAATAATAATCATTATATTATTATATTATATTTATATCAGTAATAAAAATAATTATATTATTATATTAGATTTATATCAGTAATAAAAATAATTATATTATTATATTATATTTATATCAGTAATAATAATTATTATATTATTATATTAGATTTATATCAGTAATAATAATCATTATATTATCATTTTATATTTATATCAGTAATAATAATCATTATATTATTATATTACAGTCACCAACACAGTACTCAGTTAAATAATTACTACTGACTACTGATAAACTCATTTACACTATCAAACACCCTTATTATTCTTTTAATGATGATTCAGTTCAGTACTCAGTTTAATAATCACTACTGACTACTGATAAACTCATTTACACTATCAAACTTCCTCATTATTCTTTTAATGATCATTCAGTTCAGTACTCAGTTTAATAATCACCACTGACTACTGATAAACTCATTTACACTATCAAACATCCTCATTATTCTTTTAATGATGATTCAGTTCAGTGCTCAGTTTAATAATCACTACTGACTACTGATAAACTTATATACACTATCAAACATCCTCATTATTCTTTTAATGATGATTCAGTTCAGTACTCAGTTTAATAATCACCACTAACTACTGATAAACTCATTTACACCATCAAACATCCTCATTATTCTTTTAATGACCATTCAGTTCAGTATTCAGTTTAATAATCACTACTGACTACTGATAAACTCATTTACACCATCAAACATCCTCATAATTCTTTTAATGATCATTCAGTTCAGTACTCAGTTTAATAATCACTACTGACTACTGATAAACTCATTTACACCATCAAACATCCTCATTATTCTTTTAATGATCATTCATTTCAGTACTCAGTTTAATAATCACTACTCACTAATGATAAACCTATTTACACCATCAAACATCCTCATTATTCTTTTAATATTCATTCAGTTCAGTACTCAGTTTAATAATCACTACTGACTACTGATAAACTCATTTACACTATCAAACATCCTCATTATTCTTTTAATGATGATTCAGTTCAGTGCTCAGTTTAATAATCACTACTGACTACTGATAAACTTATATACACTATCAAACATCCTCATTATTCTTTTAATGATCATTCAGTTCAGTACTCTGTTTAATAATCACTACTGATAAACTAATTTACACCATCAAACATCCTCATTATTCTTTTAATATTCATTCAGTTCAGTACTCAGTTTAATATTCACTACTGACTACTGACAAGCTCATTCACACCATCAAATATCCTCATTATTCTTTTAATATTCATTCAGTTCAGTACTCAGTTTAATAATCACTACTTACTACTGATAAACTCATTTACACCATCAAACATCCTCATTATTCTTTTACTGATCATTCAGTTCAGTACTCAGTTTAATAATCACTACTGACTACTGATAAACTCATTTACACCATCAAACATCCTTATTATTCTTTTAATGATAATTCAGTTCAGTACTCAGTTTAATAATGACTACTGACTACTGATAAACTCATTTACACCATCAAACATCCTCATTATTCTTTTAATGTTCATTCAGTCCAGTACTCAGTTTAATAATCACTACTGACTACTGATAAACTCATTTACACCATCAAACATCCTCATTATTTTTTTAATATTCATTCAGTTCAGTACTCAGTTTAATAATCACTACTGACTACTGATAAACTCATTTACACTATCAAACATCCTCATTATTCTTTTAATGATGATTCAGTTCAGTACTCAGTTTAATAATCACTACTGACTACTGATAAACTCATTTACAGAATCAAACATCCTCATTATTCTTTTAATGATCATTCAGTTCAGTACTCAGTTTAATAATCACTACTTACTACTGATAAACTCATTTACACTATCAAACATCCTCATTATTCTTTTAATGATGATTCAGTTCAGTACTCAGTTTAATAATCTCTCCTGACTACTGATAAACTCACACCATCAAACATCCTCATTATTCTTTTAATGATCATTCAGTACTCAGTTTAATAATCACTACTGACTACTGATAAACTTATTTACAGAATCAAACATCCTCATTATTCTTTAATGATCATTCAGTTCAGTACTCAGTTTAATAATCACTACTGACTACTGATAAACTCATTTACACCATCAAACATCCTCATTATTCTTTTAATGTTCATTCAGTACACACTGCGTCTTTAATGAGATTAATTAGATTATCTGTCTGTTGTTTTATTATTCCTCCAGCTGCTCAGCCAGATGACAAAGATAAAAAGATCCAGGTGAGTCTTCTACCTGCTGCTTATTGCAGTACTGAATACTGTTCAACACCAGATCTTATATTAATTTTATTAACAATAACAGTAATATCTCTTTTCAGCTAAATTTTTTTCTAAATTTCTAAATAAACTGCTGCTTTACATTTATTGACTCCTGCAACCTCAAATTCCATATCACCTTAAATGCACGTTCACCTGAAATTCACTGGCACCTTAAATAAACTGCTACCTTAAATTTATTTACACCTTCCATTAACTGCCACCATAAATTCTATGCCACCTTAAATAATCTGCTACCTCATATCCCATGACACTTGCCCAATAGTACGTGTGACCAGTGTGTGTGTGTGTGTGTGGATGTTAAACTGCCCCCTTGTGTATTTGTGTTTACTATTGTGTGTGTGTGGGTGTTTCACTAGTGAGTGTGCATACTTAAGTGTTTCACAGCCCCCTAGTTTGTATGATCACTAGTGTGTGTGTGTGTTTCTGTGTGTTTCTGTGAAAGTCAGATTCCTCTGTGTGTGAACGTAAATGCTGAATTGTTTTACATTTTAAATTCTAGGATTTCACAGAATGTGTCAGCACTCAGAATCAGAATCAGTAGTAAGGATCAGTACTCAGCATCAGTACTTAGCAAAGTATAAAGGTCCTGATCCATTAAGAGATTAAAAATTAGCGCAATACTTCACAATCAGAACAATCAGTGTTCACTGCATTCTATACACTAATAATACTCTACACAATCAGAACAATCAGTGTTCACTGTATTCTATACACTAATAATACTCTACACAATCAGAACAATCAGTGTTCACTGTATTCTATACTCTAATAATACTCTACACAATCAGAACAATCAGTGTTCACTGTATTCTATACACTAATAATACTCTACACAATCAGAACAATCAGTGTTCACTGTATTCTATACACTAATAATACTCTACACAATCAGAACAATCAGTGTTCACTGTATTCTATACACTAATAATACTCTACACAATCAGAACAATCAGTGTTCACTGTATTCTATACTCTAATAATACTCTACACAATCAGAACAATCAGTGTTCACTGTATTCTATACACTAATAATACTCTACACAATCAGAACAATCAGTGTTCACTGTATTCTATACACTAATAATACTCTACACAATCAGAACAATCAGTGTTCACTGTATTCTATACACTACTAATACTCTACACAATCAGAACAATTAGTGTTCACTGTATTCTATACTCTAATAATACTCTACACAATCAGAACAATCAGTGTTCACTGTATTCTATACACTAATAATACTCTACACAATCAGAACAATCAGTGTTGACTGTGTTAAACAATCTTCCACCAGAAACTGGAAGCAAAGGTGAAGAAGCTGGAAGAAGGTGAGATGATCATCTCTATTATTCTCTACAGGATCTTCTACAGTCCAGTAACTCATACACTCACACACTGACCCCTCCCAAGTACACGACCCCCACTGTGATTATATAACAGTATAACCCTCAACTGTAATTATATACAAGTATAAACATTCATAGTGATTTTATACCAGTATAAACCCTCCACTGTGATTATATACTAGTATAAACTCCAATATGATTATACACCAGTATAAACTCCACTATGATTATATACCAGTATAAACTCCACTATGATTATATACCAGTATAAACATTCCCTGTGATTATATACCAGTATAAACTCCACTATGATTATATACCAGTATAAACCTCCACTGTGATTATATACCAGTATAAACTCCAATATGATTATACACCAGTATAAACTCCACTATGATTATATACCAGTATAAACTCCACTATGATTATATACCAGTATAAACATTCCCTGTGATTATATACCAGTATAAACTCCACTATGATTATATACCAGTATAAACCTCCACTGTGATTATATACCAGTACAAACTCCACTGTGATTATATACCAGTATAAACCTCCACTGTGATTATATACCAGTATAAACCTCCACTGTGATTATATACCAGAATAAACCCTCCTATGTGATTATATACCAGTGTAAACTCCACTATGATTATATACCAGTATAAACCTCCACTGTGATTATATACCAGTATAAACTCCAATATGATTATACACCAGTATAAACTCCACTATGATTATATACCAGTATAAACTCCACTATGATTATATACCAGTATAAACCTCCACTGTTATTAAATACCAGTATAAACTCCACTGTGATTATATACCAGTATAAACTCCACCATGATTATATTCCTGTATGAACCTCCACTCTGATTATATACCAGTATAAACTCCACTCTGATTATATACGAGTATAAACTCCACTGTGATTATATACCAGTATAAACCTCCACTGTGATTATATACCAGTACAAACTCCACTGTGATTATATATCAATATAAACCCCCACTGTGATTATATATGAGTATAAACATTCCCTGTGATTATATACCAGTATAAACCCCCCACTGTGATTATATACCAGTATAAACTCCACTGTGATTATATACCAGTATAAACCTCCACTGTGATTATAAACCAGTATAAACTCCACTGTGATTATATACCAGTATAAACCTCCACTGTGATTATATACCAGAATAAACTCCACTGTTATTATATACCAGTGTAAACTCCACTGTTATTATGTACCAGTATAAACTCCACTATTATTATATACCAGTATAAACTCCACTGTGATTATATACCAGTATAAACCTCCACTGTGATTATATACCAGTATAAACCTCCACTGTGATTATATACCAGAATGAACTCCACTATGATTATATACCAGTATAAACCTCCACTGTGATTATATACCAGTATAAACTCCACTGTGATTATATACCAGAATAAACCCCCACTGTGATTATATATCAGTATTAACCTCCACTCTGATTATATACCAGTATAAACATTCCCTGTGATTATATACCAGTATAAACTCCACTGTGATTATATACCAATATAAACTCCACTATGATTATATACCAGTATAAACCTCCACGGTGATTATATACCAGTATAAACTCCACTGTTATTAAATACCAGTATAAACCCTCCTGTGTGATTATATACCAGTACAAACTCCATTGTGATTATATTCCTGTATGAACCTCCACTGTGATTATATACCAGTATAAATCTCCACTGTGATTATATACCAATATAAACCCCCACTGTGATTATATATGAGTATAAACATTCCCTGTGATTATATACCAGTATAAACCCCCCACTGTGATTATATACCAGTATAAACTCCACTGTGATTATATACCAGTATAAACCTCCACTGTGATTATAAACCAGTATAAACTCCACTGTGATTATATACCAGTATAAACCTCCACTGTGATTATATATATTATATTATATATATATATATTATATATAGATTATATATAACAGAACAAACTCTACTCTGTACTAATCCCTCTGTACTAATCCCTCTGTACTAATCTCTCTGTACTAATCCCTCTTTACTAATCCCTCTGTACTA
Source organism: Megaleporinus macrocephalus (assembly GCA_021613375.1). Classification (NCBI taxonomy): domain Eukaryota; kingdom Metazoa; phylum Chordata; class Actinopteri; order Characiformes; family Anostomidae; genus Megaleporinus; species Megaleporinus macrocephalus. Next base: position 39,371,493 of record CM038726.1, on the reverse strand, counting down.
ATCTCTCTGTACTAATCCCTCTTTACTAATCCCTCTGTACTAATCTCTCTGTACTAATCCCTCTTTACTAATCCCTCTTTACTAATCCCTCTGTACTAATCTCTCTGTACTAATCCCTCTTTACTAATCCCTCTTTACTAATCCCTCTGTAGTCAAGTCAAGTCAAGTCAATTTTATTTATATAGCGCTTTTTACAACGATGTTGTCTCAAAGCAGCTTTACAGAGTTTTGAAAACAGTTATAACATATACCCCCAGTGAGCAAGCCAGAGGCAACAGTGGCAAGACCACCTCCCTCAACTGGAGGAAGAAACCTTGGGAGGAACCAGACTCACAAGGGGAGACCCATCCTCCTCTGGTCAAACAGTATTTACAGTTTGAACTAAATACCAAAGAAAGGAGTCTCTGTTTGAAATCTGGATAGCAAAGCTTTAGAAGCTGCACAGGTAGAGGCAGTGTATGACTGAGGCAGTCTCTGGCTGAGGCAGTCTATGACAGTCTTTATGTAAAGTGGGTGTGAGCTGAAACAGTCCCATCCTATCTCAGTGCTGGTGCATCTGGATGGTACAGTGATGTAACTGAGGGTGTAGCAGTAAATGGACAGGTGAGCTGGCTGGTGATGGTGGGGTGATGGCCCGATGATCAGTCCTTCAACAGCCTTCAACAGACGGGAGGACAGTCATTTCCTCAGGAAGAGTAAAGAGAGAGAGTGAGTTGGGCTCGGGAGTAAGACTGTAGAGAATATGAATTTTCAGAATTTTAGAGTGTGGTTGGTGACTCCGGCAGATCTAACTATAACAGCCTAAACTAAAAGGAGAGAACCAGAAGGTAACATGGACATGAGACCACCCTGAGACACTGGGGTCCCCCCACTCCACCATCAACAAACCTGTGTGATCGCGTGAAGTGGTGGAACAACAGCACCAACATCAGTTTACCATAAACCTCTGTGTCCAAGAACCCCCAGATCTCCTGCCTTTATCTAAAAGAGAAGCTTAATTACCAAAAGCTACTAAACAAGTATGTTTTCAGTCTAGACTTAAATATTGAGACTGTGTCAGAGTCCCGAACATTAACTGGGAGATTATTCCACAATTTTGGGGCTTTGTAGGAAAAAGCTCTTCCCCTCATTGTAGTCTTCTGAATTTTAGGAACTATTAGAAAACCAGCATCCTGTGATCTGAGTGAACGTGGCGGTTCATAATAGGAAATTAGATCTTGCAGGTACTCCGGTGTGAGACCGTGCAGGGCTTTATACGTCAGTAATAGAATTTTATAGTCGATACGGAATTTAACAGGAAGCCAGTGTAGCTGATAAAACTGGACTGATGTGATCAAATTTCCTGGTTTTAGTTAGTACTCTAGCTGCAGCGTTCTGAACTAACTGAAGTTTATTCAGGTTCCTGCTGGAGCATCCTGACAATAATGCATTACAGTAATCTAGACTTGAGGTTATAAAGGCATGTATCAACTTTTCAGCATCAGACACAGATAACGCATTTCTTAACTTTGAAATGTTTCGTAGGTGAAGAAACGCTGTTCTTGTAATATTACCGATGTGTTGATTAAATGTCAGATCTGAGTCAAACACACCGAGATTTATAACTACTGAACCAGAAACTACAGAGAAGTCAGCAAGATTTAACATTAAATCTGAACATTTAGTCCGAGCAGCCTTTGGGTCGAGGAGGAGAACTTCCGTTTTATCTGGGTTTAAAAGAAGGAAGTTCTGTAGCATCCAAAGTCTAATATCTCTTACACAATCTTCTATCTTATCTAATCTGGATTTATCATCTGGTCTGATATGTACAGTTGTGTATCATCGGCATAACAGTGGAAACTAATTCCATGTCTATTTATAACTGAGCCTAATGGTAGCATATATAGTGTAAATAACAGAAGACCTAAAACAGAACCTTGTGGAACTCCATATTTCACTCTTGTATAATTAGACGATACATTATTTATCTTTACAAACTGAAAGCGATCACTAAGGTAAGATGTGAACCAGGATAACGCTGTTCCTGTGATTCCAACTATATTTTCTAGCCTGTCCAAAAGAATAGTGTGATCTATAGTGTCAAAAGCTGCACTTAGATCTAGTAACACCAGTAGAGATACGTGGCCCTGATCAGAGACAAGAAGAAGATCATTTGTTATCTTAACTAAAGCTGTCTCTGTGCTGTGGTGGGTCTAAAACCAGATTGGAATTTTTCATATATGTTGTTCTTATGTAGATGAGAACAGAGTTGTCGAGCTACAGCCTTTTCTAAAATCTTAGAGATAAAAGGTAAATTGGAAATGGGTCTATAACTGGACAGTTCTCTGGGGTCAAGATTTGGCTTCTTTATCAAGGGTTTTATCACAGCTAGTTTAAAAGACTTAGGTACATGACCCAGACTAAGAGAAGAGTTGATTATAGTTAAGATAGGTTTAATAATAGCTGGTAATACTTGTTTCAATACGCTTGTTGGAATCATATCAAGTGTGCATGTAGCAGAAGTTGAGGAAGAGATAAGTTTTTCTAGTTCTGTCTGCTGTAGTGGAGAAAATGTTTCTAGTCTTTCTTCTAAAATCACATTTTGTGCTGTTTGAGTCAAACCGGATGAAGGATAGGTTACTCGTATTGGTAGAACTTTTTGTCTAATATTCTCGATTTTGCTATTGAAAAAGTCCATGAAATCATTGCTGCTGTGGTTGGCGGGTATTTGAGGTTCAGATCCTGCCTGATTTTTGGTAAGTTTTGCGATGGTGCTAAATAAAACTCTAGGATTGTTTTTGTTGTGTTCGATGAGTGTGGACAGGTATCCTGAGCGTGTTTTAATAAGTGCCTTTCTGTAACTGCTAAGGCTGTCCTTCCAAGCAGAGTGAAATACCTCTAGCTTGGTCACTCTCCATTTGCGTTCTAATTTCCGTACTGTCTGTCTTAAGGTGCGTACTTCATTGTTGTACCACGGAGCTTTTTTTGTTGCATCTTTTTAATTTTTATAGGTGCAACGTTGTCTAAAGTTAGTCGGAGCGTATTTTCTACGCAGTCAGTTATTCTGTCTAGCTCTGTTGGGTCTGATGATGGAAAAATTATGGTTGATAAATCTGGAAGAGTTTCAATAAAGTTCTGAGATGTATTTGGCATTATTGAACGTTTCATGCAATAACGGGGTGATGTACATACATTTTTACTAAGACTCAATTCATATGAAATTAGGTAGTGATCTGAAACTACTGAAGTCTGTGGAAGAACAGTAAGATTATGTATATCAACACCTAAAGTCAAAACTAGATCTAGTGTGTGATTACAGGAATGTGTAGGCCCTATTACATTCTGAGTGAGACCTATAGAGTCTAAGATGAGAAAGTCTTTTTTAATGGATCTGCTGAGTTTTCAAAGTGAATATTAAAATCTCCTGCGATTATTAGTTTTTCAGCGCTCACTGCTAGATCTGCAACAAAGTCACTAAATTCTTTTAAGAACTCAGAATAAGGTCCTGGTGGTCTATAAATGCTGACTAGGGTGAGTACACTTCTATTAGTGGTCGGACTGGTGATGTTTATGAGAAGAATTTCAAAAGAATTGAAAGTGAGATTGTGTTTCTGACTTATGTCTAATGAATTTTTATGAATGACACATATACCCCCTCCTTTACCGGACAGTCTGGGGCTGTACATACTTATAGCCTATGGGGGTGGCTTCATTTAATGCCAAATATTCCTCAGGTTTAATCCATGTTTCTACGAGACATAACACATCAATTTTATGGTAGGTTATTGTATCATTTACAATGACAGCCTTAGAGTTCAGTGATCTTATATTAAATAAACCAAACCTTAATTCAGAAACACTGCAGCTAGACACTGGATCTAATATTCTTATATTAACTAAGTTATTTAAACAAACTGATTGAGATTTTCTAAGTTTGTGTTTAATTCGGGGCAGTGAAACAGTCTCAATATAGTTGTTGCTAGGTGACGTCTCAAGGCAGCGAGCAGACGGTCGGTTTAGCCTGTTTGTCTGCTGCCTGGTCTCGGCTCTGGACAGTCAGCAACTACCTCCGCTGCTCTGCGACTAACTAAGAGGCTATGGGCTATGCTGCACGATAGCAGAGCGGCACCCTCCCGCGTGGGGTGGACACCGTCCCGCCCTACGAGACCAGACTTCCCCTCAAAGTTGGACCAATTGTCTATGAAGCCCACATGTTTTTCTGCACACCACTTGGACATCCAGCAGTGTAGCGCCCAAAGCCTGCTGTAAGCTTCAGCACCCTGCCGTCCTGGAACAGGGCCAGAGCATATTACAGCATCGGACATCGTATGGGCTATTTTGATCACCTCTTTAATATTATTATTATTAATATCATTATTATTAATATAATTATTAATATTACTCTTAGTGACCTCAGACTGCCGCATACGGATATCGTTACCACCTACGTGAATCACTATCCTCGAATATCTATTCTTTGTTAACACCCTAAGGTTGCTGCTGATGACCGGCTCCTGGTGAGCAGATAACTCTAGCTGCTGGTGTCCCTAAAGGAGTAGCTAATTTCACGTGTCGTACAATAGAGCTTCTTATAACCAGAGTACCTCTGACAGACTCCTCGGTGGGTGTTTCACCGAGAGGAGAATATCTGTTTGACGCACGAATAGGTGCGTGGTGCTCAGGTGAGCTAGTTTTAGCTTTGGCTTCAGCGTTAGCTTTAGCGTCAGCTTTAGCTAACAACACTGAACTCTGCTCTCTATCCCTGATTAAACCCCGAATACACCTCTAACTGGTTCACCTTCTCCACCAGAGTAGAAATGAGCTGGCACTTCTCACAAACTAACCCACTATTATTGTCACTAGTGGTGGAGAGAGGACTAGCACTATACATTCCACACTCCACACAAGCAAACGCAGCCATAGTACAAGAAAGTGGTACTTACTTTTTTCAGTCGATTTAAAATCTTACCACCAGCTTTTGTTGGAAAGCTAAACTGCAGTCTCCACTCTCTGTGGTATGTAGTCCTGTGAAAATAGTTTGTTAGGGTCTACAGATGGTTAATATACAATAAAACAGATTAATCAAACACAGAAGCTGTATGTTTCCCGCAAACACTCAGGATGAAACTAGCAGATCACAGAGCCTCCGATCACAGGTTCCTCAATCAAGCAGCACAAATCCCCTACTAATCCCTCTGTACTAATCCCTCTGTACTAATCCCTTCATACTAATCCCTCTGTACTAATCCCTCTTTACTAATCCCTCTTTACTAATCCCTCTGTACTAATCTCTCTGTACTAATCCCTCTTTACTAATCCCTCTGTACTAATTCCTCTGTACGATTCCCATTGTACTAATATCTCTGTACTAATCTCTCTTTGTTAATCCCTTTGTACTAATCCCTCTTTGCTAATCCCTCTGTACTAATCCATCTGTAGTAATCCATCTGAACAAATTCCTCTGTACTAATCTCTTCATACTAATCCCTCTTTGCTAATCCCTCTGAACTAATTTCTCTGTACGAATCCCTCTGTACTAATCTCTCTGTACTAATCCCTGTTTGCTAATCCCTCTGTACTAATCTCTCTGTACTAATCTCTCTTTGCTAATCCCTCTGTACTAATCCTCTGTACAAATCCCTCTGTATTAATCCCTCTGTACTAATCCCTCTTTTCTAATCCCTCTGTACTAATCCCTTAATACTAATCCCTCTGTACTAATCTCTCTGTACTAATCCCTCTTTACTAATCCCTCTGTACTAATTCCTCTGTACGATTCCCATTGTACTAATATCTCTGTACTAATCTTTCTTTGTTAATCCCTCTGTACTAATCCCCCTGTACTAATCTCTTCATACTAATCCCTCTTTGCTAATCCCTCTGTAATAATTTCTCTGTACTAATCCCTCTCTACTAATCTCTCTGTACTAATCCCTGTTTGCTAATCCCTCTGTACTAATCTCTCTTTGCTAATCCATCTGTAGTAATCCATCTGTACAAATACCTCTGTACTAATCTCTCTGTACTAATCCATCTTTCCTAATCCCTCTGTACTAATCCACCTGTAGTAATCCATCTGTACAAATTCCTCTGTACTAATCCCTCTGTACTAATCCCTCTCTACTAATCCCTTCATACTAATCCCTTCATACTAATCCCTCTGTACTAATCCCTCTTTACTAATCCCTCTGTACTAATCTCTCTGTACTAATCCCTCTTTACTAATCCCTCTGTACTAATTTCTCTGTACGGATCCCTCTGTACTAATCTCTCTGTACTAATCCCTGTTTGCTAATCCCTCTGTACTAATCTCTCTGTACTAATCTCTCTTTGCTAATCCCTCTGTACTAATCCTCTGTAAAAATCCCTCTGTATTAATCCCTCTGTACTAATCCCTCTGTTCTAATCCCTCTGTACTAATCCCTTAATACTAATCCCTCTGTACTAATCTCTCTGTACTAATCCCTCTTTACTAATCCCTCTGTACTAATCTCTCTGTACTAATCCCTCTTTACTAATCCCTCTGTACTAATTCCTCTGTACGATTCCCATTGTACTAATATCTCTGTACTAATCTTTCTTTGTTAATCCCTTTGTACTAATCCCTCTGTACTAATCCCTCTGTACTAATCTCTCCATACTAATCCCTCTTTGCTAATCCCTCTGTAATAATTTCTCTGTACGAATCCCTCTCTACTAATCTCTCTGTACTAATCCCTGTTTGCTAATCCCTCTGTACTAATCTCTCTGTACTAATCTCTCTTTGCTAATCCATCTGTAGTAGTCCATCTGTACATATTCCTCTGTACTAATCTCTCTGTACTAATCCCTCTGTACTAATCCCTCTGTACTAATCCCTCTGTACTAATCCCTTCATACTAATCCCTGTGTACTAATCTCTCTGTACTAATCCCTCTGTACTAATCTCTCTGTACTAATCCCTCTTTACTAATCCCTCTGTACTAATTCCTCTGTACGATTCCCATTGTACTAATATCTCTGTACTAATCTCTCTTTGTTAATCCCTTTGTACTAATCCCTCTTTGCTAATCCCTCTGTACTAATCTCTCTGTACTAATCCCTCTTTGCTAATCCCTCTGTACTAATCTCTCTGTACTAATTCCTCTGTACTAATCTCTCTGTACTAATCCCTCTTTGCTAATCCTTCTGTACTAATCCATCTGTAGTAATCCATCTGTACAAATTCATCTGTACTAATCTCTCTGTACTAATCCCTCTTTGCTAATCGCTCTGTACTAATCCATCTGTACAAATCCGTCTGTACTAATCCCTCTGTACTAATCCCTCTGTACTAATCCCTTCATACTAATCCCTCTGTACTAATCTCTCTGTACTAATCCCTCTGTACTAATCCCTCTTTACTAATCCCTCTTTACTAATCCCTCTGTACTAATCTCTCTGTACTAATCCCTCTTTACTAATCCCTCTGTACTAATTCCTTTGTACGATTCCCATTGTACTAATATCTCTGTACTAATCTCTCTTTGTTAATCCCTTTGTACTAATCCCTCTTTGCTAATCCCTCTGTACTAATCTCTCTGTACTAATCCCTCTTTGCTAATCCCTCTGTACTAATCCATCTGTAGTAATCCATCTGTACAAATTGGTCTGTACTAATCTCTCTGTACTAATCTTTCTTTGCTAATCCCTGTTTGCTAATCCCTCTCTACTAATCCGTCTGTACAAATTCCTCTGTACTAATCTCTTCATACTAATCCCTCTTTGCTAATCCCTCTGTACTAATTTATCTGTACTAATCCCTCTGTACTAATCTCTCTGTACTAATCCCTGTTTGCTAATCCCTCTGTACTAATCTCTCTGTACTAATCTCTCTTTGCTAATCCCTCTGTACTAATCCTCTGTACAAATCCATCTTTACAAATATCTCTTTACTAATCCCTCTGTACTAATCCCTCTGTACTAATCCCTTCATACTAATCCCTCTGTACTAATCTCTCTGTACTAATCCCTCTTTACTAATCCCTCTTTACTAATCCCTCTGTACTTATCTCTCTTTACTAATCCCTCTTTACTAATCCCTCTTTACTAATCCCTCTTTACTAATCCCTCTGTACTAATTCCTCTGTACGATTCCCATTGTACTAATATCTCTGTACTAATCTTTCTTTGCTAATCCCTCTCTACTAATCCATCTGTACAAATTCCTCTGTACTAATCTCTTCATACTAATCCCTCTTTGCTAATCCCTCTGTACTAATTTCTCTGTACTAATCCCTCTCTACTAATCTCTCTGTACTAATCCCTGTTTGCTAATCCCTCTGTACTAATCTCTCTGTACTAATCTCTCTTTGCTAATCCCTCTGTAGTAATCCTCTGTACAAATCTCTCTATACTAATCCCTCTGTACTAATTCCTTTGTACGATTCCCATTGTACTAATATCTCTGTACTAATCTCTCTTTGTTAATCCCTCTGTACTAATCTCTCTGTACTAATCTTTCTTTGCTAATCCCTGTTTGCTAATCCCTCTCTACTAATCCGTCTGTACAAATTCCTCTGTACTAATCTCTCTGTACTAATCCCTCTTTACTAATCCCTCTGTACTAATTCCTCTGTACTAATTCCTCTGTACGATTCCCATTGTACTAATATCTCTGTACTAATCTCTCTTTGCTAATCCCTCTGTACTAATTACTCTGTACTAATCCCTCTGTACTAATCTCTCTGTACTAATCCCTCTTTGCTAATCCCTCTGTACTAATCTCTCTGTACTAATCTTTCTTTGCTAATCCCTCTTTACTAATCCCTCTGTACTAATTCCTCTGTACGATTCCCATTGTACTAATATCTCTGTACTAATCTCTCTTTGCTAATCCCTCTCTACTAATCCATCTGTACAAATTCCTCTGTACTAATCTCCTCATACTAATCCCTCTTTGCTAATCCCTCTGTACTAATCTCTCTGTACTCTTCTTGTAGATATCAGATTACTGTCATATATTAGATCTTCCTATAAGTATCAGATTTTAATAGATATTAAATGATCTTATATATATCAGATCTTATAGATATCAGATCGTCTTATAGATTTCAGATCATTTTATAGATATCAGATCTTATAGATGCCAGATCTTATAGATATCAGACCTTCATATAGATATCAGAACCTCTTATACACATCAGATCTTCTTAAAGATATCAGATCTAATAGATATCAGACCTTCTTATAGATAACAGACCTTCTTATAGATATTAGATTTTTAGATATCAGATCTTCTTACAGTTATCAGATATTATATATATCAGATCTACTGATACATATCAGATCATCTTATTGATATCAGATTTTATAGATACCAGATCTTCTTATAGATGTCAGATCTTTTAGATGTCAGATCTTCTTGTAGATATCAGAACTGAACTGAAATGATTCTCTGAATTTACAGAGATCAAAGAAAAGGATAGAAGAATAGAAGAACTAGAACGGATGATGAAAGGTCAGTATATCAGTTGAAGCTGTTTATAGGGAAGTTAATAAACACTTTGTAGAAATGAAACTGAAAGTTAATTATAAACTGAGAGGAGATCAGATCTTATTATAGATATCAGAACTGAACTTTAGTCCTGATTCTGTTCTTTATTTTTTACAGAAAATTCTGTTATGAAAAGAAGAAGCCGGGAACAGGAGGAATCAGGTATATATGGTGTAAATAAAGAAGCAGTGATGAATGAAGGTCAGTATTCAGTATTTTATTTAGTATTTTAGCTCGTCTTGGTTTGGGATCTGGCCAGGTTCTGGCCACCAGAGGTCAAAGCCAAGCCAACAATCAGGCCCAATGCCCTGCACCTGGTGGTGGGGCTGTATAAAGGCCAGCAAGGGGTCTTTGTTTCACCTTGAGCCTGAGAACACAGCCGGTGATTTCGGTAGAGGCTGAGAGTTTTTTGCCCCCCCCCTCAATTGTCCTTCTCTGCTCTCAAGCCACTCGAGCATGTTGTTTTATGAACCCAGCTAAGAACTGGGTTGGGCAGTAGATTAGAGTAGTGGTAATCCACTCTTGACACAGCCACCTGGGTTCGATTCCCTCTCGGGCTGCTTTTAGTTCAGGCTCTCTTACCTGCTCCACAGTCTTACTGCTTGGAATTTGGGTTCTTTGCCCTCAGACTGGGTTGCTCACCTGGTTCAGACTCCTCAGTAAAGCCCAAGAAGTCTGGGTGCAAACCCCTCATTAGGTGGGTCACCATTACATGGATTCTCCATGATACTTGCAGCTTTATCACCTGAGTGAAGTGCAGAATTCCGTGACTGAACACTGTAATGAACAGAAGGAGTATGTTAGGTAGGTGATCTCTTGGAGAGGTGGATACTGGTGGTTTGGGTACTCATCTTTCCTGGAGGATAACGTGGGAAACATGAGTGGTTTTGGAGACAGTTTAATATGCATGGGAGCACGAGTACTTTGGTCGTCACAAATTCCCAGATAACAACAGTTGGTGAACCAAGGCTACAACATAGAACAGTCCACCATGTGCACATCGTCTCCCACGTTACTACCCATCTCTCGCCATCAATCGCTTTAGCTCCCCCGTACACATGCACGCTGTAACAAGCTGACTGTTTCATATTCCTCTCAATCGAAAAACAGGCGGACCCTAGCCATCTACAAACAAGCTGTAAAGGATCAACAATTTTTTGCCCCATCCATGGTAATTACAGGAAGTAGTACATATACGAGAGACAGAGTACAGGAATAAAGAAATAAAGTTACATCTTGTTCAAACCCCCCTTTTTTGTTTTATACAAAACCTAGAAACGTATGTTTCTTTTTTGAGAGTTTGATGTCAACTTCATCTAATCGTCTAATCTTTCTGCAGGCAGTCGGGTTAAATGTCAATTGGAGTAGACAATTCTCTTCCATACAACATTCTTGCTGGGCTAAACCCTGTACTTGCATGGGTGGCCATCCGAAGAGCAAAACAAATTTGTGGGATGTATTTGTCCCAAGTGTTGTGTTTGTTGCCAACATACACTCTAATCACCATGTTTAGAGTATGTTTCACTCTCTCAGTGGCGTTACTTTGTGGGTGGTAGGCATTCCATACCCTACGGTTCCACCGCATGGTTGAAGAATACACTCATGAAAGGCATTCCTTAATCTAAAAATCAGGTACTTAGCATCGCCATGGCTGGCAAATACTTCACTTTGAAATTTGCTTGCAGCAACCTGTGCAATCGCCTCTTTGACAGCAGCCATCTCCACCCATTTTCTCCACCTCCACCCATTGGTGTGAACTGGAACAACCATACCAGCTGGCTTTCTCTGTCTGTGTACAATGTAATAGGAAGTGAATGGCCTCAATGAATGGCCTGAGATGCTCAAGAACCCAAATAACACCCAAACACTCTTTTTCTGTCTGGGCTTATGTAGGCATAGGCCACTACACCCTCTCTTCCAGCGTTGTCATGCTGCAATTGTCAGGAACTGCCCACAACCCCAAGTGAGGCAGCTTCTCAGATAGTCCATTGCCTGCTGACACTGTGTTCCACACAAATAGGTTGCTGTGCATAGTTGTTAACAAACCTCTGGTAGTAACTGGTAAGACCCACAAACTCCCTGACTTGCCTCACATCTGATGGCACAGGAAATGCCAACACAGAACAAATCTTATAATTTTCAGGAAGGACACCTTTGGGTGTGCCTCTGTTCCTGTGAACCCAGGAATGTGAGTTCATCATGACAAAAAATTTAAGAAAAATCCAGCATGTTCAAACCTTGAAAACACTCGTAAGTCAATGAGATATTGTTCAAAGCTAGAAGAAACAATCAGAAGTCAACTCTTCAGGAGGTGGATGTCTGAGCAAACCTACACAACATGTGTATGGCAAAGGTCAGAAAAGGTTAATCAGAAAGATAAAACTGGTCAAGGATCACTCTACAAGTCTGCTCTTGTTCATCAGATGGTATGAAGGCCTTCTGTAAAAGCTTGTAGAACCCAACGATTAATATGCAGCTTTAGAACTTAGAGCATGGGCCACTTGTGAGGAAATGAGGCAGTTCAGAACGGATCTGAGCATCAGACAATCCCATATCACACTTGTAGTCTTCCATGTCAGAGGCACATACACACATTGCTGCAAATAATAGAACTGTGTGGGGGTGTATATATGCATATCTAAATATATATATATTTTTCTTTTTTTACTTTCTTCTTTCATTTGTTTTGTTTATTTAGTTGTTTATTATTATTATTATTATTATTATTATTATTATTATTATTATTATTTATTTTTTCTACTTCTTTCTTTCGTCTCTTTTCTTTTTTCTCTCCTCTTTTTCCTCTCCTTTACTGCCTGTCATGCCTGGTTAAATAAATTAAATAAAAATACAAACATTAACAAGAATAGGCTATAGAAACCTATAGAGCTGTTCTTGTAAAAGCAAGTATGTTTGGTACATCAGTGCATTTGGATCACATTCCAACTGCGAAAATTGCCAGACATGACAGGTTTAAAAAATAATAATAATAATAATAAGTGTGAATTAAATGTTCAAGCTACACACAAAATAGAAAAATAAAAATAAGTGCAAAAACTGTGCCAAAAACCAAAGCTATGAAGCTTTACTCTAGCAAAACCTAAAACGAGTAATAATGAGGAATAGTCTTACTTATTTTGATTCCACCTGAAGCATTTAAGAGTTCTGGACTGCTGGAAAGTGAAGCACACCAGTCCCACTTTCACTGCTCTGACCATTCTCGATTTTGGACATAGTTTGCAATCACAACGCTTGTCGCAGCACAAAGCAACTTCAATACAACCACGCTCAAGTCCATCCACTGAAGAAAAACTATTAGTCAACTAACAAAATGCTTAGGGCTTTAGTGAAATCAGTTCAGTATAAACAAAGTATACATCAGTGAACATGTCCCATCTGAAAAGCACAAGCTCAGTAGATAAGAATTAACGATAGTAATATAATTAGTATATATTCTCGTATAGTAACAGTATGGAAGTGTTAATAGTGGTAATATAATTAATATAATAGTATTTCTGATTCTGATTATTAGTATTGATCAGTACTGTTGGATAAGAACAGTATATAAGAATTATCAATATTAATATAATCATTATATATTGTCAGATAAGAATGGTACTGAAGTATTAATAGTACTATTATCAGTACATACTGTCAGGATAGTAGTATAGCAGTAGGGGCAGTCGTGGCCTGAAGGATAGGGATCCGGTCTTGTGACCGGAAGGTCACCGGTTCGATCCCCGGGATCCCCCAGGCCACGACTGAGGTGCCCTTGAGCAAGGCACCTAACCCCACCGGGCACGTGTGCTCACTGCCCCCTAGTGTGTTCACTAGTGTGTGTATATGTGGGTGTTTCACTGCACGGATGGGTTAAATGCGGAGGTCAAATTCGGAGGTGGCTAATTTGAGTGTCTAAATTCTAAAAATTCTAATAATCAGTATATACTGTTGTAAAAGAATAGTAATACGATCAGTCAAATTAGAACAGTACTGAAGTATTAATAGTAGTCAATAGTAGTATAGTAGTAATCATCATATACTGTTGGATAAGAACAGTGTTAAAGTATTAACAGTAATAATATAACCAGTATCAGTATACTATATAATGTCAGTATAGTAGTATAATCAGTATATACTGTCAGTAAAGTAGTATAGTCAGTATATACAGTCAGTATAGTAGTATAATCAGTATATACTGTCAGTAAAGTAGTATAGTCAGTATATACAGTCAGTATAGTAGTATAATCAGTATATACTGTCAGTATAGCAGTATAATCAGTATATAATGTCAGTATAGTAGTATAATCGGTATATACTGTCTGTAAAGTAGTATAATCAGTATATACAGTCAGTATAGTAGTATAATCAGTATATACTGTCAGTATAGCAGTATAATCAGTGTATAATGTCAGTATAGCAGTATAATCAGTATATAATGTCAGTATAGTAGTATAATCAGTACATACTGTCAGTAAAGTAGTATAATCAGTGTATAATGTCAGTATAGCAGTATAATCAGTATATAATGTCAGTATAGTAGTATAATCAGTATATACTGTAAGTATAGTAGTATAATCAGTATATACAGTCAGTATTGTAGTAAAATCAGTATATAATGTCAGTATAGAAGTATAATCAGTATATAATGTCAGTATAGTAGTATAATCAGTGTATAATGTTAGTATAGCAGTATAATCAGTATATAATGTCAGTATAGTAGTATAATCAGTATATACTGTAAGTATAGTAGTATAATCAGTATACACAGTCAGTATTGTAGTAAAATCAGTATATAATGTCAGTATAGAAGTATAATCAGTATATAATGTCAGTATAGTAGTATAATCAGTATATACTGTCAGTAAAGTAGTATAATCAGTATATAATGTCAGTATAGTAGTATAATCAGTATATACTGTCAGTAAAGTAGTATAATCAGTATATACAGTCAGTATAGTAGTATAATCAGTATATACAGTCAGTATTGTAGTATAATCAGTATATAATGTCAGTATAGAAGTATAATCAGTATATAATGTCAGTATAGTAGTATAATCAGTATATACTGTCAGTAAAGTAGTATAATCAGTATATACTGTCAGTAAAGTAGTAAAATCAGTATATAATGTCAGTATAGTAGTATAATCAGTATATACTGTCAGTAAAGTAGTATAATCAGTATATACAGTCAGTATAGTAGTATAATCAGTATATACTGTAAGTATAGTAGTATAATCAGTATATAATGTCAGTATAGTAGTATAATCAGTATATAATGTCAGTAAAGTAGTATAATCAGTATATAATGTCAGTATAGTAGTATAATCAGTATATACTCTCAGTAAAGTAGTATAATCAGTATATAATGTCAGTATAGTAGTATAATCAGTACATACTGTCAGTAAAGTAGTATAATCAGTATATAATGTCAGTATAGTAGTATAATCAGTATATACTCTCAGTAAAGTAGTATAATCAGTATATACTGTCAGTAAAGTGGTATAATCAGTATATACAGTCAGTATAGTAGTAAAATCAGTATATGTCAGTATAGTAGTATAATCAGTGTATACTCTCAGTAAAGTAGTATAATCAGTATATAATGTCAGTATAGTAGTATAATCAGTATATACTGTCAGTAAAGTAGTATAATCAGTATATAATGTCAGTATAGTAGTATAATCAGTATATACTGTCAGTAAAGTAGTATAATCAGTATATACAGTCAGTATAGTAGTATAATCAGTATATACTCTCAGTAAAGTAGTATAATCAGTATATAATGTCAGTATAGTAGTATAATCAGTATATACTGTCAGTAAAGTAGTATAATCAGTATATAATATCAGTATAGTAGTATAATCAGTATATACTGTCAGTAAAGTAGTATAATCAGTATATAATGTCAGTATAGTAGTATAATCAGTATATACAGTCAGTATAGTGGTATAATCAGTATATACTGTAAATATAGTAGTATAATCAGTATATACTGTCAGTAAAGTAGTATAATCAGTATATACCGTCAGTATAGTAGTATAATCAGTATATAATGTCAGTATAGTAGTATAATCAGTATATACTGTCAGTAAAGTAGTATAATCAGTATATAATGTCAGTATAGTAGTATAATCAGTATATACTGTCAGTAAAGTAGTATAATCAGTATATACTGTCAGTATAGTAGTATAATCAGTATATAATATCAGTATAGAAGTATAATCAGTATATAATGTCAGTATAGTAGTATAATCAGTATATACTGTCAGTAAAGTAGTATAATCAGTATATAATGTCAGTATAGTAGTATAATCAGTATATACTGTCAGTAAAGTAGTATAATCAGTATATACAGTCAGTATAGTAGTATAATCAGTATATACTGTAAGTATAGTAGTATAATCAGTATATAATGTCAGTATAGTAGTATAATCAGTATATACTCTCAGTATAGTAGTATAATCAGTATATACAGTCAGTATAGTAGTATAATCAGTATATACTGTAAGTATAGTAGTATAATCAGTATATAATGTCAGTATAGTAGTATAATCAGTATATAATGTCAGTAAAGTAGTATAATCAGTATATAATGTCAGTATAGTAGTATAATCAGTATATACTCTCAGTAAAGTAGTATAATCAGTATATAATGTCAGTATAGTAGTATAATCAGTACATACTGTCAGTAAAGTAGTATAATCAGTATATAATGTCAGTATAGTAGTATAATCAGTATATACTCTCAGTAAAGTAGTATAATCAGTATATAATGTCAGTATAGTAGTATAATCAGTACATACTGTCAGTAAAGTAGTATAATCAGTATATAATGTCAGTATAGTAGTATAATCAGTATATACTCTCAGTAAAGTAGTATAATCAGTATATACTGTCAGTAAAGTAGTATAATCAGTATATACAGTCAGTATAGTAGTAAAATCAGTATATACTGTCAGTAAAGTAGTATAATCAGTGTATAATGTCAGTATAGTAGTATAATCAGTATATACTGTCAGTAAAGTAGTATAATCAGTATATAATGTCAGTATAGTAGTATAATCAGTATATACTGTCAGTAAAGTAGTATAATCAGTATATACAGTCAGTATAGTAGTATAATCAGTATATACTCTCAGTAAAGTAGTATAATCAGTATATAATGTCAGTATAGTAGTATAATCAGTATATACGGTCAGTAAAGTAGTATAATCAGTATATAATATCAGTATAGTAGTATAATCAGTATATACTGCCAGTAAAGTAGTATAATCAGTATATAATGTCAGTATAGTAGTATAATCAGTATATACAGTCAGTATAGTGGTATAATCAGTATATACTGTAAGTATAGTAGTATAATCAGTATATACTGTCAGTAAAGTAGTATAATCAGTATATACAGTCAGTAAAGTAGTATAATCAGTATATACCGTCAGTATAGTAGTATAATCAGTATATAATGTCAGTATAGTAGTATAATCAGTATATACTGTCAGTAAAGTAGTATAATCAGTATATACTGTCAGTAAAGTAGTATAATCAGTATATAATATCAGTATAGAAGTATAATCAGTATATAATGTCAGTATAGTAGTATAATCAGTATATACTGTCAGTAAAGTAGTATAATCAGTATATAATGTCAGTATAGTAGTATAATCAGTATATACTGTCAGTAAAGTAGTATAATCAGTATATACTCTCAGTATAGTAGTATAATCAGTATATACAGTCAGTATAGTAGTATAATCAGTATATACAGTCAGTATTGTAGTAAAATCAGTATATAATGTCAGTATAGAAGTATAATCAGTATATAATGTCAGTATAGTAGTATAATCAGTATATACTGTCAGTAAAGTAGTATAATCAGTATATACTGTCAGTAAAGTAGTATAATCAGTATATACAGTCAGTATAGTTGTATAATCAGTATATACTGTAAGTATAGTAGTATAATCAGTATATACAGTCAGTATAGTGGTATAATCGGTATATACTGTAAGTATTGTAGTAAAATCAGTATATAATGTCAGTACAGTAGTATAATCAGTATATACTGTCAGTAAAGTAGTATAATCAGTATATAATATCAGTATAGTAGTATAATCAGTATATACTGCCAGTAAAGTAGTATAATCAGTATATAATGTCAGTATAGTAGTATAATCAGTATATACAGTCAGTATAGTGGTATAATCAGTATATACTGTAAGTATAGTAGTATAATCAGTATATACTGTCAGTAAAGTAGTATAATCAGTATATACAGTCAGTAAAGTAGTATAATCAGTATATACCGTCAGTATAGTAGTATAATCAGTATATAATGTCAGTATAGTAGTATAATCAGTATATACTGTCAGTAAAGTAGTATAATCAGTATATAATGTCAGTATAGTAGTATAATCAGTATATACTGTCAGTAAAGTAGTATAATCAGTATATAATATCAGTATAGAAGTATAATCAGTATATAATGTCAGTATAGTAGTATAATCAGTATATACTGTCAGTAAAGTAGTATAATCAGTATATAATGTCAGTATAGTAGTATAATCAGTATATACTGTCAGTAAAGTAGTATAATCAGTATATACTCTCAGTATAGTAGTATAATCAGTATATACAGTCAGTATAGTAGTATAATCAGTATATACAGTCAGTATTGTAGTAAAATCAGTATATAATGTCAGTATAGAAGTATAATCAGTATATAATGTCAGTATAGTAGTATAATCAGTATATACTGTCAGTAAAGTAGTATAATCAGTATATACTGTCAGTAAAGTAGTATAATCAGTATATACAGTCAGTATAGTTGTATAATCAGTATATACTGTAAGTATAGTAGTATAATCAGTATATACAGTCAGTATAGTGGTATAATCGGTATATACTGTAAGTATTGTAGTAAAATCAGTATATAATGTCAGTATAGAAGTAAAATCAGTATATAATGTCAGTATAGTAGTATAATCAGTATATACTGTCAGTAAAGTAGTATAATCAGTATATACAGTCAGTATAGTAGTATAATCAGTATATACTCTCAGTAAAGTAGTATAATCAGTATATAATGTCAGTATAGTAGTATAATCAGTATATAATGTCAGTAAAGTAGTATAATCAGTATATACTCTCAGTATAGTAGTATAATCAGTATATACTCTCAGTAAAGTAGTATAATCAGTATATAATCTCAGTATAGTAGTATAATCAGTATATACTGTCAGTAAAGTAGTATAATCAGTATATACTCTCAGTATAGTAGTATAATCAGTATATACTCTCAGTAAAGTAGTATAATCAGTATATACAGTCAGTATAGTAGTAAAATCAGTATATGTCAGTATAGTAGTAAAATCAGTATATACTGTCAGTAAAGTAGTATAATCAGTATATACAGTCAGTATAGTAGTAAAATCAGTATATAATCTCAGTATAGTAGTATAATCAGTGTATAATGTTAGTATAGCAGTAAAATCAGTATATAATCTCAGTATAGTAGTATAATCAGTATATACTCTCAGTAAAGTAGTATAATCAGTATATAATGTCAGTATAGTAGTATAATCAGTATATACTCTCAGTAAAGTAGTATAATCAGTATATACAGTCAGTATAGTAGTATAATCAGTATATACTCTCAGTAAAGTAGTATAATCAGTATATACTGTCAGTATAGTAGTATAATCAGTATATACAGTCAGTATAGTAGTATAATCAGTATATACTCTCAGTAAAGTAGTATAATCAGTATATACAGTCAGTATAGTAGCATAATCAGTATATACTTTCAGTAAAGTAGTATAATCAGTATATACTGTCAGTATAGTAGTATAATCAGTATATACTCTCAGTAAAGTAGTATAATCAGTATATACTGTCAGTATAGTAGTATAATCTGTATATACTCTCAGTAAAGTAGTATAATCAGTATATTCAGTCAGTAAAGTAGTATAATCAGTATATAATATCAGTATAGTAGTATAATCAGTATATAATGTCAGTATAGTAGTATAATCAGTATATAATGTCAGTATAGTAGTATAATCAGTATATAATGTCAGTAAAGTAGTATAATCAGTATATACTCTCAGTAAAGTAGTATAATCAGTATATACTCTCAGTAAAGTAGTATAATCAGTATATAATGTCAGTAAAGTAGTATAATCAGTATATATAGTCAGTATAGTAGTATAATCAGTATATACTGTCAGTATAGTAGTATAATCAGTATATACTGTAAGTATAGTAGTATAATCAGTATATACTCTCAGTAAAGTAGTATAATCAGTATATACTGTCAGTATAGTAGTATAATCAGTATATACTGTCAGTATAGTAGTATAATCAGTATATACTCTCAGTAAAGTAAAATCAGTATATACTGTCAGTAAAGTAGTATAATCAGTATATACAGTCAGTATAGTAGTATAATCAGTATATACTGTCAGTATAGTAGTATAATCAGTATATACTCTCAGTAAAGTAAAATCAGTATATACTGTCAGTAAAGTAGTATAATCAGTATATACAGTCAGTATAGTAGTATAATCAGTATATACTCTCAGTAAAGTAGTATAATCAGTATATAATGTCAGTATAGAAGTATAATCAGTATATACTGTCAGTAAAGTAGTATAATCAGTATATAATGTCAGTATAGTAGTATAATCAGTATATAATGTCAGTATAGTAGTAAAATCAGTATATACTGTCAGTAAAGTAGTATAATCAGTATATACAGTCAGTATAGTAGTATAATCAGTATATACTCTCAGTGTTACATTACAGTCGTTGTTTTTACAATATGTTTGATTGGAGTTTAATTAATTCTGATAATAAAACTCATTAATCATTAATGAACCTGTGAACGTGTAACTGTTTGAAAAGAGAGTTTTGGAGGAGAACCATCAGAAGATTAGAACATCCATGTAAACATGTTTCATTTCCTGTCTGTGTGATTCTGTAGTAGAACCACTGAAGTTCTCCAGGATTGTGTCTGGAAAGGCTCTGAACTCAGATCAGCAGTTTATTAACTGTCTGAGTGACGGATCACTGGAGCTGGAGGAGATGTCAGTGGAGGAGAGTGATGTGGTTCTGCTGTTCTGTCCTGTCGTCTCTCGAGCTGGAACTGATATTGAAGCAGCTCTGAAGAAAATCAGTACTTTACCAGGTACTCAGTTCAGTACTCAGTCTGGAACACTAACCAGTGTTATATAGTAATTCATCAACATAACTTTATTACACTCGACTAACATCTTGTTACTCAAACCTCATAGTGCAACACAACAGCACACTATACACACAGTGTACACACAACAACACAATGCACACACAACAACAACACAATGTACACACAACAACAACACAGTGTACACACAACAACACAATGTACACACAACAACAACACAATGTACACACAACAACAACACAGTGTACACACAACAACAACACAATGTACACACAACAACACAATGTACACACAACAACAACACAATGTACACACAACAACAACACAGTGTACACACAACAACAACACAATGTACAGACAACAACTACACAATGTACAGACAACAACAACACAATGTACACACAACAACAACACAATGTACACACAACAACTACACAATGTACACACAACAACAACACAATGTACAGACAACAACTACACAATGTACACACAACAACAACACAATGTACAGACAACAACAACACAATGTACACACAACTACACAATGTATAGACCTACACAGAATATAATTAAATGACAGTGTAAATCAGAACAGACAATAAATAAACAGAATCTAAATACACAAGTATATTAATCAGACGTGTGGACTCGAGTCCAACTTGAGGACCTAAACTGATGACTTGTGACTTGACTTAGACGCTACCTTGTGTTTTTGGCGCTTGTATGTTTGAGAGGGTCTAGATTATTGCAGGTGTATGTTGGAGAAGGTCTAGATTAGCCCAGGTGTGTGTTGGAAAGGGTCTAGATTAGTCCAGGTGTATGTTGTAGAGGGTCTAGATTAGTCTAGGTGTGTTGGAAAGGGTCTAGATTAGCCCAGGTGTGTTGGAAAGGGTCTAGATTAGTCCAGGTGTGTTGGAAAGGGACTAGATTAGCCCAGGTGTATGTTGGAGAGTGTCTAGATTAGTCCAGGTGTATGTCTGAGATGGTCTAGATTAGTCCAGGTGTGTTGGAGAGGTTCTAGATTAGTCCAGGTGTGTTGGAAAGGGTCTAGATTAGTCCAGGTGTATGTTGGAGAAGGTCTAGATTAGTCCAGGTGTGTGTTGGAAAGGTTCTAGATTAGTCCAGGTGTATGTTGGAAAGGGTCTAGATTAGCCCAGGTGTATGTTGTAGAGGGTCTGAATTAGTCCAGATTTATGTTGTAGAGGGTCTAGATTAGTCCAGGTGTGTTGGAAAGGGACTAGATTAGCCCAGGTGTATGTTGGAGAGGGTCTAGATTAGTCCAGGTGTGTTGGAAAGGGTCTAGATTAGCCCAGGTGTATGTTGGAGAGGGTCTAGATTAGTCCAGGTGTATGTCTGAGATGGTCTAGATTAGTCCAGGTGTGTTGGAGAGGGTCTAGATTAGTCCAGGTGTGTTGTATAGGGTCTAGATTAGTCCAGGTGTGTTGGAGAGGGTCTGGATTAGTCCAGGTGTATGTCTGAGAGGGTCTAGATTAGTCCAGATTTATGTTGTAGAGGGTCTAGATTAGTCCAGGTGTGTTGGAGAGGGTCTGGATTAGTCCAGGTGTGTTGGAGAGGGTCTAGATTAGTCCAGGTGTATGTCTGAGAGGGTCTGGATTAGTCCAGGTGTATGTTGGAGAGGGTCTAGATTAGTCCAGGTGTATGTCTGAGAGGGTCTGGATTAGTCCAGGTGTATGTCTGAGATGGTCTAGATTAGTCCAGGTGTATGTCTGAGATGGTCTAGATTAGTCCAGGTGTATGTCTGAGATGGTCTAGATTAGTCCAGGTGTGTTGGAGAGGGTCTAGATTAGTCTAGGTGTGTTGTATAGGGTCTAGATTAGTCCAGGTGTGTTGGAGAGGGTCTAGATTAGTCCAGGTGTGTTGGAGAAGGTCTAGATTAGGCCAGGTGTGTTGTATAGGGTCTAGATTAGTCCAGGTGTATGTCTGAGATGGTCTAGATTAGTCCAGGTGTATGTCTGAGATGGTCTAGATTAGTCCAGGTGTACGACCTGGATGCGCTGCTACATACTCAGAGTGTCTGTGTTGCAGAGCTGTACTATTCCTCTCTGATAGTCTGGAGCAGGTCGGCTCTTCCTGAACTCAAAGCTTTCAGGGCAGCACTCCGGGCAGCACTTTCAGGGCAGCACTCCGGGCAGCACTTTCAGGGCAGCACTGACCATATCATCTTTACACACTTGCTAATATGTTCAGTCACTGATGCTGTATATTCCTCCACATCAGTGGAATCATTACATCATCGCTCTCCAGTGAACAACATGTATCTCCATGTTGTTGATTTTTAGTTTATTTGAACGCAACAGCTGCCGTTTGCGTTGTTTGACAATTTTGTGATGAACTGACCAATAGAAATGCTCCAAAATAACTTCTTAAAAAAATAAGTTCTGAGTCCACAGACTTACATTAACAGCAAAAAAGTTTTTTAGTCAGTGACAAAATGCAGCTTCCTCAACAACCTTCCAGTCAGTGCGCAGAACCGGTTCTCACCTGTTTCAGAACTGGTTTGGTCGGTCTGAGCAGAAGCTTGTACGCTATGATTAACATGGCAGAGATGTCTGAGGTGGGCGGGGCTCTGCCTTGTTCGTGCTGTGGATGTTGGTGTAAACAATGTCCAATATCACAACATCAGTGTGCTGGTAGAAGTGATGCAGCACTGATTCAGAGTTGTAGGAGTAAAGTCCCCAGAAAGGGTTAAAAACAGGTCAGATCACTCACAGTGTGGATTACTGGTAGCCCCAAAGAGCTCGCTCAGCGCTTCCTCACGTTAGTGCTGGGTAGAACGTACACAGACTAACATAGCAGTGAACTAGTTGCAGGTGGTCCAGCTTTCAGAATTCATTGTTTCATCATTGGTGAGCTGTTCTCACCCAGATACAACAAACAAGCCCAAACCTGATACCAGCACCACCATGTTTCACAGATAGGATCAGGTTCTTATGCTGGAATGCTGTTTTCTTTTCTCCAGACACAAAGCTTCTCATTTTGGTTTCATCTGTCCACAAAACCTTTTACCTTCTGGTTTGTTCATGTAATTTTTAGAAAACTGCAGCTGGACAGTAGTGTTATTTGTGAAGAGCAGTGAGTTTCTCCTTGCAACCCTGCCATGCAGTACAGAGGGTTACTCCACATGATCTTGGAGTGATCTTTGTTGGTAGAACACTGCTGGGGTAGCGAGGGTCCTGAAACTCCTCTATTTGTACAAAGTCTGTCCGACCGTTGAGTCCAAACTCTTTAGAGATGGTTCTGTAACCCTTTGCAGCCTGATGAGCATCAGCAGCTGGTGATATGAGGTTCCTCAGAACCTCCTGTGTTGGTGCTGATGCACTTCCACAAACGGATGTTCTGAAGATCAGACTTTGATCTCAGTTCCTCAAATAAAACAGGACTCACACCGGATACTCACAGGACTCACACCGGACTCACACCTTCAAAAAAACAGGACTCATTAACTTTGCAGGCTAGTCCTACAGGGGAAGCTCTCAGTCCTGAAGACCAGAAGTGTCCTGAACATGAAGAGCAGGTCATTTTCCTGAAACGTGTGTTTATTTCACTTTTAAAAGCAGACAGAAAGGAAACCTGCTGGTATCACATTCTCACCCTGCAGTCTGTATCTGAACTTTACTCACAGTACATGTACAGTCCTTAATAAACCCAGCCTCTGTTTATTTACTCTAATGAGATTATTTATCCATCCAGACTCCAGACCTGCTGTTCTGGTGGTTCTCCATCACACGTTTGACCCGTACTGCCCTGTACCAGACAGCAGCAGAGCAGTACCCAGAGCTAATACTCTCACTGTGGACTGTCTGTTCCATGAAGATAGAGGATTACTGCACTGTCAGAGGAACCAGGATGTTCTAGATACAGTTATAGACTGGATCAAACATCAGGTATTTACTACATCTGTCAAACTTACACATTATGTAAAGGGAAAGCCAATGCCACCAGTTGCCAGTAGGGGGCCTGGGCAGGGAACTAAGTGACGAGCTGGGAGTAGCTCTCAGAACTCCACTTCCCAGAAGCCTCAGCACTAATCAGAGCTGAGTAGACACACCTGTTGGTCACTTAAACAGCAGCCCAGTGTTACACCTTCGTATAGGGGTAACCAGTATGGTGGTCTAGAGAGAGACTGTATGCAAGCGAAAGAAAAGCAAAGAGGGATCAGCTCTGATCTCCTTAGGGGGTAATGGGATAACCCTTTGAACTGGAGAGAGCTGTACCTGTAAGAGCTGCAGTGTTAGTTTAGACGTTTTCCTTTTTAAGAGTGAAGGAAGTTCTGAGTTGATCTTTGTTGGTTTTGGTGTCTCCTTTATTTGTTGTCCTGCCTTTTTCCCTCACCACCTCTACTGGTGGTTTCTCCATGTGTTGTTGCTTCCTCAGTGGTGCAGTGTTAAGGCTCCGGCCTTGGATGCTCTAGGCTACTGGTTCAATCCCAGCACCTGCAACCATTTCAGTGGTACTCAAAAGCATTTCCCTTCACATCAGTGCACCTTCAATAAGACTGATCTGTCATCTGTACCTTTCCTGCTCCTTCATTTTTCTTCAAAAATAAAAGCACATGAACGCTGAGCTCTACTTTTGGGTCCTCCACCCACCCAGCCATCAGTTACATGTAATAAGTATTTTTGAATGAGCAGGTGTGTATAAATCTTTAATAGATGTCTGTATTAATTTATTATTATTAGCAATAATAACAATAATTAGAGCCAGGTGAGTCTGTTAGCTGATCTGGTGCTTCTCACGACACCACAGTTAATAACATCAGGATCTTCCAGAGACCCTATATTGCCAAAAGAATTCGCTCGTCTGCTTCACACACATATGAATTCCATTCTTAATCCATAGGGTTTAATATGATGTCGGCCCAACCTTTGCAGCTACCTTCTGGGAAGGATCTACACACGGTTTAGGAAAGTGTTTATGGGAATGTTTGACCAACAGTTCTTCCAGAGGCACACTTGTGAGGTCAGACACTGACGTTAAACGAGAAGCTCTGGCTCACAGTCTTCTCTCTAATTCATCTCAAAGGTGTTCTATCAGGTTGAGGTCAGGACTCTGTGCAGGCCAGTCAAGTTCTTCCACACCAAACTCCTCCTTAATGTCTTTATAGAGCTGGTGGGCAGCCATGTTGGAACAGGAAGAGGCCGTCCCCAAACTGTCCCCACAAAGTTGGGAGCATGAAATTGTGCAGGATCTCTTGGTCTTCTTAAGCATTAAGAGTTCCTTTCACTGGAACTAAGGGGCTGAGCCCACTTCCTGAAAAGCAACCCCACACCATAATCCCCCCTCCACCAAACTTTACACTCGACAGTGCAGTCAGACCAGTACCGTTCCCCTGGCAACCGCCCAACCCAGGCTCATTCATCAGACTGGCAGACGGAGAAGCGTGATCAGTCACATGCAGCTAGTTGGTGCTTGGTTTTATACACCTGTGGTCGTGGAACTGATCATAACATCTGAATTAAATGACTTGGATGGGTGAATACTTTTGGCAGTAGAGTCTATGTTAGAACCTGAAGTCACAAAAACACTGTGATTAGAATAGATGGTGTTTATTTAGTTCACTGTCTTCTACTATCTTCCACCAGAAACCCAGAGAAGAAATGAAGAAGCTGGAGCAGCGTGAGTGTATCTTCTATGACCTCCTCTACAGTCCATTAACTCCTCCCCTCAGCCTCCCTCAGACTGTAGCACTGTGTTCTGGAGTGACGTATTTACAGTGTGATTAAATATGATGATCAGCAAACAGGATTTATTCCACTGTAGTTTTGTTACTAGCTAAATGTGGATCAGTGCACATCAACACCAAATCCTTCATTTTCTGCTGTTACTCTGAAATAAATCCTCAATTACTGAAGACACCGAGTTCTGTTTCTGATTGATCTGTAACTGTAGATGTTCAGTAAATGATCAGTGAAGCTATTAAACACCTTGTAGAAATGAAGCTGGGAGTTAAAGATTAACAGAGAGGATATTTGTAAATGATACACAACAGAACCAGAAAGCAGGATTTGTAAAGAAAGAGCAGGACTCGGCGACACCCTGTGTCAAATAGGAGAATTGCAGCTAAATTCTTCTCACACATACATATAAAATAAAACTCAATATTAGACTGTAAAGTCATAAAAAGCATTCATACTTGAACATTGTCCTGTTTGATATGTTTATTGATCTTCTACCAGTTAATAAGCCTTTTATGTTTTGACATCAAGTTGCATGTTGAATGTGCACACACTTATAAAAAGATGAATAGAATAAAAAGATGAATAAAGAGGAATGCATGTGCTTACACAAGGTTCTATAAATCTGAATGTTTCTGGTTCTACATTCACTTTTACTCCTGCAGATTTTATAAATGAGGTCCATGTAGTCTAATCTGATTCTACTCTCATTCTAGAGATCAAAGAAATTGACAAAGAACGTGGAGCATCCAGAAGCTGTGAAAAAGAGGAAAGTAAAAATCTAGTTATGGAAGAAGAAATGATTTATGGAGGTCAGTATTCCAGTATTTTGAAGATATTTAAATGTGTAACAATGTATAATCATGGCTGTGATCAGATTGCTAAAGTTATCTATGAAGAAACAAGGTCATCAGTCATTGTGCATTCTCAACATCGTTACACGCTGCTGTTCACGCCCATCAGCATTCCAGCTTATTACCAGAGCATTTCACACCAGTGAAGCCATAGACTGCCATAAACTGCCATAGACGCCCACATCACCCCAGAGCTGGAGATCTCACTGACACAGTAGGGTCATCTCTAAAGTATCACATTGCATAACCTGGTCATTTAGAGCAGCAGCCACACAAACAGCTTACTCAAACAATCCTAACCTCCTTAAGCAGGTTTATTATTGTGAACAAGCTGAATAACGACGGTCTCTATGAAGCTTCTAAACAGAGTTACTGCTAACATTGATTAGACTCTGTACTGACTAATCCCCGATTGAGCAGTAGTGCTAGTATTCTTGCCCACATTGGGCAAATTCTTAAGAGTACATATTGTTCCATCTGATGACAACAGTACAACTGAAGCGTTACAGTACACCTGGAGTAGGAATCGAACCCTGGCCATGTCAGTGACAGAACAGCTTCCTAACTAGGTGAACAGCTCCCTAACTAGGTGAACAGCTCCCTAACAGCTTCCTAACTAGGTGAACAGCTCCCTAACTAGGTGAACAGCTCCCTAACAGCTGCCTAACTAGGTAAGCTTCCACACAATGCTAATTAACAGGACCCAATTAACAGGGAGCGAGAGTTGTTTTGGGTTTTTGTGGGAAAAAGAAAAACCAGAGAAAAAGCTGGCTCTACCAAGAGAAAGAAAATAACTAAAGGCAAAACAGTTTCCCCAAAACAAAGAAACTAAACAAAAAGGGAAAAAGAAAAGAGGGAAACAGGGTAAAATAGAAAGAGGTATTGATTAAACCTTATTTTAAGACAACTGGAGAGGCTTGATAGACTCCAGAGGAGTAAAGATGAGGGACGGTAGCCCTCTACCATTACCGGCTGCTTCAAATGGTTCAAGCAGAGACAAAGATCCAGAAACATGTCTTGGTTTCTCTCTGCTAATAAAGGGCTGTCTTCAGGTAATAGACTCCAGAGGTAACCTGCTGCCTCCCCTTGGTGGCTGGAGGTGGCCTAGCCCTGGAGCCAGCCCTTACAATAAGTGTGTCTGCAATATGCAGTGAATGAAATGACCTTTATTTCACACGTTTCTCCTTTTTACACCTTGAACTCAAAAATATCTGTTCATGGATCTGCGTTCCACTGACAGGTTAGTTTCTTACGTCTGCCATGTAAACATCTCAAAACGATTTTCTGTAAGACTCCAGTACAGTGAGCAGACGAATGTGGCAAACTAAAAATAAACAGTTTAAAACAGTTTATTAAAAAAAACAGGCATGGGGTCAAAACCCGGCAGAAGCATATGTACAGTGTAAAAGAGTTTGAGCAGGAGATGTACGGTAGAACGTGTCGTCTAAATCCACCTGTAGGAACAGTCTGTAAAGATCATCCAGCAGCGAAAATCTGATTAATCAACGCTGACCATGTTTAACTTTACACTCTCACATTTCACATGTTTGTGTTTCCCTGTAAGGTCCCAGTGCTTCACCACCTGGACTGAAGCCAGAGACAGAAAGATGTGGGTCTGAGGACGCTGATGCAGGAAACAACATGGGCAGAGAGGAGGACAACCAGGCTGGATCATCTACTGCGTCCCAGCGCAAAAGCAAAGGAATGAAGAATTTACTTAAAAAGAATATCAGTGACCTGTTTAAAAAAAGAAAAAAAAAGAAAAGAGAAATAAGGGCTCCAAAGGCAAAGATACAGAAATGTTTAAAACAGAGACAGCAAAGGCGAATACAGACAGTCACTATCACGAACATAGCGTTAGTAATGAAACAGAGAAGAACGATTCAGGAACTGTGGAGCAGATGAGTATGAAGAATAGTGTACAGGTCAGTGTAAGTACAGGTCAGGGAGCTGAGAAGGCCAGTTTTAGTACTGAAACCCCGTCAGAGCTTCAGGAACATGAGGTTCAGGAGAGTGAGGGAAATGACACAACCAAGACCTCCACATAAACTCCACTTCAGACTTAAATAACTGGACTAGTGTCATTCCACCTGAAATGTTTTTAATGAACGATTCTTTTCAAACGTATGTTTGAGTTGAATTAAACTAGTTTCATTGATTAAAATATATTTTTTAGAAACATAATTATACGTATAACCAAAGGTGTCAAAAGTATTTACATTACTCAGGTAGAAGTATAGTTTAGTATAGAAGTTTAGTACAATGTAAATATAAATGTAAGGAGTATAAAGTACTGATAATGGAGTGTAAATGTAAGGAGTATAAAGTACTGATAATGGAGTGTAAATGTAAAGAGTATAAAGTACTGATAATGGAGTGTAAATGTAAGGAGTAGAAAGTACTGATAATGGAGTGTAAATGTAAGGAGTAGAAAGTACTGATAATGGAGTGTAAATGTAAAGAGTATAAAGTACTGATAATGGAGTGTAAATGTAAGGAGTAGAAAGTACTTATGACTGTAAATGTAAGGAGTAGAAAGTACTGATAATGGAGTGTAAATGTAAGGAGTAGAAAGTACTGATAATGGAGTGTAAATGTAAGGAGTAGAAAGTACTGATAATGGAGTGTAAATGTAAGGAGTGGAAAGTACTGATAATGGAGTGTAAACGTAAGGAGTAGAAAGTACAGATAATGGAGTGTAAATGTAAGGAGTAGAAAGTACTGATAATGGAGTGTAAATGTAAGGAGTAGAAAGTACAGATAATTGAGTGTAAATGTAAGGAGTAGAAAGTACAGATAATGGAGTGTAAATGTAAGGAGAAGAAAGTACAGATAATGGAGTGTAAATGTAAGGAGTAGAAAGTACTGATCATGGAGTGTAAATGTAAGGAGTAGAAAGTACAGATAATGGAGTGTAAATGTAAGGAGTAGAAAGTACAGATAATGGAGTGTAAATGTAAGGAGAAGAAAGTACTGATAATGGAGTGTAAATGTAAGGAGTAGAAAGTACTGATAATGGAGTGTAAACGTAAGGAGTAGAAAGTACAGATAATGGAGTGTAAATGTAAGGAGTAGAAAGTACTGATAATGGAGTGTAAATGTAAGGAGTAGAAAGTACAGATAATGGAGTGTTAATGTAAGGAGTAGAAAGTACAGATAATGGAGTGTTAATGTAAGGAGTAGAAAGTACAGATAATGGAGTGTTAATGTAAGGAGTAGAAAGTACTGATAATGGAGTGTAAATGTAAGGAGTAGAAAGTACTGATCATGGAGTGTAAATGTAAGGAGTAGAAAGTACAGATAATGGAGTGTAAATGTAAGGAGTAGAAAGTACAGATAATGGAGTGTAAATGTAAAGAGTAGAAAGTACTGATAATGGAGTGTAAATGTAAGGAGTAGAAAGTACAGATAATGGAGTGTAAATGTATGGAGTAGAAAGTACTGATAATGGAGTGTAAATGTAAGGAGAAGAAAGTACAGATAATGTAGTGTAAATGTAAGGCGTAGAAAGTACTGATCATGGAGTGTAAATGTAAGGAGTAGAAAGTACTGATAATGGAGTGTAAATGTAAGGAGTAGAAAGTACAGATAATGGAGTGTAAATGTAAAGAGTAGAAAGTACTGATAATGGAGTGTAAATGTAAGGAGTAGAAAGTACAGATAATGGAGTGTAAATGTAAGGAGTAGAAAGTACTGATAATGGAGTGTAAATGTAAGGAGTAGAAAGTACAGATAATGGAGTGTAAATGTAAGGAGTAGAAAGTACTGATAATGGAGTGTAAATGTAAGGAGTAGAAAGTACAGATAATGGAGTGTAAATGTAAGGAGTAGAAAGTACTGATAATGGAGTGTAAATGTAAGGAGTAGAAAGTACTGATAATGGAGTGTAAATGTAAGGAGTAGAAAGTACAGATAATGGAGTGTAAATGTAAGGAGTAGAAAGTACTGATAATGGAGTGTAAATGTAAGGAGTAGAAAGTACAGATAATGGAGTGTAAATGTAAAGAGAAGAAAGTACTGATAATGGAGTGTAAATGTAAGGAGTAGAAAGTACAGATAATGGAGTGTAAATGTAAGGAGTAGAAAGTACTGATAATGGAGTGTAAATGTAAGGAGTAGAAAGTACAGATAATGGAGTGTTAATGTAAGGAGTAGAAAGTACAGATAATGGAGTGTTAATGTAAGGAGTAGAAAGTACAGATAATGGAGTGTAAATGTAAGGAGTAGAAAGTACTGATAATGGAGTGTAAATGTAAGGAGTAGAAAGTACTGATCATGGAGTGTAAATGTAAGGAGTAGAAAGTACTGATCATGGAGTGTAAATGTAAGGAGTAGAAAGTACGGATAATGGAGTGTAAATGTAAGGAGTAGAAAGTACTGATAATGGAGTGTAAATGTAAGGAGTAGAAAGTACTGATAATGGAGTGTAAATGTAAGGAGTAGAAAGTACAGATAATGGAGTGTAAATGTAAGGAGTAGAAAGTACAGATAATGGAGTGTAAATGTAAGGAGAAGAAAGTACAGATAATGGAGTGTAAATGTAAGGAGTAGAAAGTACTGATAATGGAGCGTAAATGTAAGGGGTAGAAAGTACTGATAATGGAGCGTAAATGTAAGGAGTATAAAGTACTGATAATGGAGTGTAAATGTAAGGGGTAGAAAGTACTGATAATGGAGTGTAAATGTAAGGAGTAGAAAGTACAGATAATGGAGTGTAAATGTAAGGAGTAGAAAGTACAGATAATGGAGTGTAAATGTAAGGAGTAGAAAGTACAGATAATGGAGTGTAAATGTAAGGAGTAGAAAGTACTGATAATGGAGTGTAAATGTAAGGAGTAGAAAGTACTGATAATGAAGTGTAAATGTAAGGAGTAGAAAGTACAGATAATGGAGTGTAAATGTAAGGAGTAGAAAGTACTGATAATGGAGTGTAAATGTAAGGAGTAGAAAGTACTGATAATGGAGCGTAAATGTAAGGAGTAGAAAGTACTGATAATGGAGTGTAAATGTAAGGAGTAGAAAGTACTGATAATGAAGTGTAAATGTAAGGAGTAGAAAGTACTGATAATGGAGTGTAAATGTAAGGAGTAGAAAGTACAGATAATGGAGTGTAAATGTAAGGAGTAGGAAGTACTGATAATGGAGTGTAAATGTAAGGAGTAGAAAGTACTGATAATGAAGTGTAAATGTAAGGAGTAGAAAGTACAGATAATGGAGTGTAAATGTAAGGAGTATAACGAACTGACAATGGAGTGTAAATTTAAGGAGTATAAAGTACTGATAATGGAGTGTAAATGTAAGGAGTAGAAAGTACTGATAATGAAGTGTAAATGTAAGGAGTAGAAAGTACAGATAATGGAGTGTAAATGTAAGGAGTATAAAGTACTGATAATGGAGTGTAAATGTAAGGAGTAGAAAGTACTGATAATGGAGTGTAAATGTAAGGAGTAGAATGAGGCTAGACAGAGTCCAGAGAACCACACCCATTCTCTAAATACCACAGTCAGAACTTTCCAGCTGATTACTGTCGTTCTGTGTGATTACTGTAATTAGTGACTTTTCTTGTTTATTGTTTACATCTATGACAAGAAAACAGCCTTGTTTATGTACCTGACTGTGGAATTAGTGAGGAATAGTTCGGTTCATCTGAAACATTTGAATTGGTTTACTAATCGTCATCTCTCTGAACGAAAGTCTATAACTATATTAGATGTAAACAGAAGGTCCAACACTGAGAATAATTTTAACCCCTTTTTAACCCATCAGTAGAAAAACTTTCAAACAGTTGTACCAACACAAGACACGCTGAACGATACACCATGTGCAGATTGATCAAATATCTAACAAATATCAACACCTAGTTTAGGAATAAATTAATAAAGTGAGTGTAATGAATCTATCTTTCAGTGCCCGTCAGTTTCTACTGAACTGAAAAACATCAGTCATAACTTTTTAACTTTTTAAGACTGGAGCAGCTGATTAAGTCTGCTACTACAGATCAACATTGATTCTTCCTGTTGTATCCAAAGTCCTAAACCCTGATCACTGAACAGTTAATCCAATAATCAACCTCTACATTCAAACCAGTCTGAGTTTGGATCAAAGCCTTCAACAGAAACATCTACTGAAATGATTAAAGCTGGGTGGGTGAAGGTAGAGCAGGATTCTTAGATCTCCAGTAAACGTTCAGTACTGTAAATTATAAACTCTTATAGAGAAATGTAGACCTTACCTTCTCTCAGAGGCACCATGGAGGTTTAGATCATATGTGTAATGTAGGAAGAGTGTGTTCCACTAAACAGAGTGAAGTTTACAAAGCTGTAGTTTGGGTGTTCCACAAGGCTCAGTCTTGGGTCCTCTGCTGTTTTGCTAGTGTATCATTAGTTATTCTGATTAATGTAAGTGTATTAGTGTTTGGTTAAGTATAAACTATAAACTAAAATTATTCTGAATATCTGTTTAATCTGTTTAATTCAGTACAGCTGATTATGCATGCTATGATTTGATCCTGTACTGAGTTCTGGTTCTGGGGTGGAACTTCTCAATCAGTACTTAAACCTTTATTGCTGTTATTATACAAACAGACTCTGAAACCAACAGCATCACTGTGTAGTTTACAGATCTATAAATTAGCTTTAGCTAGAAGCTCTATATAAATTACAGGAGCTGCATTCTGGGTAACTGTGTATCTGTACCTGCAACGTGTAATAAATAAATAAATAAATAAATAAATAAATAAATAAATAAATAGTCTGGACTGCACTGCTGACTCCATCCTGCACACACATCTGGATCTTCAACAGGACCTGCAGATTCTGTGTAAGTCTATTATACATGACATTCAGATTATTCAGCAGTACGTGTTTATGAATGGAGTCAGAAATGTTCGGACGCTTACAGTTCAAATAAAGCAATCAAGCTTTATTACAAAGAGCGGTCAGAACCAGACCAACACAAGACAACTTAGTGACCAGCCTGCTGCCCTGCAGTCTACACAAGCACTGAGTGGTGGTTCAGTATCACTGCCGGGTCCAGTTAAAGAGTATTAAACAGAATTCTAAACAATATTATATACACAGTAAGTTAATAAGTACAACAATAAAACTGAATGTTACATCACCGTACATATACACTCAGCAGACACTGCATCAGGAACACCTTGCTGGTACCGGTATGGAACCAGTTTTGCCTTCAGAACTTCCCTAATTCTTTATGGAACAGATTCAATCTGTAAGTGGTAATCATGCTGCTGCAGATTTATCAGCTGCACATCCTTAATGTAGGTGTGTCTGTAGAGAAAACAATGAGTATAAATTCTGCAATAATAAACAAACAATGGTGTGTAGTTGTACTCAGTGGACTGTAGGGGTCAGTAGAGAATCAGTGTAGGTGGATGTAGTTGAACTCAGTGGACTGTAGGGGTCAGTAGAGAATCAGTGTAGGTGTGTGTAGTTGTACTCAGTGGACTGTAGGGGTCAGTAGAGAATCAGTGTAGGTGGGTGTAGTTGTACTCAGTGGACTGTAGGGGTCAGTAGAGAATCAGTGTAGGTGGGTGTAGTTGTACTCAGTGGACTGTAGGGGTCAGTAGAGAATCAGTGTAGGTGGGTGTAGTTGTATTCAGTGGACTGTAGGGGTCAGTAGAGAATCAGTGTAGGTGGGTGTAGTTGTACTCAGTGGACTGTAGGGGTCAGTAGATAATCAGTGTAGGTGGGTGTAGTTGTACTCAGTGGACTGTAGGGGTCAGTAGAGAATCAGTGTAGGTGGGTGTAGTTGTACTCAGTGGACTGTAGGGGTCAGTAGAGAATCAGTGTAGGTGGGTGTAGTTGTACTCAGTGGACTGTAGGGGTCAGTAGATAATCAGTGTAGGTGGGTGTAGTTGTACTCAGTGGACTGTAGGGGTCAGTAGAGAATCAGTGTAGGTGGGTGTAGTTGTACTCAGTGGACTGTAGGGGTCAGTAGAGAATCAGTGTAGGTGGGTGTAGTTGTACTCAGTGGACTGTAGGGGTCAGTAGAGAATCAGTGTAGGTGGGTGTAGTTGTACTCAGTGGACTGTAGGGGTCAGTAGAGAATCAGTGTAGGTGGGTGTAGTTGTACTCAGTGGACTGTAGGGGTCAGTAGAGAATCAGAAGAGAGTGAAAGTGTTTATAGAGGACAGGACGTTCAGGAAGAGTGGAGGTGAGTAACAGCAGAACACTTTATTATTTTCTTAAAGCAGCATTTTATCACAAAACTGAACTCAACACTGAAATACTGAACCTTTAACCTGTCAACATCCAGTCTGCTGATCAGGTGAGTCACTGTGTTCTAATCAATAATAAAAGATGTTCTAATCAATAATAAAAGATGTTCTAATCAGTAATAAAAGATGTTCTAATCAATAATAAAAGATGTTCTAATCAATAATAAAAGATGTTCTAATCAGTAATAAAAGATGTTCTAATCAATAATAAAAGATGTTCTAATCAGTAATAAAAGATGTTCTAATCAATAATAAAAGATGTTCTAATCAATAATAAAAGATGTTCTAATCAGTAATAAAAGATGTTCTAATCAATAATAAAAGATGTTCTAATCAGTGTGGACATCTCTGTGTTGTTACTGTGTTGTTACTGAGCCAGGACAGACTCTGCTGATGTTTTAAGATGTTTGGAGGTGATTCAGAAGGAGAAACTGCTGGATTCTGTGGTGTTAATAGTAAAAATGCTGTTAGACCGGAACTGACTGATGTTCTCAGTGTGTTTTGAACAAAAACTCCTGAATTAAATTTGTTAAATTAATTACAGCAGGTTAAACTTTTATTATTCAAGAATCCAAAAGATCTAAATCTCGAGAGGAACCAGACTCAGTAGGGAGAACTGTTC
Organism: Megaleporinus macrocephalus; assembly: GCA_021613375.1. Lineage (NCBI taxonomy): Eukaryota > Metazoa > Chordata > Actinopteri > Characiformes > Anostomidae > Megaleporinus > Megaleporinus macrocephalus. The sequence continues at coordinate 39,335,386 of CM038726.1, read as the reverse complement.
TCCTCTGGTCCACACCAGATAGTAACACCAGTACAAACCAGCTCAGTGTTTGTGAGGCATATGCAGGATCTCCAGGAGGGTCAGCGTCAGCTATTCACAAAGCCCTGGCCAGCAGGAGCTCCATGGTGGGTAAACTGGTCCAGAATGCAGGTAAACAGGGGCATGGAGGTTTATTTTTCACCTCTGCTTGTGTTCTGCAGGACACTCTGGAGAAGTATTGCTGTGTGTGTGTAGCATTTCTGTTTTTTCCACTGTAGCGACTGAATGAGTTCCTCTCCGCAGCAGGCCGGGCTCTGAACTGCGCTGGTGTTTGAGGTTAAGATAGTCAAGTTTATTTATAGAGAGCTTTTTATAACGATGTTGTCTCAAAGCAGCTTTACAGTCACAACATATAACAGACAGACAGTAACAGACAGTTATAACATATACCCCCCAGTGAGCAAGACCACCTCCCTCAGACTGGAGGAGGAAACCTTGGGAGGAACCAGACTCACAAGTGGAGACCCGTCCTCCTCTGATCAAACAGTATTTACAGTTTGAACTAAATACCAAAGAAAGGAGCCTCTGTTTGAAATTTGGATAGCAAAGCTTTAGAAGCTGCACAGATAGAGGCAGTCTCTGACTGAGGCAGTCTATGACTGAGGCAGTCTCTGTCTGAGTCTTTATGTAAAGTGGGCGGAGCTGAAACAGTCCCATCCTATCTCAATGCTGGTACATATGGATGGTACAGTGATGTACTTGAAGGTGTAGCAGTAGACACAGATGGCTGGCTGGTGATGTTGAGGAGGTGAGCTGGCTGGTGATGGTGGGGAGGTGAGCTGGCTGGTGATGGTGGGGAGGTGAGCTGGCTGGTGATGGTGAGGAGGTGAGCTGGCTGGTGATGGTGAGGAGGTGAGCTAGCTGGTGATGGTGGGGAGGTGAGCTGGGGAGGTGAGCTGGCTGGTGATGGTGGGGAGGTGAGCTGGCTGGTGATGGTGGGGAGGTGAGCTGGCTGGTGATGGTGAGGAGGTGAGCTGGCTGGTGATGGTGAGGAGGTGAGCTAGCTGGTGATGGTGGGGAGGTGAGCTGGGGAGGTGAGCTGGCTGGTGATGGTGGGGAGGTGAGCTGGCTGGTGATGGTGAGGAGGTGAGCTGGCTGGTGATGGTGAGGAGGTGAGCTGGCTGGTGATGGTGGGGAGGTGAGCTGGGGAGGTGAGCGGGCTGGTGATGGTGGGGAGGTGAGCTGGCTGGTGATGGTGGGGAGGTGAGCTGGCTGGTGATGGTGAGGAGGTGAGCTGGCTGGTGATGGTGGGGAGGTGAGCTGGCTGGTGATGATGAGGAGGTGAGCTGGCTGGTGATGGTGAGGAGGTGAGCTGGCTGGTGATGGTGGGGAGGACAGGAGGACAGTCATTACCTCAGGAAGAGTAAAGAGAGAGAGTGAGTTGGGCTCGGGAGTGAGACTGTAGAGAATATGAATATTCAGAATTTTAGAGTGAGGCTGGCGACTCCGGCAGATATAACTATAACAGTCTAAACTAAAAGGAGAGAACCAGAAGGTAACATGGACATGAGACCACCCTGAGACACTGGGGTCCCCCCACTCCACCATCAACAAACCTGTGTGATCGCGTGAAGTGGTGGAACAACAGCACCAACATCTCAGTTTACCATAAACCTCTGTCTCCAAGAACCCCCAGATCTCCAGCTCACCTCCCCACCATCACCAGCCAGCTCACCTCCTCACCATCAGCAGCCAGCTCACCTCCTCACCATCACCAGCCAGCTCACCTCCTCACCATCACCAGCCAGCTCACCTCCCCACCATCACCAGCCAGCTCACCTCCCCACCATCACCAGCCAGCTCACCTCCCCACCATCACCAGCCAGCTCACCTCCTCACCATCACCAGCCAGCTCACCTCCTCACCATCACCAGCCAGCTCACCTCCCCACCATCACCAGCCAGCTCACCTCCCCACCATCACCAGCCAGCTCACCTCCCCACCATCACCAGCCAGCTCACCTCCTCACCATCACCAGCCAGCTCACCTCCTCACCATCACCAGCCAGCTCACCTCCCCACCATCACCAGCCAGCTCACCTCCTCACCATCACCAGCCAGCTCACCTCCCCAGCTCACCTCCCCACCATCACCAGCCAGCTCACCTCCTCACCATCACCAGCCAGCTCACCTGTCCATCTGTGTTACTGCTACACCCTCAGTTACATCACTGATCCAGATGTAACAGCATTGAGATAGGATGTGACTGTTTCAGCTCCGCCCACTTTACATAAATAGACTGCCTCAGTCAGAGACCGCCTCAGTCATAGACTGCCTCAGTCAGAGACTGCCTCAGTCATAGACTGCCTCAGTCAGAGACTGCCTCAGTCATACACTGCCTCTATCTGTGCAGCTTCTAAAGCTTTGCTATCCAGATTTCAAACAGAGACTCTTTTCTTTGGTGTTTAGTTTAAACTGTAAATACTGTTTGATCAGAGGAGGACGGGTCTCTTCTTGTGAGTCTGGTTCCTCCCAAGGTTTCTTCCTCCAGTCTGAGGGAGGTGGCCTTGCTCACTGAGGGAGGTGGTCTTGCTCACGGGGGGGTATATGTTATAACTGTCTGTTTTCAAAACTCTGTAAAGCTGCTTTGAGACAACATCGTTGTAAAAAGCTCTATATAAATAAACATACTAAAAATCAGGCAGTGCAGAACCTCAGATTCCGGCTATACTTACCAGCAATGTGTTTATGGATTTTTTTATTAATAAAATTGAACATATTAGAGAACAAATCCAGCCTTTATTATCATATCAGAGCTGTCCGTCACCTGGTATGGCTCATAAAGAACATTTTTTAGTTGAAAGGCTAGAAGCTTTTTACCCACTTCCACCTCTCAAACTAGAGAAAATGATCTCCTCTGCAAACTGTAGTACCTGCATACTCGATGCAGTTCCCTCAAAACTTCTAAAAGAATCAGTAGCAGCTATAATCAGACCTCTTTAAAGATAGTAAACTCATCCCTTAGCCTGGGGCATGTACCCAAAGCTTTCAAAGGAGAAGTTATTAAACCTTTGATTAAGAAGCCAAATCTTGATCCTGGTGTATTGTCTAATTACAGGCCTATTTCTAACCTAGCTTTTATATCTAAGATCTCAGAAAAAGCTGTAGTCCATCAACTTTACTCATACCTGCATAAGAACTCCATATATGAAAAATTCCAATCTGGATTTAGGCCACATCATAGTACTGAGACAGCCCTAGTTAAGATAACAGATGATCTTCTCCTCGCCTCTGATCAAGGCTACGTATCCTTATTAGTGCTACTAGATCTGAGTGCAGCTTTCGATACTGTAGACCATACCGTCCTTCTAGAAAGATCAGAGAACATGGTTGGAATTAGAGGAACAGCTCTTTCATGATTCAGATGGTATTTATCTGAGCGTTATCAGTTTGTAAAGATAAATGATGTATCCTCAAATTATACAAAAGTAAGATATGGAATTCCACAAGGTCCTATTTTAGTTATTATTGTTTATATTATACATGCTGCCACTGGGTAAAGTTATAAGCCAGCATGGCGTTAGCTTCCACTGTTACGCAGATGACACACAGCTGTATATATCAGCCAGACCTAAAGACAAATTTAGATTAAAGAAAATAGAAGATTGTGTAAAAGATGTGAAAGGCTGGATGTTACAAAACTTCCTCCTTCTGAACAGTAATAACACTGAGGGTCTTATTCTGAGACCAAAAACCGCGAGGAGTAAATCCTCTGACTTAACGTTAAATTTGGCTGATTTCACTGTTATTCCTGCTTCAGCAGCTAAAAATCTTGGCGTCTTTATTGATTCAGACGTATCATTCGATCAACATATAACTAATATTACTAGAACAGCTTTTCTACATCTTCGTAACATCACTAAGCTAAGAAGTGCTTAATCCCTACATGATGCTGAAAAACTAGTACATGCTTAATTTCCTCAAGACTAGATTACTGCAGCTCTACTGTCAGGATGTTCCAGTCAGAACCTCAGTAAACTTCAACTAGTTCAAAACCCTGCAGCCAGTGTCCTTACTAACACCAGAACATCTGATCATACCAGCCCAGTCCTATCAGCCCAGTCCCATCAGCCCAGTCCCATCAGCCCAGTCCTATCAGCCCAGTCCCATCAGCCCAGTCCTATTAGCCCAGTCCCATCAGCCCAGTCCCATCAGCCCAGTCCCATCAGCCCAGTCCTATTAGCCCAGTCCTATCAGCCCAGTCCCATCAGCCCAGTCCTATTAGCCCAGTCCCATCAGCCCAGTCCCATCAGCCCAGTCCTAATAGCCCAGTTCTACCAGCCCAGTCCCATCAGCCCAGTCCCATCAGCCCAGTCCCATCAGCCCAGTCCCATCAGCCCAGTCCCATCAGCCCAGTCCAATTAGCCCAGTTCTACCAGCCCAGTCCCATCAGCCCAGTCCCATCAGCCCAGTCCTATCAGCCCAGTCCTATCAGCCCAATCCCATCAGCCCAGTCCAATTAGCCCAGTTCTACCAGCCCAGTCCTATCAGCCCTGCACTGGCTCCCAGTTAAACTCCATATTGATTATAAAATTCTTCTATTGATGTACAAGGACCTACACAGTCTCGCTCCTGAGTAACGGCAAGACCTCGCTTCCTATCAGTGTAGGTGGGTGTAGTTGTACACAGTGGACTGTAGGGGTCAGTAGAGAATCAGTTTAGATGTGTGTGTAAAGTTGTACCCAGTGGACTGTAGGGGTCAGTAAAGAATCAGTGTAGGTGGGTGTAGTTGTACTCAGTGGACTGTAGGGGTCAGTAGAGAATCAGTGTAGGTGGGTGTAGTTGTACTCAGTGGACTGTAGGGGTCAGTACAGAATCAGTGTAGGTGGGTGTAGTTGTACACAGTGGACTGTAGGGGTCAGTAGAGAATCAGAGTAGGTGGGTGTAGTTGTATACAGTGGACTGTAGGGGTCAATAGAGAATGAGAGTAGATGGGTGTAGTTGTATACATTGGACTGTAAGGGTCAGTAGAGAATCAGTGTAGGTGGGTGTAGTTGTACTCAGTGGACTGTAGGGGTCAGTAGAGAATCAGTGTAGGTGGGTGTAGTTGTACTCAGTGGACTGTAGGGGTCAGTAGAGAATCAGTGTAGGTGGGGGTAGTTGTACTCAGTGGACTGTAGGGGTCAGTAGAGAATCAGTGTAGATGGGTGTAGTTGTACACAGTGGACTGTAGGGGTCAGTAGAGAATCAGTGTAGGTGGGTGTAGTTATACTCAGTGGACTGTAGGGGTCAGTAGAGAATCAGTGTAGGTGTGTGTAGTTGTACTCAGTGGACTGTAGGGGTCAGTAGAGAATCAGTGTAGGTGGGTGTAGTTGTACTCAGTGGACTGTAGGGGTCAGTAGAGAATCAGTGTAGGTGGGTGTAGTTGTACTCAGTGGACTGTAGGGGTCAGTAGAGAATCAGTGTATGTGGGTGTAGTTGTACTCAGTGGACTGTAGGGGTCAGTAGATAATCAGTGTAGGTGGGTGTAGTTGTACACAGTGGACTGTAGGGGTCAGTAGAGAATCAGTATAGGTGGGTGTAGTTGTACACAGTGGACTGTAGGGGTCAGTACAGAATCAGTGTAGGTGGGTGTAGTTGTACTCAGTGGACTGTAGGGGTCAGTTGAGAATCAGTGTAGGTGGGTGTAGTTGTACTCAGTGGACTGTAGGGGTAAGTAGAGAATCAGTGTAGGTGGGTGTAGTTGTACTCAGTGGACTGTAGGGGTCAGTAGAGAATCAGTGTAGGTGGGTGTAGTTGTACTCAGTGGACTGTAGGGGTCAGTAGAGAATCAGTGTAGGTGGGTGTAGTTGTACTCAGTGGATTGTAGGGGTCAGTAGAGAATCAGTGTAGGTGGGTGTAGTTGTACTCAGTGGACTGTAGGGGTCAGTAGAGAATCAGTGTAGGTGGGTGTAGTTGTTACTCAGTGGACTGTAGGGGTCAGTAGAGAATCAGTGTAGGTGGGTGTAGTTGTACTCAGTGGACTGTAGGGGTCAGTAGAGAATCAGTGTAGGTGGGTGTAGTTGTACTCAGTGGACTGTAGGGGTCAGTAGAGAATCAGTGTAGGTGGGTGTAGTTGTACTCAGTGGACTGTAGGGGTAAGTAGAGAATCAGTGTAGGTGGGTGTAGTTGTACTCAGTGGACTGTAGGGGTCAGTAGAGAATCAGTGTAGGTGGGTGTAGTTGTACTCAGTGGACTGTAGGGGTCAGTAGAGAATCAGTGTAGGTGGGTGTAGTTGTACTCAGTGGACTGTAGGGGTCAGTAGAGAATCAGTGTAGGTGGGTGTAGTTGTACTCAGTGGACTGTAGGGGTCAGTTGAGAATCAGTGTAGGTGGGTGTAGTTGTAATCAGTGGATTGTAGGGGTCAGTAGAGAATCAGTGTAGGTGGGTGTAGTTGTACTCAGTGGACTGTAGGGGTCAGTAGAGAATCCGTGTAGGTGGGTGTAGTTATACTCAGTGGACTGTAGAGGGCAGTAGAGAATCAGTGTAGGTGGGTGTAGTTGTACTCAGTGGACTGTAGGGGTCAGTAGAGAATCAGTGTAGGTGGGTGTAGTTGTAATCAGTGGATTGTAGGGGTCAGTAGAGAATCAGTGTAGGTGGGTGTAGTTGTACTCAGTGGACTGTAGGGGTCAGTAGAGAATCAGTGTAGGTGGGTGTAGTTGTACTCAGTGGACTGTAGGGGTCAGTAGAGAATCAGTGTAGGTGGGTGTAGTTATACTCAGTGGACTGTAGGGGTCAGTAGAGAATCAGTGTAGGTGGGTGTAGTTGTACTCAGTGGACTGTAGGGGTCAGTAGAGAATCAGTGTAGGTGGGTGTAGTTGTACTCAGTGGACTGTAGGGGTCAGTAGAGAATCAGATGGAAGTGAAAGTGAAAGTGTTTATTACAGGGTGTGTAGAAGATCTGAGGTGAGATGATCTGCTCTCTGTTCTTTTGATCTTTACTGTAAATGTAACTGTTTGTTGTGATGTTTGTTTATGAAACACTGAAATACTGAGTGGGTGATGAAGTTCAGTGTTCAGGAGTTTAAAGTCTGATTCTGAAGGTTATCAGAACGTTCTGAGTTCTGTGTGTTCAGTATTCAGAGTGAAGGTTGGTGCTGCTGGTCATGTGACTCCTCCGTCTCTCTCAGTCTGTAGATCATTGATCAGGAGCTGCTGGTTAGAATGGAGATGTATAGTCAGAGACACCTGTCAATCACACACACCTGATCAATAACAGTGTTTCTGATCAGTGTTTCGTACTGAAACGTTGCTGAAACATTGCTGAAACGTTACTGAAATGTTACTAGTGTGCACATAACCTGGTTATTACTGGTTTCATTGTACATTACTGAGTCATTACTGGGTTATTACTGAGTTATTACTGATAAATTACGGTTGTTGTTGCTTATTATGGACATAACTGGCTCATTTCTCTTTACTGGCTATTTATTGTGTTACTACTGAGTTGTAACATATTTAATACTGTGTTTTTACTTGGTATTACTAAGTAATTACTAAGTTTTTACTGTATTATTATTACTGTACCAGTTACAGTAGAGTTAAACGCTGTGTGGTTACTGTATTATTACTGAGTTATTACTGTATTATTACTGAGTTATTACTGTATTATTACTGAGTTATTACTGTATTATTACTGTATTTTACTGTACTATTACTGAGTTATTACTGTATTATTACTGAGTTATTACTGTATTATTACTGTATTAATACTGAGTTATTACTGTATTAATACTGAGTTATTACTGTATTATTACTGAGTTATTACTGTATTATTACTGTATTATTATTACTGTACCAGTTACAGTAGAGTTAAACGCTGTGTGGTTACTGTATTATTACTGAGTTATTACTGTATTAATACTGAGTTATTACTGTATTATTAATGAGTTATTACTGTACTAATACTGAGTTATTACTGTATTATTACTGAGTTATTACTGTACTAATACTGAGTTATTACTGTATTATTACTGAGTTATTACTGTATTATTACTGTATTTTACTGTACTATTACTGAGTTATTACTGTATTATTACTGAGTTATTACTGTATTATTACTGTATTATTACTGAGTTATTACTGTATTATTACTGTATTAATATTGAATTATTACTGAGTTATTACTGTATTGTTACTGTATTAATAATGAGTTATTACTGTATTATTACTGAGTTATGGAGATTAATTACAGTATTATTACCGAGTTATTACTGTATTATTACTGAGTTAATACTGTATTATTACTGAGTTATTACTGTATTATTTCTGAGTTATTACTGTATTATTACTGAGTTAGTACTTTGTTATTACTGTAGTTACAGTAGAGTTAAACACTGGGTGGTTATAAAGAGTCTGATGGTGGTGTTGAACTGTTTTCTGATCAGCTTCCTGAATAAACTCTGTGTGTAAAACAGTATTTTAACTGCAGCTGATCTCACTTCATATTTCTGACCTACAGAGTCTCTCTGACCCGCCCACTGTCCAGCAGAGAGGATGGAGAGATTCAGTGGATGGAACGTTTTCAGAGGTGAGCAGTACTGTGATGTTCCTCTGAGATCAGAACTGAAATCATCATCAAATCAAATCAGATCTCATATTATCAGAGTGTTCTGAATGTTTATTCTGTTCAGTACTCAGTTTAATAATCACTACTGACTACTGATGAACTCATTTACACCATCAAACATCCTCATTATTCTTTTAATGATAATTCAGTTCAGTACTCAGTTTAATAATCACTACTGACTACTGATAAACTCATTTACACCATCAAACATCCTCATTATTCTTTTAATGTTCATTCAGTTCAGTACTCAGTTTAATAATCACTACTGACTACTGATAAACTCATTTACACCATCAAACATCCTCATTATTCTTTTAATGATCATTCAGTTCAGTACTCAGTTTAATAATCACTACTGACTACTGATAAACTCATTTACACCATCAAACATCCTCATTATTCTTTTAATGTTCATTCAGTTCAGTACTCAGTTTAATAATCACTACTGACTACTGATAAACTCATTTACACCATCAAACATCCTCATTATTCTTTTAATGATTATTCAGTTCAGTACTCAGTTTAATAATCACTACTGACTACTGATAAACTCATTTACACCATCAAACATCCTCATTATTCTTTTAATGTTCATTCAGTTCAGTACTCAGTTTAATAATCACTACTGACTACTGATAAACTCATTTACACCATCAAACATCCTCATTATTCTTTTAATGATCATTCAGTTCAGTACTCAGTTTAATAATCACTACTGACTACTGATAAACTCATTTACACCATCAAACATCCTCATTATTCTTTTAATGATCATTCAGTTCAGTACTCAGTTTAATAATCACTACTGACTACTGATGAACTCATTTACACCATCAAACATCCTCATTATTCTTTTAATGTTCATTCAGTTCAGTACTCAGTTTAATAATCACTACTGACTACTGATAAACTCATTTACACCATCAAACATCCTCATTATTCTTTTAATGTTCATTCAGTTCAGTACTCAGTTTGATAATCACTACTGACTACTGATAAAGTCATTTACACCATCAAACATCCTCATTATTCTTTTAATGTTCATTCAGTTCAGTACTCAGTTTAATAATCACTACTGACTACTGATAAACTCATTTACACCATCAAACATCCTCATAATTCTTTTAATGATCATTCATTTCAGTACTCAGTTTAATAATCACTACTGACTACTGATAAACTCATTTACACCATCAAACATCCTCATTATTCTTTTAATGATTATTCAGTTCAGTACTCAGTCTAATAATCACTACTGACTACTGATAAACTTACCTACACCATCAAACATCCTCATTATTCTTTTAATGATCATTCAGTTCAGTACTCAGTTTAATAATCACTACTGACTACTGATAAACTCATTTACATCTTTAAACATCCTCATTATTCTTTTAATGATCATTCAGTTCAGTACTCAGTTTAATAATCACTACTTACTACTGATAAACTCATTTACACCATCAAACATCCTCATTATTCTTTTAATGATCATTCAGTTCAGTACTCAGTTTAATAATCACTACTGACTACTGATAAACCCATTTACACCATCAAACATCCTCATTATTCTTTTAATGACCATTCAGTTCAGTACTCAGTTTAATAATCACTACTGACTACTGATAAACTCATTTACACCATCAAACACCCTCATTATTCTTTTAATGTTCATTCAGTTCAGTACTCAGTTTAATAATCACTACTGACTACTGATAAACTCATTTACATCTTTAAACATCCTCATTATTCTTTTAATGATCATTCAGTTCAGTACTCAGTTTAATAATCACTACTTACTACTGATAAACTCATTTACACCATCAAACATCCTCATTATTCTTTTAATGATCATTCAGTTCAGTACTCAGTTTAATAATCACTACTGACTACTGATAAACCCATTTACACCATCAAACATCCTCATTATTCTTTTAATGACCATTCAGTTCAGTACTCAGTTTAATAATCACTACTGACTACTGATAAACTCATTTACACCATCAAACACCCTCATTATTCTTTTAATGTTCATTCAGTTCAGTACTCAGTTTAATAATCACTACTGACTACTGATAAACTCATTTACACCATCAAACATCCTCATAATTCTTTTAATGATCATTCATTTCAGTACTCAGTTTAATAATCACTACTGACTACTGATAAACTCATTTACACCATCAAACATCCTCATTATTCTTTTAATGATTATTCAGTTCAGTACTCAGTCTAATAATCACTACTGACTACTGATAAACTTACCTACACCATCAAACATCCTCATTATTCTTTTAATGATCATTCAGTTCAGTACTCAGTTTAATAATCACTACTGACTACTGATAAACTCATTTACATCTTTAAACATCCTCATTATTCTTTTAATGATCATTCAGTTCAGTACTCAGTTTAATAATCACTACTTACTACTGATAAACTCATTTACACCATCAAACATCCTCATTATTCTTTTAATGATCATTCAGTTCAGTACTCAGTTTAATAATCACTACTGACTACTGATAAACCCATTTACACCATCAAACATCCTCATTATTCTTTTAATGACCATTCAGTTCAGTACTCAGTTTAATAATCACTACTGACTACTGATAAACTCATTTACACCATCAAACACCCTCATTATTCTTTTAATGTTCATTCAGTTCAGTACTCAGTTTAATAATCACTACTGACTACTGATAAACTCATTTACACCATCAAACATCCTCATTATTCTTTTAATGATCATTCAGTTCAGTACTCAGTTTAATAATCACTACTGACTACTGATAAACTCATTTACACCATCAAACATCCTCATTATTCTTTTAATGATCATTAAGTTCAGTACTCAGTTTAATAATCACTACTGACTACTGATAATCTCATTTACACCATCAAACATCCTCATTATTCTTTTAATGTTCATTCAGTTCAGTACTCAGTTTAATAATCACTACTGACTACTGATAAACTCATTTACACCATCAAACATCCTCATTATTCTTTTAATGATCATTCAGTTCAGTACTCAGTTTAATAATCACTACTGACTACTGATAAACTCATTTACACCATCAAACATCCTCATTATTCTTTTAATGTTCATTCAGTTCAGTACTCAGTTTAATAATCACTACTGACTACTGATAAACTCATTTACACCATCAAACATCCTCATTATTCTTTTAATGATCATTCAGTTCAGTACTCAGTTTAATAATCACTACTGACTACTGATAAACTCATTTACACCATCAAACATCCTCATTATTCTTTTAATGTTCATTCAGTTCAGTACTCAGTTTAATAATCACTACTGACTACTGATAAACTCATTTACATCATTAAACATCCTCATTATTCTTTTATTGATCATTCAGTTCAGTACTCAGTTTAATAATCACTACTGACTACTGATAAACTCATTTACACCATCAAACATCCTCATTATTCTTTTATTGATCATTCAGTTCAGTACTCAGTTTAATAATCACTACTGACTACTGATAAACTCATTTACACCATCAAACATCCTCATTATTCTTTTATTGATCATTCAGTACAGTACTCAGTTTAATAATCACTACTGACTACTGATGAACTCATTTACACCATCAAACATCCTCATTATTCTTTTAATGATCATTCAGTTCAGTACTCAGTTTAATAATCACTACTGACTACTGATAAACTCATTTACACCATCAAACATCCTCATTATTCTTTTAATGATCATTCAGTTCAGTACTCAGTTTAATAATCACTACTGACTACTGATAAACTCATTTACACCATCAAACATCCTCATTATTCTTTTAATGTTCATTCAGTTCAGTACTCAGTTTAATAATCACTACTGACTACTGATAAACTCATTTACATCATTAAACATCCTCATTATTCTTTTATTGATCATTCAGTTCAGTACTCAGTTTAATAATCACTACTGACTACTGATAAACTCATTTACACCATCAAACATCCTCATTATTCTTTTATTGATCATTCAGTTCAGTACTCAGTTTAATAATCACTACTGACTACTGATAAACTCATTTACACCATCAAACATCCTCATTATTCTTTTATTGATCATTCAGTACAGTACTCAGTTTAATAATCACTACTGACTACTGATAAACTCATTTACACCATCAAACATCCTCATTATTCTTTTATTGATCATTCAGTTCAGTACTCAGTTTAATAATCACTACTGACTACTGATAAACTCATTTACACCATCAAACATCCTCATTATTCTTTTATTGATCATTCAGTACACACTGCTTCTTTAATGAGATTAATTAAATTATCTCTCTGTTGTTTTATTACTCCTCCAGCTGCTCAGCCAGATGACAAAGATAAAAAGATCCAGGTGAGTCTTCTACCTGCTGCTTATTGCAGTACTGAATACTGTTCAACACCAGATCTTATATTAATTTTAATAACAATAACAATAGTAATATATATTTTTAGCTTCATACATTAAACACTCAACTCAGAGACGTTTACAAACCAAAGAGAAAGAAGCAAAAATTAATTTATAGAATAAATAAAAATAGTAATAAGAGAAAACAGGAAATATCCAGTAAAATTAACAGAATAGTTAAATTAACATTTCAGTAAAAACTAGAGAAGCTCTTAAAACTAAAACTAAAACTAAAACTTTGATGTTTATTCAGAGCCAGGAGGAGATGAATATGTGTGTATGTGGTGTAAGAAGAATTCTATTAATTTTAATACACGCCATATGGAGAATCTTAGTCCTGAGCTGGACGTTAGAGAACCAGCCTTGTGAACGGAAGGTGGACAGTTTGATCCCCTGAACTGATCGGACATGACTGAAGTTACCTTAAACACCAAACCCCCAAATGTTCCCTGGTACTGTGGATAAGACTGATCACCACTCTGGGCAAGTGTGCTCACTGCCCCCTAGTGTGTGTGTGTTTCACTGGACAGATGTGGAGGTCAGATTCCTCTGTGTGCAAACATAAATAATTGTTCTAGATTCTATTGTTCTAGATTTTAAATTCTAGGATTTGGAACAGGATCTATCAGTACTCAGAACCAGCACCTAGAACCAGCATTCAGAACCAGCACTCACAATCAGTACTCAGAACCAGCATTCAGAACCAATATTCAGAACCAGCACTCAGAACCAGCTCTCACAATCAGTACTCAGAACCAGCATTCAGAACCAATATTCAGAACCAGCACTCACAATCAGTACTCAGAACCAGCATTCAGAAGCAATATTTAGCGAAGCATAAAGGTCCTGATACATTAAGAGGTTAAATACTAGCAGTAAAGGTTTATAGTCTGTTACTCTCAGTGGAGTAACAATACTGTCTGAGTTAAAACTCAAAACAAGTAGTTTGTTTGTTTCTCACATAAACACTAATAATACTCTACACAATCAGAACAATCAGTGTTCACAGTATTCTATACACTAATAATACTCTACACAATCAGAACAATCAGTGTTAACAGTATTCTATACACTAATAATACTCTACACAATCAGAACAATCAGTGTTCACTGTATTCTATACACTAATAATACTCTACACAATCAGAACAATCAGTGTTCACAGTATTCTATATATTAATAATACTCTACACAATCAGAACAATCAGTGTTCACTGTATTCTATATATTAATAATACTCTACACAATCAGAACAATCAGTGTTCACAGTATTCTATACACTAATAATACTCTACACAATCAGAACAATCAGTGTTCACTGTATTCTATATATTAATAATACTCTACACAATCAGAACAATCAGTGTTCACAGTATTCTATACACTAATAATACTCTACACAATCAGAACAATCAGTGTTCACAGTATTCTATACACTAATAATACTCTACACAATCAGAACAATCAGTGTTCACTGTATTCTATATATTAATAATACTCTACACAATCAGAACAATCAGTGTTCACAGTATTCTATATATTAATAATACTCTACACAATCAGAACAATCAGTGTTCACTGTATTCTATACACTAATAATACTCTACACAATCAGAACAATCAGTGTTCACTGAATTCTATACTCTAATAATACTCTACACAATCAGAACAATCAGTGTTCACTGTATTCTATACTCTAATAATACTCTACACAATCAGAACAATCAGTGTTCACAGTATTCTATACACTAATAATACTCTACACAATCAGAACAATCAGTGTTCACTGTATTCTATATATTAATAGTACTCTACACAATCAGAACAATCAGTGTTCACAGTATTCTATATATTAATAATACTCTACACAATCAGAACAATCAGTGTTCACAGTATTCTATATATTAATAATACTCTACACAATCAGAACAATCAGTGTTCACAGTATTCTATATATTAATAATACTCTACACAATCAGAACAATCAGTGTTCACTGTATTCTATACTCTAATAATACTCTACACAATCAGAACAGTGTTCACTGTATTCTATACTCTAATAATACTCTACACAATCAAAACAATCAGTGTTCACTGTATTCTATACACTAATAATACTCTACACAATCAGAACAATCAGTGTTCACTGTATTCTATACTCTAATAATACTCTACACAATCAGAACAATCAGTGTTCACTGTATTCTATACTCTAATAATACTCTACACAATCAGAACAATCAGTGTTCACTGTATTCTATACACTAATAATACTCTACACAATCAGAACAATCAGTGTTCACTGTATTCTATACTCTAATAATACTCTACACAATCAGAACAATCAGTGTTCACTGTATTCTATACTCTAATAATACTCTACACAATCAAAACAATCAGTGTTCACTGTATTCTATACACTAATAATACTCTACACAATCAGAACAATCAGTGTTCACTGTATTCTATACTCTAATAATACTCTACACAATCAGAACAATCAGTGTTCACTGTATTCTATACACTAATAATACTCTACACAATCAGAACAATCAGTGTTCACTGTATTCTGTACTTTACCACCAGAAACTGGAAGCAGAGGTGAAGAAGCTGAGAGAAGGTGAGATGATTGTCTCTATTATTCTCTACAGGATCTTCTACAGTCCAGTAACTCATACACTCACATACTGACCCCTCCCCCAGTACACAACCCCCACTGTACTTATATACAAGTATGAACCTCCACTGTGATTATATACCAGTATAAACCCCCAGTCTGATTATATACCAGTATAAACCCCCAGTCTGATTATATACCAGTATAAACTCCCACTGTGATTATATACCAGTACAAACCTTCACTGTGATTATATACTAGTATAAACTCCACTGTGATTATATACCAGTTTAAACCCCCACTCTGATTATATACCAGTATAAACCTCCACTGTGATTATATACCAGTATAAACCCTCCACTGTGATTATATACCAGTATAAACTCCCACTGTGATTATATACCAGTATAAACCTTCACTGTGATTTTATACCAGTATAAACCTTCACTGTGATTATATGCCAGTATAAACCCCCACTATAATTGTATACCAGTATAAACCTCCACTGTGATTATATACCAGTATAAACCCTCCACTGTGATTATATACCAGTACAAACCCCTATTGTAATTATATACCATTATAAACATCCACTGTGATTATATACCAGTATAAACCTCCACTGTGATTATATACCAATTTAAACCACCACTGTAATTACATACCAGTATACACTTCCACTGTGATTATTTGCCAATAAAAACTTTCATTGTGATTATATACCAGTATAAACCTCCACCATCTTTATACACCAGTATAAACCTCCACTGTGATTATATACGAGTATAAACCTCCACTGTGATTATATACCAGTATAAACCTCCACTGTGATTATATACCAGTATAAACCTCCACTGTGATTTTATACCAGTATAAACCTCCACCATGATTATATACCAGTATAAACTCCACTGTTATAATATACCAGTATAAACCTACACTGTGATTATATACCAGTATAAACCCCCACTGTGATTATATACCAGTATAAACCTCCACTGTGATTATATACCAGTATAAACCTCCACTGTGATTTTATACCAGTATAAACCTCCACCATGATTATATACCAGTATAAACTCCACTGTTATAATATACCAGTATAAACCTACACTGTGATTATATACTAGTATAAACCCCACTGTGATTATATACCTGTATAAACCTCCACTGTGAGTATATACCAGTATAAACTCCACTGTGATTATATACCAGTATAAACCTTCACTGTGATTTTATACCAGTATAAACCTTCACTGTGATTATATGCCAGTATAAACCCCCACTATAATTGTATACCAGTATAAACCTCCACTGTGATTATATACCAGTATAAACCCTCCACTGTGATTATATACCAGTACAAACCCCTATTGTAATTATATACCATTATAAACATCCACTGTGATTATATACCAGTATAAACCTCCACTGTGATTATATACCAATTTAAACCACCACTGTAATTACATACCAGTATACACTTCCACTGTGATTATTTGCCAATAAAAACTTTCATTGTGATTATATACCAGTATAAACCTCCACCATCTTTATACACCAGTATAAACCTCCACTGTGATTATATACGAGTATAAACCTCCACTGTGATTATATACCAGTATAAACCTCCACTGTGATTATATACCAGTATAAACCTCCACTGTGATTTTATACCAGTATAAACCTCCACCATGATTATATACCAGTATAAACTCCACTGTTATAATATACCAGTATAAACCTACACTGTGATTATATACCAGTATAAACCCCCACTGTGATTATATACCAGTATAAACCTCCACTGTGATTATATACCAGTATAAACCTCCACTGTGATTTTATACCAGTATAAACCTCCACCATGATTATATACCAGTATAAACTCCACTGTTATAATATACCAGTATAAACCTACACTGTGATTATATACTAGTATAAACCCCACTGTGATTATATACCTGTATAAACCTCCACTGTGAGTATATACCAGTATAAACTCCACTGTGATTATATACCAGTATAAACCTCCACTGTGATTATATACTAGTATAAACCCCCACTGTGAGTATATACCAGTATAAACCTCCACTGTGATTATATACCAGTATAAACCCCCACTGTGAGTATATACCAGTATAAACCCCACTGTGATTATATACCAGTATAAACCTCCACTGTGATTATATACCTGTATAAACCTCCACTGTGAGTATATACCAGTATAAACTCCACTGTGATTATATACCAGTATAAACCTCCACTGTGATTATATACTAGTATAAACCCCCACTGTGAGTATATACCAGTATAAACCTCCACTGTGATTATATACCAGTATAAACCCCCACTGTGAGTATACACCTGTATAAACCTCCACTGTGAGTATATACCAGTATAAACTCCACTGTGATTATATACCAGTATAAACCCCCACTGTGAGTATATACCAGTATAAACCTCCACTGTGATTATATACCTGTATAAACCTCCACTGAGCACCACCAAAGACACTCCTCCCACCTTCACCATAACCACCAATGAGACTCTTGCTGCCTTCACATCACTGTACTAATCTCTCTGCACTAATCCCTCTGCACTAATCCCTCTGTACTAATCCCTCTGCACTAATCTCTCTGTACTAATCCCTCTGCACTAATCTCTCTGTACTAATCCCTCTGCACTAATCCCTCTGTACTAATTATTCCGTACTAATCCCTCTGTACTAATCCCTCTGGACTAATCCCTCTGCACTAATCTCTTTGTGCTAATCTCTCTGTACAAATCCCTCCATACTAATCCCTCGGTACTAATTCTTCCGTACTAATCCCTCTGTACTAATCCATCTGTACTAATCCCTCTGCACTAATCCCTCTGTACTAATTCTTCCGTACTAATCCCTCTGTACTAATCCCTCTGGACTAATCCTGCTTGACTAATCCCTCTGGACTATTTCCTCTGTACTAATTTCTCCGTACTAATCCCTCTGGATTAATCTCTCTGTACTAATCACTCTGCACTAA
The DNA here is from genome assembly GCA_021613375.1 of Megaleporinus macrocephalus. Taxonomy (NCBI): domain Eukaryota; kingdom Metazoa; phylum Chordata; class Actinopteri; order Characiformes; family Anostomidae; genus Megaleporinus; species Megaleporinus macrocephalus. The sequence goes on along the minus strand of CM038726.1, from coordinate 39,316,716 downwards.
TTTCTCTGGACTAATTCCTCTGGACTACTAAACCCCCACTGTGAGTCCACTATATTATTCCAAACCAGAACTAACGTTGTTTTTCTTTTCTTTTTCTTTTCTTTTCTTTTCTCCTTCTTTCTGAGGTAATAACAGCCCACCTGTCCTGCCGAATACTGTTGGAGGACTGACCATCAGTACCCCTTGTTACCTTCACTGTACTAATCCCTCTGTACTAATCCCTCTGCACTAATCCCTCTGCACTAATCCCTCTGCACTAATCCCTCTGTACTAATTATTCCGTACTAATCCCTCTGTACTAATCCCTCTGGACTAATCCCTCTGTACTAATTTCTCCACACCAATCCCTCTGTACTAATCCCTCTGTACTAATTTCTCCATACCAATCCCTCTGTACTAATCCCTCTGTACTAATCTCTTTATACTAATGCCTCTGTACTAATCCCTTTGTACTAATCCTCTCTGTACTAATCCCTCTGTACTAATCCCTCTGTACTAATCTCTCTGTAATAATCTCTCTATACTAATCCCTCTGTACTAATCCCTTTGTACTAATCCTCTCTGTACTAATCCCTCTGTACTAATCCTTCTGTAATAATCTCTCTGTACTAATCCCTCTGTCCTAAACTCTCTGTACTAATCCCTCTGTACTAATTTCTCTGAACTAATCCCTCTGTACAAATCCCTCTGTACTAATCCCTCTGTACAAATCCCTAATACTAATTCCTCAGTACTAATTCCTCAGTACTAATTCCTCTATACTAATCCCTCTGTACAAATTTCTCTATAGTAATCCTTCTGTAATAATCTCTTTGTACTAATCCCTCTGTAATAATCTCTCTATACTAATCCCTCTGTCCTAATCTCTCTGTACTAATCCCTCTGTACTACTCCCTCTGTACTAATCCCTCTGTCCTAATCTCTCTGTACTAATCCCTCTGTACTAATCCCTCTGTACTAATCTCTCTGTACTAATCCCTCTTTACTAATCCCTCCATACTAATCCCTTTGTACTAATTCCTCTGCACTAATCCCTCTGTACTAATTCCTCTGTACTAATCTCTCTGGACTAATTTCTCCATAGTAATCCCTCTGTACTAATCTCTCTGTACTAATCTCTCTGTACTAATCTCTCTGTACTAATCCCTCTGTACTAATCTCTCTGTACTAATCCCTCTGCACTAATCTCTCTGTACTAATCCCTCTGCACTAATCTCTCTGTACTAATCTCTCTGTACTAATCTCTCTGTACTAATCCCTCTGCACTAATCTCTCTGTACTAATCTCTCTGTACTAATCTCTCTGTACTAATCCCTCTTTCAGAGCTCTGTTAGTTTACTGACTGAACTGTTTGTTTTTGTTTTGTAACATCAGTGAAGCTATTATAAACCTTGTTGAAATGAAGCTAAAAGAGAGGAAATCAAACCTTTTTATAGATATCAGATATTTTTTTTGACATCAGAACTGAACTGTAAACCTGATTCTCTGATTTTACAGAGATTGGAGAAAAGAACAGAGAACTGAAAGAACTGAAACAAGGTGAGTAATATTTGTAGAATCTGTTTATAGTGAAGTTATTAAACACTTTGTGGAAATGAAGCTGGATATTAAATACAAACACACTGAGATTATATCAGATCTTCATCAAGTGAACTGTAAACCTGATTCTCTGATTTTACAGAGATTGAAAAAAAGAACAAAGAACTGGAAGAACTGAAACAGATGAAACAAGGTCAGTAATATCAGTGAAGTTATTAAACACTGTGCAGATGTGCAGATAATATTTATGAAAACGAGTGATTGTGGATTCTGTGTTGGTGAACTGGATTTGAATCGGCGACCTTGGGGATCGCAGGGCAATGCGTTACACTGTGAGGCTATGAAAAGAGGTGGAGAACCGCTACAAGAAGTGGGGAAAAAATAAATGGTGGGAAAAGGGCAGACGATGGAGATGCCAAAAAGCAGCATGCCCAAACAATTGGCTACGTTTAAAACACAGTTACTCCTCACTCTGGAACCTGTTTGTTGTAGATAGCTATCTTCTCTTTTTTAGGTCTTCCCCCTTTTGTTTTAATTTATTTACTTATTTACTTTTTGTTTTCTTACTGTAACCCCCCCCTAAAGGCTCCTGAAAAAACTTTAGGGGGAGTACATTTTGCATGCAACATACACTACTGCAGATGTACTTAATCACCTCTAAATAAACTCCACAATCACAGGTAGCATGGTGCCTCCAAAACTTCCTTGAGGCATATGCTCAAACTGATAGAAGCCTAGCAGACAAATAAAAGCAGTCTTTTCTTTATCAGCTTCACTCATTGGAATTTGGTAGTCCCCACTTCTTAGATCCAAAATATAACATACACAAACTATGGAGAGCATCCACAATTCTAGGGATGGTGTACTGATCTGGAATAGTTTGTGGATTGGGTGTCCGATAATCTACACACATTCTGACTTTCCTGATGATCCCATTCTCTTGATGTTTCTGCACATCCTCTATATCTGTTGGAGCTAAGCGACGATCTTTCTTGGAAGGGTTTTGAGACCGTCAATCTGATCTCATGCGTAGTACTTCTAGAACAGCCCAGGTCCCACTCATGGTGAGGGAATACTTCACCTCTCTCTATTATCTTCTCCCAGAGATGTTTCTTAGCCACCTCTAGCACTGGGGAGTATCCAAACTCAAAGGAATCAGGAGTCAATGTATATGTCATTTTAACACTAGGATGATCCTTCAGCTGTGGAACCATAGTGACCATATATTTGCAAGAGGCATTCCCCTCCTCAGATCAAGAGGTTTGCTAGAAATGTTTCTCACAGTGACAACCACATTTTTCTGTGACAGGACAGAGGCAGAGTGAACTTCCTCTAAGGAATATACCCCTCCAGTTCTCCAGGGAACCGAGACACCCTAGAAGAACCTGAAGAACATGGCTAGGCTGCAAAATGAGGGGCTTATGCTGAACAAAGCAGACAGTTCCCTTTTGTTCTAGTTCTTCTGAGGGAGCCTCAGTCTCTCAAAGACTCAAAAGCTTTCTAATCATCAGGTGTATGTTCAAGGTGCTTAAAAATTGTTCCCCACCCTGATGTCTACAAGAATTAAACAGTGTCCTCACTATCTGAGTGTTGGTTCCCGCTAACAGGGCTATAGGGGCCTCAGGACCAGGATCAGGGCACACTAGTGCTAATGTGTCAATCGTTTCCTGTACCCCTGCAATTCCCCCTGTAAACTCTATTCTAACTGGCAAATACCATCATAAGGAACTTGTGCCCCCATATTTCCAGATTCTCAACTGCTCTATTTGCAAATGCTTCATATGTGTGTCATAAAAGCTCCTGTAGAAAATAGTGACCTGTGAACCACTATCTAGCAGTGCTCTAGCATAAACTTCCTCTATCTGCAGCAGCAGTAGCAACCTCTGCTCTCACCCCTTCTCTGGCCCTGATCCATTACTGTTCCACCCTAATTTCCTTCAACAGTTGCAAAAAGAAGGAATATCTCGTAAAGTATGGCTCATTCGGAGCCTAAAAGCACCATATCTCTGGTAAAATCACCTTTTACCGACGGATCCGTACGGGCTGTGTTCAAGCCTTCTGCTTCAGTTCCTCCTTTCAAAAGTGCTGGATGAAGAAGTTTGTCTAGCCTGTATAGAAAGACAGAGAGCTTCTCTCCCTTCTCTTGGTAGGCGTGTCTAAACCTAGCCATTAAATCTGCCCCACTCACTGTAGTGCCATATGCAGCAGCCAAATAGCAGAAGGATGGCTAACTTGGAGGAACCTAACAATATATGCAGCTGGTTTACAATATGCTGCTTCCTTTGTGACCTCACTACACTGGCCCTCGCTGATCATTTGAGTAGCCTGTTCCATCCAAACATCATACTCCACTTCCACTGGAGAACAGGTTTAACTCCAGAAAGCACTGCTAATTTCTGGTAACTGAGCCCCTCAGCAGGTACTTAGCTGCACCTGTCAACTAGTTTGCCAATAGCATTCACTAAATCTGCACTAGGATCAGCTTTAGGGGTTTCATTTGCTCTCGCAATGGCCATGACATCTTCTGTAGATTTATCCTCCTGCTGTAACAGCATGGACAGCTTGGTATGGAACCCATCGTCTCCAGAGCTGGAATCCACAACTAGACTACTCACTAGATGTACAGGTCAGGGCCCTGCCACTCCTTCAATGTCCATCTCAGAAGGCTCTAAAACTGCATTGCTCTCCACTAAAATAAACACCTGCTTACCTGTGGAGCCCCTGCGACCACCCTGTATCCTAGTATGCCCAAAAACTGTGACTGTTCCCAACACCTTTGCAATAACATCATCTGCTACATCTATGGGAACCTTACTCAGCTCAACAGCATTGGAAGGGTTAATATTCTCGTGTCTACTTCTCTCAACCCCTGGACTTAACATGTTGTCACACTAGTACTTAGTACTAAGAAAAAAAAATAATTAAAAAAATGAAGGAAAGAAAACTGCTCTGCTCTTAATAGCCCACTTTTCCGTAGCCTCCACTTTAAAGAGCCTGTGTTGTAAGTGGACGCTCAACGGTATATCAGAAAAGAAACAATAGAAATATTATACAATTATGATAAATGTCCCAACTGTAATGGCTGGTCCTAGGTCGAGGCCCCCTCCGGCCACCAGGAGGAGTCAGGCACACTAATCAGGCCTGATTCCTCACAGCTGTGCCAGGGCTATATAACCCCAGTGATCCAGTCACTCAGTGCTGGGTCTTTGCTAAAGTTTTGAGCTAAGCTCCTGGCCGGTAATCCTGGGTATTGAGGTCTGAGAGTCTTTGTGCTGCACCTCGTTTTCCCTCTTCAAGGGTGCCAGTGTGGTGACACTGCCCCTCCCTCTCCAGTTTTCTCTCTGTGCTTTTTCTCTCTAGTCATCAAGTCCTTCAGTTACATAGTTTTATTTTCGGGAAGTTATTAGTTTAGTTTTCCCCAGTTTATCGGGGCTGCCACTCTTCCCGTGGCGTCCTTTGTTGTTTTGTTTCCCGCCGTTTTCTCACGCTCAGCGTGGGCTTTTGTTTCGGTACGAGTTTAGTGCCTTTTAAACCATATACTCGGCAGTAGTTCTTAGCCAGTGCGGTGGCTCAGCGGTAATGCGTTCGTCCCGTAACACCGCGGCCAGGGTTCGCGCCTCGGGACGAGTATTTGTTTATTCGGCTTTCATTTTAACCCTTGTAAGCTCTTATTTGCGGCCCCCTTTTACCTGCGTGTTGGTCTAGTGGCCACCTGTCGGTCTCGCGTTCGGGCGACCCGGGTTCGATTCCCACCTTTTTATTTCTTGGGGTTTTGCCTGTTCTGTCACCTAACTGTTCTACACACGGGCCCACTGCCATTACAGGGTGTTAGCTCACCCAGATAAGTGTTGGTACTTCACGCCTGCGGCTTGGGTTAAAGTCCAGCACTGGACAGGCCATTACACCCGCACTTCAACATCTGTCCCCAGTGGCACTTGAACAGGTTTAAGGTCGATTCAGTGCTGTTCACAAGCGCTTGTTTTCAATTACACGTAGGGGCCCGTTTGAAGCTCAATGCCGAAAAAGTCAGGTGAATCAGTCAGTTCCTGAGTTCACTTCAACTGTCGTTCATGACGACAGTTCCTCCACGTGGATGTTATGAGGTGTGCTATGTAGCTTATGTACTATTCATGTAGTGGAGAACAAAGTGTCATGATTTATTATTATTATTATTATTATTATTAGAGTTTGATTTATTTGTATTGTTGTTATTAAAACAAGCAAAGAGTCGACTCTCTTAATAACCGAGTTGAATCTCTTAGTAGCCTGCAGTCACTGCTCTCTCCTATTTCATAAATAAAAGGATGTGTAGATGGAAATCTGTAACAACTTGTTGTCAGATGAATAATAATTCGAGCATCTGTAAACATTTGAGCAGGACATTTCTAAAGTGCCTAAAGGAGAAACAATCGTTAAACTACAGCTGTTGCTGGCGCTAGGCTGCTGAGCCAATGGGAAACGTTAACCTCCTGTTGCCAAGCAGCTTCAAGATTCAAGAGTTTTATTGTCATGTGTACAGCAGAACAGACAGTTACACTGTACAATCAAATTCTTACTTTGCTGCTCCTCCATTCACCAATAGATAAGATAACAAATAAAAGAAATAATAAAAATATATACAAAGTATAACAATATAAGTTGAAGTAGATAAAAGTATTTTTATAGTTAAAGAATAAAAAATAAAAGTTATGTCTGCTCCGCGATGTAACGTTTGTTTACAAACTTTGAAGAGATTGACGGTTAAAACAGGGGTTATTATATTCAGACACACCACTGACCGTGCACAACTTCTTTCACCCCTTCACATGAAGTAATATTACTTTAAACACTATATGAGCTACCTAGATACTCTGTGGCTCTCTGAAAGGACCCTTGGAGTCTTTCTGATGGGTTTCCTCCTCCTCCTCCTCACTGCAGCCTACTTCAGCTGCTTGCTCTTGGGTTTGCTCAGTCACTGGATGGCATGACAAGGAGCATACCGGGGCAGGTCGGCGAGAGCTCTTTAGCTTTTCTTTTCTTTTCGTTGTAGCCTCAGGAATGATCCCAGAGCTGATACTTTATGTCTATACACAATAACATAAATTAACACAACAGGACCAGAATAACTGTATATGTTTATCCTGTTGTTTTCATTATAGTCTTGTTTTGCTGTACAGCTTGTTCCACTGATCATCACCCAATGATCTGGTACTGAACGGTGCCAGATGTGGGATAAGTTACCTGAAAAATATCCTGTAAAATATTAAGAAGTAAACACTGTCAGATAACAAGTGTGATGCATATTGCAAAAATAAAAAAATATATAAACCTGTAATGAGGGGAGATCAGACACAGGAAGCTAAACAACAGCAACCAGAGGAAAATGTAGAAACTCAAAAATGTCCAAAAAATGACAAAGCCCAGAAGTTTCTTAAAAAATGCCAAAATCTCAAAAAGCTGCAATGAGGGCAATGAGGAAGTCCACGAAGTTCATGAAGGATACAAAAAACCCACAAAAGTACCTCCAGGAGTGCAAATACACAAAGCATGAAGGTCAAAAGGATTCAAGGAGCAGGAGATACTGAAAAACATGAAAAACACGAAGCAGTCAAAAGGCCTTGAGAATCTACAGGTTTACCTGAGCAGGGAGAGAACAAAAACCACCAGGTGGCATCACTTAATGCTCCATGAAACCGAAAGCTAAGGAGGGGCTTGTTAAAGGGAGGGTAGTGGCACGAAAATGGGCTTCAGGTGAGAGGGACAGGAAGTAGATTAACTGAAATTCCAGCGATGCTGACCTCTGCTGGCCGGAATGTGTAGCGTCTTGAGGCAAACTCCCCGAGAAACCAGATAACAACAGTGTCAGTAACTGTACAGTGTATATGATAGAGGAGTTTAATCATTCTGGTTTAAACAGTCAATTAGAATAAGAGTAAATATTAGGAATGAAAATATTAGAGAGCAAGCATTGTTCTGAGCAGTTCTCGTAGTGGCTGGGTGAGTTCTGCTATGCGAGTTCATAGTTACCATGCCCACAAACCTTTACAGGTCAGCTTCTTCTTTGGGTGTGGGCATCTCCTTAATGGCTTTGATTTTTCCTAGGTCTGCTTCTATACCCTGGGCAGTAACAATGTGGCCCAGGAATATGAGGTTCTCCACTGCAAACTGACACTTATCATTGCTGAGCGTGAGCCCCTCCTGCTGTAGCCGCTCCAACACTTGGTGTAACCGTTGGTCGCAATGTTCTCGAGTGGATCCAAAGGCCAGAATGTCGTCAGCATGATAAACAGTACCTCCAAGCCCAGTCAGTGTCTGGCACACCCGCTTTTGAAAGTGTTCAGGTGCTGAAGAAATACTAAATGGGAGTCTTTTGTAAGAGTATCTCCCATATGGGGTGATAAATGTGGTCGATGGGACTGACTGGGAGGTAGCAGCACCTGCCCAAAAGCTGCGATAGCATCTAGCTTTGTAAAGACTGTTAGCCCTGCCGGCTTAGCCAGGGTTTCATCAACAGCAGGCAGTATGTGTCTCACTCTGTAGACATACTAATTTAGATGAGTCAAATCAGAACACATTCTCACCTTGTCGTTGGGCTCAGGGGCCACCACCATCCCTGCACACCACTCTGTAGTCTCTCTAAATGGCTCAATCACCCCATTTTCTTCATCCTTTCAAGTTCTGCTTTGACTTTGTCATGAAACGACTACCCGTCGTGGCAGTGACAGTTTTTTTTACTCCGCCTTAAGGGTCCCAGCCCTGGAACAACTTTGGGGTATTGTCTTTTCATTTCAGTCTCTAGTTCTTTAGCACTGTCCACTAGGTGTAACAGTCCTAGCTGGGAACCCCAACAGAGGTGTAGCCAGTCTCTGTACGACAAACACTGGTTGTGTTGTTGTCTCGTCCTTGTAGTGTAGGACGGCAGTGAACTGACCTTCTGACCGCTGGGGCCACACAGGGGTTTTTCTGCTTTGGCGAGGGGGCCGTGCAGTCCTTTTAAGTAGCTTGTGGCTGGTATAACTGTCACATCTGCCCCTGTGTCCAGTTCAAATGTAAAGTCTTCACCATTCACCTTCAGTGTCTTTTTCCAGTTTGTAGGCTTTGTTCCTGCTGGTACAGCTCCCAGGAAAGGAGTGCTGTCCTCGTCTTCCGGATCGGCACCCACTCTGCCTGATCTGCAGACAGCTGCTAAATGTGCTTTCTTTCCACATTTTCTGCTCTGTCTCCCTAGAAAGTACTTGTCAAACGCTTCCTTTGCAGTCATATCATCCAATATCATATCAAATATCATCGACCTTATCACCCATTGTGTACACTAACAAGTTCACCTGGTACTCTTCCTCTTTACCATCCAGTCCCTGGATTGGTCCACTGCACTTCTGACACCATGTACTATCCTTCATGGTAGCATAGTATAAGCACAACCACAGGAGACACTTGTGGCTTTTACTCTAGCCTCCTTTTTTAATGAACCACTGTGCATGTCTCAACACCTTCCATACACTCCTGTCCCTCTATCTCAATGCCCTTAAGTTATACATGCCCATATAAGTTCCCACTCACAGGCCCTCAGTACAACAAGAACATTTCATCTGTGTTTTAATCATATCATTAATTGATGTCTGTCTGATTCTGTTGTAGAAACACTGAAGTTCTCCTGGATTAAAGCTGGAAACTGTCTGAACTCAGATCAGCAGTTTATAACAAGTCTTTCTAAAGAAATACCCAGCCTGCAGGAGACGTCAGTGGAGGAGAGTGATGTGGTTCTGCTGTTCTGTCCTGTCGTCTCTCGAGCTGGAACTGATATTGAAGCAGCTCTGAAGAAAATCAGTACTTTACCAGGTACTCAGTTCAGTACTCAGTCTGGAACACTAACCAGTCTCTACTTCTTTAAAGAGAAGCTCATTTAATCAGGATCTGTAACCAACTCCCTAACCCGCTGGTTCATCAACAGTCAGTAATATTCCAGCTCTCTGCCTGTCTGGTCTCCCAGCCTTTCCAGCTCTCTGCCTGTCTGGTCTCCCAGCCTTTCCAGCTCTCTGCCTGTCTGGTCTCCCAGCCTTTCCAGCTCTCTGCCTGTCTGGTCTCCCAGCCTTTCCAGCTCTCTGCCTGTCTGGTCTCCCAGTCTTTCCAGCTCTCTGCCTGTCTGGTCTCCCAGCCTTTCCAGCTCTCTGCCTGTCTGGTCTCCCAGTCTTTCCAGCTCTCTGCCCGTCTGCTCTCCCAGCCTTTCCAGCTCTCTGCCCGTCTGCTCTCCCAGCCTTTCCAGCTCTCTGCCCGTCTGCTCTCCCAGCCTTTCCAGCTCTCTGCCTGTCTGCTCTCCCAGCCTTTCCAGCTCTCTGCCCGTCTGCTCTCCCAGCCTTTCCAGCTCTCTGCCCGTCTGCTCTCCCAGCCTTTCCAGCTCTCTGCCCGTCTGCTCTCCCAGCCTTTCCAGCTCTCTGCCCGTCTGCTCTCCCAGCCTTTCCAGCTCTCTGCCCGTCTGCTCTCCCAGCCTTTCCAGCTCTCTGCCCGTCTGCTCTCCCAGCCTTTCCAGCTCTCTGCCCGTCTGCTCTCCCAGCCTTTCCAGCTCTCTGCCCGTCTGCTCTCCCAGCCTTTCCAGCTCTCTGCCCGTCTGCACTCCCAGCCTTTCCAGCTCTCTGCCGGGTTCGATTTTTGGACCACTCTTATTTAGTGTATATGAGCTGTGCAGAGGACTCAGCACAAACACCTAAGGTCCTCTTGACTTACTGTGCAAGCAAAGAAGCTTTGTGTCCTCTCCTGTAAAGGTACTGTTCTGGAGATACTTGATTATTAATATTTCAGTGTTAACAGAAATTTCAGACAGTAACACAGAATTTTAAGGCTTGACTTAAAGCCTCTCAGCTCTTTTCTGAAAAGTTGATTTTATTGAACTTTTTAAAGCTGCTGAGCTCTGAAGGAAAAACGCTGCTATCACATTCTCACATTACAGTCTTTATATAAATGTACTGTGTATATACAGTCTCTATAACACAAATATCTGTAAAGAACTCCTACTGTGATCAGATTCATTAGAGTGTTTATCTTCTTAACAGACTCCAGACCTGCTGTTCTGGTGGTTCTCCATCACAGCTTTGACCCGTACCGTGTCGTACCAGACAGCAGCAGATCAGTAATCAGAGCTAATACTCTCACTGTGGACTGTCTGTTCCATGAAGATAGAGGATTACTGGACTGTCAGAGGAACCAGGACGCTCTGGACAACATCACACCATGGATAAAACGCCAAGTAACTAATTATTATGTTGTATATAATAATAATAATAATAATAATAATAATAGTAGTAGTAGTAGTAATAATAATAATAATAATAATACTAATAATGCACACATCACCATGTATCACTCACTGTTTCATGCTTATAACTGCTGTTCTTGTTTCTTGTTTCAGGTAAAAATGCAGGCCAGACCACTGCAGCGTAAGTACAGTGTATATTATATTACTGACTGTTGATATTAACATTATATCAGTAATAATGACAATTAGATTATTATAGCTGCTCAAGCAGTGCAGTAGTGTTTTCAATTAGATCAATATTGGATTAAACTACTATTATTTTATTGAATATATTTACAATAAACTGAGATGTTATCAGGTATTTATAAACTGAACTTGAAATCTGAATCTGATATGATTTTACAGAGATTAAACCGAAGAACAAAGAAAAACTAGATCAGATGAAAGAAGGTGAGTAGTATCAGCTGAAAGTGTTTATAATTAAGTTATTAAACACTGTGGAAATGAAGCTGAAATTTAAAGATAGACAGACAGAGATTATATCAGATTTTCCTGAACTAAATTGTAAATCTGATTCTGATCTCATTTTATAGAAATTGAAAAAAAGAACAAAGAAATGAAACAGATAAAAGAAGGTCAGTAGTATCAGTGGAAGGTGTTTATAGTAAAGTTATTAATCACTTTTAGGCAGACTGAGATTATATCAGATCTTTCTGAACTGAATTGTAAATCTGATCTCATTTTATAGAGATGGAAAAGAAGAACAAAGAAGAACTAGATCAGATGAAAGAAGGTCAGTAATATCAGTGGAAGGTGTTTATAGTGAAGTTATTAAACACTTTGTAGATATGAAGCTGGAAGTTAAACAGAGATGTTAACTACTGAGGCCACATTTTTCCATCTCTGAAACAAGAAGTTCCACCTCACATTCTCCACAATTAATTTTTTTGTCTGTCGTTCTGTCGTCACCACTGTCCTCCTCAGCCATGACCCTTATGTAATTGTTCATGAAGTCATTTTTATGAGCCATATAGGGATAGTCATGTTGGGTAATGAGACTTGTTCACTTGTTAACATCAGTTCCTGTTTCTTGTGCATATGCACACTTTCACTACTTTAAATCTGAAATTGAAGAATAGGACAAGGAACTTGTGGCCCAGACTAGAATCAGAAGAAACAAGACAAAGCACAGTCATTATACATTCCCAAAATCTTTACGCTGCTGAAAATCTCACTGATACAGTAGAGATCATCTCTAGAGCCTCACACTGCATATTCTGAATGACCAGGTATGCTGGAGATCAGGGTTCAAATCCCAGATTGAGCAGTAATGCTAGTATTTTTGTCTGGGAAAAACACCACATTCTGTTTAACCTGAAACAAGATTACTATTTTAGAGTGTTTATGAAATGCACAAAATTATGTCTGTGCATGGATCTGCTTTCCATTAACATGACCACAGCCCAAACTTTACTAAGTGGACAGTACAAAAGCCCATCAGTAAGTTTGAGACTTACAGCAGGAAATATACGGTAGAACGGATCATTCTAAATCCATCTGTAGGAACAGTTTATGAAGATCATCCAGCAGCGAACAGCTGATTAAACACTGACCCTGTTTAACTTTACACTCTCACGTTTCCACAAGAGGATGATTGAGTGTTTTTGTTTTTCCCTGCAAGATTCCCAGCATCCCAGCAGGAAACAAGAGGAGCCTGGGACTAAACCTCACCTACAGTGATAGTATAAAGAGACGCAGGAGCACATAAAGACCTGGAGAATTCTGGAGTCAGAAGAGATCAAATAGAAATAGAAGATAAATTTAAGATCCAGACACAAAGATACAGAAATGCTTGAAACAGAGACAGCAAAGATGAATAAAGACAGACACTCTCACAAACAGAGCTTTAGTGGAGTTAGGGTTAGGGTTTCAGTACTGTGGAGTACCATTCAGTACTGTGGAGTAGATGAGTATGAAGAGTAGTGGTCAGCTATGTCTTTATGCATGCAACATATTCTACACATATATCACATATACCTGTATTATAATGAGCATAAATCAGGCCTAATAAAGTAGAAACTCACGGCGGTATGTGAATGTTTTACTACTTGTCTAAGTTGATGCTCCTGGGCTGCACGTGTGGTTGTTTTGGTGAGTGTTTTGATGATAGCTAGTATGTAAGGTGTTTGAAGTTTAGGACTGCACTTCATGGAGCTGACAGGAGGAGGATGAATAGCTGTAAAGGAATGACTGTTAAGATCCTGTAACAGCAGCATAATCAAATCAATTCTATCGATTATTGTCACTTTGTGCTGATAACTGTGATTGGTGACTTTTATTTTCTTCTTTACATCTGTGACAAGACATCTGTGTTTATGCAACTGACTGTGGATTTAGTGAGTAGTAGTTCAGTTTATCTGAAACACTTTAATCTGTTTAATTCAGTACAGCTGATTATGCATGCTATGATTTGATCCTGTTATACTGGGTTCTGGTTCTGGGGTGGAACTTAATCAGTAGTCAAACATTCAATTACTGTGTAGTTTACAAATCTATAACTTCATCAAATGGTTATACAGTAGAGTAGCAACTACATATACTCACACTTACCTACACAATCTCATTTATAAACACAACCGTATGTTCTGGATGTTCTGGATGTACGACTGTAAGCTGCCTGATGTGTTTCCTGTATCTGCTTAGTTGCTGCAAGTTAGCTTTAGCTAGAAGCTCTATGTACAATATCTGTGCTGCATTCTGGGTAACTGTGTATCTGTACCTGCAATGTGTAATAAATAAATAAATAAATAAAAAAGTAAATAGTCTGGACTGCACTGCTGACTCCATCCTGCACACACATCTGGATCTTCAACAGGACCTGCAGATTCTGTGTAAGTCTATTATACATGACATTCAGATTATTCAGCAGTACGTGTTTATGAATGGAGTCAGAAATGTTCGGACGCTTACAGTTCAAATAAAACGATCAAGCTTTATTACAAAGAGCGGTCAGAACCAGCCTGCTGCCCTGCAGTCTACACAAGCACTGAGTGGTGGTTCAGTATCACTGCCGGGTCCAGTTAAAGAGTATTAAACAGAATTCTAAACAATATTATATACACAGTAAGTTAATAAGTACAACAATAAAACTGAATGTTACATCACCGTACATATACACTCAGCAGACACTGCATCAGGAACACCTTGCTGGTACCGGTATGGAACCAGTTTTGCCTTCAGAACTTCCCTAATTCTTTATGGAACAGATTCAATCTGTAAGTGGTAATCATGCTGCTGCAGATTTATCAGCTGCACATCCTTAATGTAGCTGTGTCTGTAGAGAAAACAATGAGTATAAATTCTGCAATAATTAACAAACAATGGTGTGTAGTTGTACTCAGTGGACTGTAGGGGTCAGTAGAGAATCAGTGTAGGTGGGTGTAGTTGTACACAGTGGATTGTAGGGGTCAGTAGAGAATCAGTGTAGGTGGGTGTAGTTGTACTCAGTGGACTGTAGGGGTCAGTAGAGAATCAGTGTAGGTGGGTGTAGTTGTACACAGTGGACGGTAGGGGTCAGTAGAGAATCAGTGTAGGTGTGTGTAGTTGTACTCAGTGGACTGTAGGGGTCAGTAGAGAATCAGTGTAGGTGGGTGTGTGTAGTTGTACAAGTGGACTGTAGGGGTCAGTAGAGAATCAGTGTAGGCGGGTGTAGTTGTACTCAGTGGACTGTAGGGGTCAGTAGAGAATCAGTGTAGGTGGGTGTAGTTGTACTCAGTGGACTGTAGGTGTCAGTAGAGAATCAGTGTAGGTGGGTGTAGTTGTACTCAGTGGACTGTAGGTGTCAGTAGAGAATCAGTGTAGGTGGATGTAGTTGAACTCAGTGGACTGTAGGGGTCAGTAGAGAATCAGTGTAGGTGGGTGTAGTTGTACTCAGTGGACTGTAGGGGTCAGTAGAGTATCAGTGTAGGTGGGTGTAGTTGTACTCAGTGGACTGTAGGGGTCAGTAGAGAATCAGTGCAGGTGGGTGTAGTTGTACTCAGTGGACTGTAGGGGTCAGTAGAGAATCAGTGCAGGTGGGTGTAGTTGTACTCAGTGGACTGTAGGGGTCAGTAGAGAATCAGTGTAGGTGGATGTAGTTGAACTCAGTGGACTGTAGGGGTCAGTAGAGTATCAGTGTAGGTGGGTGTAGTTGTACTCAGTGGACTGTAGGGGTCAGTAGAGTATCAGTGTAGGTGGGTGTAGTTGTACTCAGTGGACTGTAGGGGTCAGTAGAGTATCAGTGTAGGTGGGTGTAGTTGTACTCAGTGGACTGTAGGGGTCAGTAGAGAATCAGTGTAGGTGGGTGTAGTTGTACTCAGTGGACTGTAGGGGTCAGTAGAGAATCAGTGTAGGTGGGTGTAGTTGTACTCAGTGGACTGTAGGGGTCAGTAGAGAATCAGTGTAGGAGGGTGTAGTTGTACTCAGTGGACTGTAGGGGTCAGTAGAGAATCAGTGCAGGTGGGTGTAGTTGTACTCAGTGGACTGTAGGGGTCAGTAGAGAATCAGTGTAGGTGGATGTAGTTGAACTCAGTGGACTGTAGAGAATCAGTGTAGGTGGGTGTAGTTGTACTCAGTGGACTGTAGGGGTCAGTAGAGAATCAGTGTAGGTGGGTGTAGTTGTACTCAGTGGACTGTGTAGGGGTCAGTAGAGAATCAGTGTAGGTGGATGTAGTTGAACTCAGTGGACTGTAGGGGTCAGTAGAGAATCAGTGTAGGTGGGTGTAGTTATACTCATTGGACTGTAGGGGTCAGTAGAGAATCAGTGTAGGTGGGTGTAGTTGTACACAGTGGACTGTAGGGGTCAGTAGAGAATCAGTGTAGGTGGGTGTAGTTGTACTCAGTGGACTGTAGGGGTCAGTAGAGAATCAGTGTAGGTGGGTGTAGTTGTACACAGTGGACTGTAGGGCTCAGTAGAGAATCAGTGTAGGTGGATGTAGTTGAACTCAGTGGACTGTAGGGGTCAGTAGAGAATCAGTGTAGGTGGGTGTAGTTGTACACAGTGGACTGTAGGGGTCAGTAGAGAATCAGTGTAGGTGGGTGTAGTTGTACACAGTGGACTGTAGGGGTCAGTAGAGAATCAGTGTAGGTGGGTGTAGTTGTACTCAGTGGACTGTAGGGGTCAGTAGAGAATCAGTGTAGGTGGGTGTAGTTGTACTCAGTGGACTGTAGGGGTCAGTAGAGAATCAGTGTAGGTGGGTGTAGTTGTACTCAGTGGACTGTAGGGGTCAGTAGAGAATCAGTGTAGGTGCCCACCGTGGCAGACATCTTTTTGTGTTCCTCCGGTAGAGAACGGTGTTTATTATTTATTTAGTTTTTAGTTTTTATTTTAAATGTACAGTAACATCCGGAACATTCAGTTACAGTAGAGACTCTCCTGGAGATGAACCTAACCTAACCTAACCTAACCTAACCTAACCCTAACCCTAAACTAACCCTAACCCTAACCTAACCCTAACCCTAACCCTAAGCCTAAACTAACCCTAACCCTAACCTAACCTAACCCTAACCCTAACCCTAACCTAACCCTAACCTAACCCTAATCAAACAATAACCCTTACCCTGTAGAGACACTCCTGGAGATGAACTTAACCCTAACCCTAACCCTAACCTAACCTAACCCTAAACTAACCCTAACCTAACCCTAACCCTAACCCTAACCTAACCCTAACCCTAACCTAATCAAACAATAACCCTTACCCTGTAGAGACACTCCTGGAGATGAACTTAACCCTAACCCTAACCCTAACTTAACCCTAACCCTAACCTAAACTAAACTAACCCTAACTTCCGGAACATTCAGTTACAGTAGAGACTCTCCTGGAGATGAACCTAACCCTAACCTAACCCTAACCTAACCCTAACCTAACCTAACCTAAACTAACCCTAACCCTAACCTAACCTAACCCTAACCTAATCTAACAATAACCCCAACCCAGTAGAGACTCTCCTGGAGATGAACTTAACCCTAACCCTAACCCTAACTTAACCCTAACCCTAACCTAAACTAACCTAACCCTAACATAACCCTAATCCTAACCTAAACTAACCCTAATCCTAACCCTAACCCTAACCTAAACCTAACCTAAACCTAAACGTAACCCTAACTCTAACCCTAACCCAGTAGAGACTCTCCTGAAGATGAACTTAACCCTAACCCTAACCTAACCCTAACCTAACCCTAACCCTAACCTAACCCTAACCCTAACCCTAACCTAACCCTAACCTAAATCTAACCCTAACCTAACCCTAACCTAACCCTAAGCTAACCCTAACCCTAACCTAAACCTAACCCTAACCTAACCCTAAACTAAACCTAACATTAAACCTAACCTAACCATAACCTAACCCTAACCCTAAACCTAACCTAACCATAATCTAAACCTAACCCTAACCTAACATTAAACCTAACCTAACCTAACCTAACCTAACCCTAAACCTGTGTTCCTCTACCCAGCATACAGACAACTCCTCAAGCGGTCACTTCCAGTGAGTAAAACTGTTAAAGTGTGGAATGAAGAAACTGATTCAGTGCTTCAGGACTGCTTTGACAGTACAAACTGGGATGTGTTTAGAACTGCTGCTGTGAGAGAGGATGGTTCTGTTGATCTAGAGGACTATGCTTCTGGGGTAACTGGTTACATCAGCAGCTGCATTGAAACCATTGTCCCTTCAAAGCGCTGCATAAAGTACCCCAAACAAAAACCATGGATAAATGGTGAAGTTCGGTCCATGCTACGTGCTCGCCAGACTGCATTTCTCTCTGGCAACGCTGACGACTACAAAAGGTCTAGATACGACCTGCGTAGATCTATCAGAGAAGCTAAGAGACAGTACAGGCTGAAGCTGGAGGGCTACTACACCACAGCAGACTCCCGGCGCATGTGGCAAGGACTGCACCGTATCACCAACCATCAACAAACAAGCACGGCACTCACAACCAGCCATTCTGCATTGCCTGATGAGCTGAATGAGTTCTATGCTCGCTTCGATGTCTTCAACCTTCACCAACTGAAGGACATTGCGGCCAAGGAGAGCACACAGAACCCATCACTCATTGTAACAACAGTGGATGTGCGCAGGAACCTGATGAGAATCAACCCACGCAGAGCAGCAGGCCCAGACAACATCCCCGGGCGTGCGCTCAGGGTTTGCTCATCAGAACTGG
This sequence comes from Megaleporinus macrocephalus, assembly GCA_021613375.1. NCBI lineage: Eukaryota > Metazoa > Chordata > Actinopteri > Characiformes > Anostomidae > Megaleporinus > Megaleporinus macrocephalus. The sequence continues at coordinate 39,298,744 of CM038726.1, read as the reverse complement.
CTGATGTGTTTGTAGACATATTCAATCTGTCACTCACGCAAGCTCATCCTGTTTTAAGACCACCACCATCGTGCCCCTCCCAAAGAAAAGTAATGTGAGATGCCTAAATGACTATCGCCCTGTTGCACTCACTTCAATCGTGATGAAGTGCTTCGAGAGGATAGTCATGACTCACATCCAGAAGACCATTCCCAACACAATAGATCCTTTACAGTTCGCATACCGCCGGAACCGGTCTACAGACGACGCAATCAACGCTACTCTTCACAAAGCCCTCACACACCTGGAGCCCTCACACACCTGGAGGGCAAGGACACATATGTCAGAATGCTCTTTATTGACTACAGTTCAGCGTTCAACACGGTCATCCCACACAGACTCTCAGAAAAGCTCCTCACCCTCGGACTGACACCAGCCCTCTGCAACTGGGTGCTGAACTTTCTAACAGACAGACCCCCGTCAGTCAGCTGTCGGCAGCTGCACATCCAGCACAAGAACAGTGAGCACAGGGGTCCCTCAAGGCTGTGTGCTGAGCCCCCTTCTGTACACGCTCTTCACATACGACTGCGTGGCCTCCCAGAACAACACCAGCATCATCAAATTTGCTGATGATACTACAGTCATTGGACTGATCACTGGTGGGGAAGAGACAGCGTACAGGAAGGAGGGGGCTGAGCTGGTGGCCTGGTGTCATGACAACAATCTTTCCTTGAAATGATATATACATATAGATATCAGAACTTCACAAAAAAAAAAAAAAAAAAATATATATATATATATATATATATCAGGTCTTCTTATAGATATCAGACATTTTTATTGATATCATACCTTATATATATTAGATCTTCTTAAAGATATCAGATCTTATAGATATCAGATCTTACAGATATCAGAACTGAACTTTAAGCCTGATTCTGATTGTACTGTATCAGTAACACAGTAAACAGTTCGGCAGCTGAGATTTAAAGATAAACTGAGATGATATCAGATCTTCCTGATCCTTAAACCTGACTCTCTAATTTTACAGAGAACAGAGTACTGCACCACTACAGAAGACGAGACGAGGAGGAAATTAAAATGATAGAACAGATAGAGTTTGGTGTTTGGTAAGTTCTGACAGTGTTTGGTAAGCTCTGACAGTGTTTGTTAAGCTATGACAGTGTTTGGTAAGTTCTGACAGTGTTTGGTAAGCTCTGACAGTGTTTGGTAAGCTCTGACAGTGTTTGGTAAGTTCTGACAGTGTTTGTTAAGCTATGACAGTGTTTGGTAAGCTCTGACAGTGTTTGGTAAGTTCTGACAGTGTTTGTTAAGCTATGACAGTGTTTGGTAAGTTCTGACAGTGTTTGTTAAGTTCTGACAGTGTTTGGTAAGCTCTGACAGTGTTTGGTAAGCTCTGACAGTGTTTGGTAAGTTCTGACAGTGTTTGTTAAGCTATAACAGTGTTTGGTAAGTTCTGACTGTGTTTGGTAAGCTCTGACAGTGTTTGTTAAGCTCTGACAGTGTTTGGTAAGTTCTGACAGTGTTTGTTAAGCTATGACAGTGTTTGGTAAGCTCTGACTGTGTTTGGTAAGTTCTGTCTGTGTTTGGTAAGTTCTGACAGTGTTTGGTAAGTTCTGACAGTGTTTGGTAAGCTCTGACTGTGTTTGGTAAGTTCTGACAGTGTTTGGTAAGCTCTGACAGTGTTTGGTAAGCTATGACA
>CM038726.1:39287967-39290467 GCA_021613375.1 Megaleporinus macrocephalus | reverse complement strand
CTGTATATATATATATATATATATGTGTGTGTATGTGTGTGTGTATGTGGGTGTGTGTGTTTAATTTATTTGAAATACATTATTGTGTAATGATCTATAATACATTTGTTTATCTTCTGATAAAAAATAAATCAGAAAAAAAAATGTAACAAAGTTTTTACATTTTGAAATCTTAATTTCTCACTATAGTGATTTGATTTATATTGTGATATATATCGATATCGACTGACATAAAAAATATCCTGATAAGGTTTGTTCCCGTATCGCCCAGTCCTAATGTCTGGTTACTCACCCTGCATGCTGAGGAGGTGCTGTCCTGAGTGGATGGCCATGTTGGGCTGGTAGGCGGCGGAGGTGAGCGTGGTCATATCACTGTAACACAGTAAACACCACACGTTCACACTCACTGCTCAACAACAACCGCAGCAGAGCCGCCTGTCACTTCCTCTACCTCTGTTCTTTCCTCCTGCGCTTCTCCTCCTCATGCAGAACCTTCTTCAGCTGCAGGAAGAGCTGGTGCTTCTCCTCCTGAAGACCCTGCAGCTTCTCCTCCATCTTCATTATCTGAGAGGAACAAGAGGAACTTAGTATTAAACACAGTCTGGACCGACTGTAATACACTACAGGAAGCGTAGGGGGCGACGGTGGTTCTGACAGACTGTAATACACTACAGGAAGCGTAGGGGGCGACGGTGGTTCTGACAGACTGTAATACACTACAGGAAGCATAAGGGGCGACGGTGGTTCTGACAGACTGTAATACACTACAGGAAGCGTAGGGGGCGACGGTGGTTCTGACAGACTGTAATACTCTACAGGAAGCGTAGGGGGCGACGGTGGTTCTGACAGACTAATACACTACGGGAAGCGTAGGGGGCGACGGTGGTTCTGACAGACTAATACACTACGGGAAGCGTAGGGGGCGACGGTGGTTCTGACAGACTGTAATACACTACAGGAAGCGTAGGGGGCGACGGTGGTTCTGACAGACTGTAATACACTACAGGAAGCGTAGGGGGCGACGGTGGTTCTGACAGACTGTAATACGCTACAGGAAGCGTAGGGGGCGACGGTGGTTCTGACAGACTGTAATACACTACAGGAAGCATAGGGGGCGACGGTGGTTCTGACAGACTGTAATACACTACAGGAAGCGTAGGGGGCGACGGTGGTTCTGACAGACTGTAATACACTACAGGAAGCGTAGGGGGCGACGGTGGTTCTGACAGACTGTAATACACTACAGGAAGCGTAGGGGGCGACGGTGGTTCTGACAGACTGTAATACACTACAGGAAGCGTAGGGGGCGACGGTGGTTCTGATAGACTGTAATACACTACAGGAAGCGTAGGGGGCGACGGTGGTTCTGACAGACTGTAATACACTACAGGAAGCGTAGGGGGCGACGGTGGTTCTGACGGACTGTAATACACTACAGGAAGCGTAGGGGGCGACGGTGGTTCTGACAGACTGTAATACACTACAGGAAGCATAGGGGGCGACGGTGGTTCTGACAGACTGTAATACACTACAGGAAGCGTAGGGGGCGACGGTGGTTCTGACAGACTGTAATACACTACAGGAAGCGTAGGGGGCGACGGTGGTTCTGACAGACTGTAATACACTACAGGAAGCGCAGGGGGCGACGGTGCAGGAGAAATCCTGACCTGCTCCTTGGTCTCCTCTAAAGACATCCTCTCCTCCATCTCCTTCTTTCTCTTCCTCTCTTCCTCCTCCTTCATCTTCTGCTCCATCATTTTATCCACCTCCTCCTCTTCTGTAAGATAAACACACAACACTGTGACCACATACCCTGAGTGGGTGGAGCTAAACTGCTGTAGACTGAATGGGTGGAGCTAAACTACTGTAGACTGAATGGGTGGAGCTAAACTGCTGTAGGCTGAGTGGGTGGAGCTAATCTGCTGTAGACTGAATGGGTGGAGCTAAACTGCTGTAGGCTGAGTGGGTGGAGCTAATCTGCTGTAGACTGAATGGGTGGAGCTAATCTGCTGTAGACTGAGTGGGTGGAGCTAATCTGCTGGAGACTGAATGGGTGGAGCTAAACTGCTGTAGACTGAGTGGGTGGAGCTAAACTGCTGGAGACTGAATGGGTGGAGCTAAACTGCTGTAGGCTGAATGGGTGGAGCTAAACTGTTGTAGGCTGAGTGGGTAGAGCTAAACGGATGTAGGTTGAATGGATGGAGCTAAACTGCTGTAGGCTGAATGGGTGGAGCTAAATTGTTGTAGGCTGAGTGGGTGGAGCTAAACGGATGTAGGCTGAATGGGTGGAGCTAAACTGCTGTAGGCTGGATGGATGGAGCTAAACTGCTGTAGACTGAATGGGTGGAGCTAAACTGCTGTAGACTGAATGGGTGGAGCTAAACTGCTGTAGGCTGAGTGGGTGGAGCTAAACTGCTGTAGGCTGAATGGGTGGAGCTAAACTGCTGTAGGCTGAATGGGCGGAGCTAATCTGCTGGAGACTGAATGAGTGGAGCTAAAC
>CM038726.1:39152967-39277967 GCA_021613375.1 Megaleporinus macrocephalus | reverse complement strand
AGTAGGGGAGGAAGATTAGAGAGTGAGAGAGTAAAGAGAGAAAGAGACAGAGTGAGAGAGAGTAGGGGAGGAAGATTAGAGAGTGAGAGAGTAAAGAGAGAAAGAGAGAGAGTGAGAGAGAGTAGGGGAGGAAGATTAGAGAGTGAGAGAGTAAAGAGTGAAAGAGAGAGAGAGTGAGAGAGAGTAGGGAAGGAAGATTAGAGAGTGAGAGAGTAAAGAGTGAAAGAGAGAGAGTGAGAGAGAGTAGGGAAGGGAGAGTAGAGAGAGAGTGAGAGAGAGAGATTGAGAGGTAGAGAGAGATGGAGAGTACAGAGAGTAGGGAGAAGAGTGTAGAGAAGGTAGAGAGAGAGTAAAGAGTGAAAGAGAATGAGAGTAGAAAGAGTGTAGAGAGGTAGAGTGAGAGAGAGTAGAGAGTGAGAATAGAGTGAGAGAGGTAGAGAGAGGGAGTGAAAGTGTATTACTCGTACACACTCAGGTGGTCTGCTCTGTTTATTACTGTGTTTATGAAGGTCTGTATGTGTGTATGGGGGGTGTATAGACGGGGGGGCTAGACGGGGGTCTCTCTGTCTCCGTACACACTCTCGTCACTGTAGGCGATGTAGAGAAAGAAGTCCTCCTCGTGATGTTCCTGTAACACAGTCACACGTCACCTCCAGTAGCAACATCACCATCGTAACATCATCAGAACATCACCAGAACATCATCATATCATCAGAACATCATCATATCATCAGAACATCACCAGAACATCATCATATCATCAGAACATCATCATATCATCAGAACATCATCAGAACATCACCAGAACATCATCATATCATCAGAACATCATCATATCATCAGAACATCACCAGAACATCATCATATCATCAGAACATCATCATATCATCAGAACATCATCAGAACATCACCAGAACATCATCATATCATCAGAACATCACCAGAACATCATCATATCATCAGAACATCATCATATCATCAGAACATCATCAGAACATCACCAGAACATCATCATATCATCAGAACATCATCAGAACATCACCAGAACATCATCAGAACATCATCAGAACATCACCAGAACATTACCGACGCTGAGGTTTCCACCAATCCCATAGAACTCAGACCCTCTACACCCCCCCCACCCCCACTACTCCCACTGAGGCACATATATAAACTGCTGTAGGCTGAGTGGGTGGAGCTGAACTGCTGTAGTCTGAGTGGGTGGAGCTGAACTGCTGTAGTCTGAGTGGGTGGAGCTAAACTGCTGTAGTCTGAGTGGGTGGAGCTAAACTGCTGTAGTCTGAGTGGGTGGAGCCTGTACCTGGTAGAGCAGTCCCATGGTGGCGGACGTTGGAGGAATGACGTTGTTGACGAAGAAGAAGAGCGCGTCCTCCGCCCGCAGGTGGATCCGCTTCCGGATCAAGAAGTAAAACTGTCCCACTGGAGAAAAACAAACAAACAAACAAACAAACAAACATTAACATTCCTGTTTCTCAGGCTGGTGTAAGGTGGTGTCAGGATAGTTTAAGGTGGTTTAAGGTGGTGTAAGGCTGGTTTAAGGTGGTTTAATGAGGTTTAAGGTGGTGTCAGCCTGGTTTAAGGTGGTGTCAGGCTGGTTTAAGGTGGTGTCAGGCTGGTTTAAGGTGGTGTCAGCCTAGTTTAAGGTGGTGTAAGGCTGGTTTAAGGTGGTGTCAGCCTGGTTTAAGGTGGTGTAAGGCTGGTTTAAGGTGGTTTAATGTGGTTTAAGGTCGTTTAATGTGGTTTAAGGTGGTGTCAGGCTGGTTTAAGGTGGTGTCAGGCTGGTTTAAGGTGGTGTCAGGCTGGTTTAAGGTGGTGTCAGCCTGGTTTAAGGTGGTGTAAGGTGGTGTCAGCCTGGTTTAAGGTGGTCCGGATGTTTACCTGTGAGGTCAGATGGCACCAGATACTTCTTCTTATCCAGATCTCCTATTCTGGCTTTGGGGGCTTTTTCCACGATCACCTGGAGAGCGAGGAGAACACAGAGAAGTGAGCTGCTGGTCTGAAACTCCTCGTTCCACCTTAAATACTCCTCAGTGTAACTGCTGCCCTGTTTAAGGTGGAACTGAAAATGTTAAACAAGAGACCAGCTTAATGAAACACGAACATATAATTAGACCTCGATCAGTTTTCTAAAAGATCTGGAGCCCAGGATTATCGATCGTAAACGATTTAATCGAATATCTAAGCTCGTATTCGACGATCTAATCCTTCACCTTCCTCTATTGTTGCTCCTGCTAACCTGAGAGCTAAGCTAGCGAGCAGCCGGTGAGATATGGACCTGTTTCTGAGGAAACCGGTGAAATATCTCAGTGACACTCGAGCCAGGAGTTCGGTGGAGCCCCGCTCGGGCGAGTGAAGCGGGTCCGGGTCGGTTCGGTCCGGACTCCGCGGTGGATTCTGCTTTGTCATTGAGCGGCGGCTATGCTAACCGAGGCTAGCGGTGTTATTGTTTGTGCGGACTCACAGGCACTCTGTCCGGATACTTCTTTCTGATTTTCTCGCCCTCAGATCGTCTCTTCTCGAACGGGTGCTCCTCCTTGTACATGAACTTCATGGTTGAAGAGCCGGAGGTGACAGAACTCCGGGGGAAACTCGGTTTTCGCTCTTAAATCAGGAGAAGAAGCTGCGCTGCGACTCGGTGTTTACAAACTGGCGTCGGCTGCGTCCCGATCAGCGCCTTGTACACTAACTAGGGCGCTCGGCTTGTGGGCGGAACCCCGGCCGCTCATTGGTCGCCCGTGCTTGCGTGAGGCTTGCGTGTGACGCCACGCGCCCCCTGCCGAGTTCAGATCGTCATCAGAAGGGTCATGCTCTCTTAAACACATGGTTCTCCAAGGGTTCTACACACCAGGAGTTCTAAAGGATAACGTGGGTAAATAGTATGTATGTGGTTGGGGTTCTTTAGTAAAAGTGAAGTTGTTCTAGATAGAACATATTTGAAAATGGTTCCATGGGGCAACAAAAAAGGGTTCTGTGAGTGTCATAACGTCAAACCCTTACAGAGGGTTCCTTAGGGGTTCTGCAGTAAAGACAATATTCCCATAAAGAACACTTTTCAGGCTTAAATGGTTCTCCGGATGGTGGAAAGGTTCCTCGGGTTGATGAAGAATGTGTTGTACATGGTTCTATGGAATTGGGAATTGTCCCAGGTAGAACCACAAATTCTCTCCAGAACCATTTTATCTGTAATCCATTTTTTAAAAGTTTTCCACAAGTTCTCAATTTTACCATCAATGATGGATATGGTTCTATGTAGAACTCATGGGTTCTTTTGTTATGGAAACAGTTCTGTTTAGAACTATAAATTCGAGCCGTATGTGGTTCTATGAAGCACCAAACTTGAGGTCATATCAAGCCCGTGAGAATCCTTTGGTTCTTTGAGGGTTCCTTAGTAACGGCACAGGTTCTCACAGAACCATATCCATGCTGAACTGGTTCTTCTGATTGGGAACGTGTTCTATAGAGCACCGGTATAGAGTAGGAACAGGATTACTGACGTCACTCCAGTGTCTGTAAGGGGATAACCCACGACACCCACTTCCCCTAGACAGACTATAGTTAACTATGTAGGGAACCAGGGACCGAATAGAGACACAGCCACTGTCCTGGCTGTTAGTTCCCTACGTAGTGGACAAGGGCTCGATTTGAAACACAGCCAGAGGCGGAAGGAGCTCCAGCGCAGAGGCTTCTGTGGTAATGACGAGGTGGATGAGCACCATCCACCTGATTTTTCACGTGATCCTCTGGGCTCGTGCCAACTTTCGCCGTTCTAGATTCTTTAATAGAACTAATTATAATATCATAATAATATTAATATTAATATTAATAATAATAACAATAATAATGATAGACTAAATCATTCTCTTGTCCAGCCTCATGTTATATCAGTAACATTTTACTGGAACAGGGTTCTAGATAAAGAATGCTGTCACAAAAACATCTTGTCTGATACAGACCCAGCGTCTTACAGACCTGGAACGATTTGGGTTCTCTACACGCTGAAAGAACACGGTTCTTCAGGGGTGCTTTACCAAAAACGATGGTCCTGTTTAGAACCATGGATTATACATAGAACCTTTTTACGCTTAATTGTTTCTTCTAGTGGGGACTTTCGCTCTTCAGATGGTGAATGTGACGTATAAGGTTCTAGGTAGAATTCCTGGTTCTTCTAGGGTTCTAGAGTAAAGGAAACTATTCTGGTTTAATCAGGGTTCTCCACTGAAGGATGTTGTGCTTAAACGGTTCTATTCGTGGTGCAACAGTTATAGCATCATCTCAACGTCAAACTCACAACAATGGGAAAAGCCTTTATGGAGCTGCACAGAAACAAATACAAGACGTTCTCCCTCAACCTGAAGAACCATTTCACCATTAAAGCAGCGTCAGGTTCTACAGAGAACGATTTTAAAATGAACACAGCTCTTCAAAGTTCTGTAGTAAAGACAATGGTCCTAAAACAAAATCGTTAAAAAAACAAAAAAAGGCTGTCGCTTCCTGTAGTGTATTACAGTCTGTCAGAACCACCGTCGCCCCCTACGCTTCCTGTAGTGTATTACAGTCTGTCAGAACCACCGTCGCCCCCTACGCTTCCTGTAGTGTATTACAGTCTGTCAGAACCACCGTCGCCCCCTACGCTTCCTGTAGTGTATTACAGTCTGTCAGAACCACCGTCGCCCCCTACGCTTCCTGTAGTGTATTACAGTCTGTCAGAACCACCGTCGCCCCCTACGCTTCCCGTAGTGTATTACAGTCTGTCAGAACCACCGTCGCCCCCTACGCTTCCTGTAGTGTATTACAGTCTGTCAGAACCACCGTCGCCCCCTACGCTTCCTGTAGTGTATTACAGTCTGTCAGAACCACCGTCGCCCCCTACGCTTCCTGTAGTGTATTACAGTCTGTCAGAACCACCGTCGCCCCCTACGCCTCCTGTAGTGTATTACAGTCTGTCAGAACCACCGTCGCCCCCTACGCCTCCTGTAGTGTATTACAGTCTGTCAGAACCACCGTCGCCCCCTACGCCTCCTGTAGTGTATTACAGTCTGTCAGAACCACCGTCGCCCCCTACGCTTCCTGTAGTGTATTACAGTCTGTCAGAACCACCGTCGCCCCCTACGCCTCCTGTAGTGTATTACAGTCTGTCAGAACCACCGTCGCCCCCTACGCTTCCCGTAGTGTATTACAGTCTGTCAGAACCACCGTCGCCCCCTACGCTTCCTGTAGTGTATTACAGTCTGTCAGAACCACCGTCGCCCCCTACGCTTCCTGTAGTGTATTACAGTCTGTCAGAACCACCGTCGCCCCCTACGCTTCCTGTAGTGTATTACAGTCTGTCAGAACCACCGTCGCCCCCTACGCTTCCTGTAGTGTATTACACTCTGTCAGAACCACCGTCGCCCCCTGCGCTTCCTGTAGTGTATTACAGTCTGTCAGAACCACCGTCGCCCCCTACGCCTCCTGTAGTGTATTACAGTCTGTCAGAACCACCGTCGCCCCCTACGCTTCCTGTAGTGTATTACACTCTGTCAGAACCACCATCGCCCCCTACGCTTCCTGTAGTGTATTACAGTCTGTCAGAACCACCGTCGCCCCCTACGCTTCCTGTAGTGTATTACAGTCTGTCAGAACCACCGTCGCCCACTGCGCTTCCTGTAGTGTATTAAGGTCTGTCAGAACCACCGTCGCCGCCTACGCTTCCTGTAGTGTATTACGGTCTGTCAGAACCACCGTCGCCCCCTACGCTTCCTGTAGTGTATTACAGTCTGTCAGAACCACCGTCGCCCCCTGCGCTTCCTGTAGTGTATTACAGTCTGTCAGAACCACCGTCGCCCCCTACGCTTCCTGTAGTGTATTACACTCTGTCAGAACCACCGTCGCCCCCTGCGCTTCCTGTAGTGTATTACAGTCTGTCAGAACCACCGTCGCCCCCTACGCTTCCTGTAGTGTATTACAGTCTGTCAGAACCACCGTCGCCCACTGCGCTTCCTGTAGTGTATTACAGTCTGTCAGAACCACCGTCGCCCCCTACGCTTCCTGTAGTGTATTACAGTCTGTCAGAACCACCGTCGCCCCCTACGCTTCCTGTAGTGTATTACACTCTGTCAGAACCACCGTCGCCCCCTACGCTTCCTGTAGTGTATTACAGTCTGTCAGAACCACCGTCGCCCACTGCGCTTCCTGTAGTGTATTACAGTCTGTCAGAACCACCGTCGCCCCCTACGCTTCCTGTAGTGTATTACAGTCTGTCAGAACCACCGTCGCCCCCTACGCTTCCTGTAGTGTATTACAGTCTGTCAGAACCACCGTCGCCCACTGCGCTTCCTGTAGTGTATTACAGTCTGTCAGAACCACCGTCGCCCCCTACGCTTCCTGTAGTGTATTACAGTCTGTCAGAACCACCGTCGCCCCCTGCGCTTCCTGTAGTGTATTACAGTCTGTCAGAACCACCGTCGCCCACTACGCTTCCTGTAGTGTATTACAGTCTGTCAGAACCACCGTCGCCCCCTGCGCTTCCTGTAGTGTATTACAGTCTGTCAGAACCACCGTCGCCCACTACGCTTCCTGTAGTGTATTACAGTCTGTCAGAACCACCGTCGCCCACTGCGCTTCCTGTAGTGTATTACAGTCTGTCAGAACCACCGTCGCCCCCTACGCTTCCTGTAGTGTATTACAGTCTGTCAGAACCACCGTCGCCCCCTGCGCTTCCTGTAGTGTATTACAGTCTGTCAGAACCACCGTCGCCCACTACGCTTCCTGTAGTGTATTACACTCTGTCAGAACCACCGTCGCCCCCTGCGCTTCCTGTAGTGTATTAGTCTGTCAGAACCACCGTCGCCCCCTACGCTTCCTGTAGTGTATTACAGTCTGTCAGAACCACCGTCGCCCCCTGCGCTTCCTGTAGTGTATTAGTCTGTCAGAACCACCGTCGCCCCCTACGCTTCCTGTAGTGTATTACAGTCTGTCAGAACCACCGTCGCCCCCTACGCTTCCTGTAGTGTATTAGTCTGTCAGAACCACCGTCGCCCCCTACGCCTCCTGTAGTGTATTACAGTCTGTCAGAACCACCGTCGCCCCCTACGCTTCCTGTAGTGTATTACAGTCTGTCAGAACCACCGTCGCCCCCTACGCTTTCTGTAGTGTATTACAGTCTGTCAGAACCACCGTCGCCCCCTACGCTTCCTGTAGTGTATTACAGTCTGTCAGAACCACCGTCGCCCCCTACGCTTCCTGTAGTGTATTACAGTCTGTCGGAACCACCGTCGCCCCCTACGCTTCCTGTAGTGTATTACAGTCTGTCGGAACCACCGTCGCCCCCTACGCTTCCTGTAGTGTATTACACTCTGTCGGAACCACCGTCGCCCCCTGCGCTTCCTGTAGTGTATTACAGTCTGTCGGAACCACCGTCGCCCCCCTACGCTTCCTGTAGTGTATTACAGTATGTCGGAACCGCCGTCGCCCCCTACGCTTCCTGTAGTGTATTACAGTCTGTCGGAACCACCGTCGCCCCCTACGCTTCCTGTAGTGTATTACAGTCTGTCGGAACCACCGTCGCCCCCTACGCTTCCTGTAGTGTATTACAGTCTGTCGGAACCACCGTCGCCCCCTACGCTTCCTGTAGTGTATTACAGTCTGTCGGAACCGCCGTCGCCCCCTACGCTTCCTGTAGTGTATTACAGTCTGTCGGAACCGCCGTCGCCCCCTACGCTTCCTGTAGTGTATTACAGTCTGTCGGAACCGCCGTCGCCCCCTACGCTTCCTGTAGTGTATTACAGTCTGTCGGAACCGCCGTCGCCCCCTACGCTTCCTGTAGTGTATTACAGTCTGTCGGAACCGCCGTCGCCCCCTACGCTTCCTGTAGTGTATTACAGTCTGTCGGAACAGCCGTCGCCCCCTACGCTTCCTGTAGTGTATTACAGTCTGTCGGAACCGCCGTCGCCCCCTACGCTTCCTGTAGTGTATTACAGTCTGTCGGAACCGCCGTCGCCCCCTACGCTTCCTGTAGTGTATTACAGTCTGTCGGAACCGCCGTCGCCCCCTACGCTTCCTGTAGTGTATTACAGTCTGTCGGAACCGCCGTCGCCCCCTACGCTTCCTGTAGTGTATTACAGTCTGTCGGAACCGCCGTCGCCCCCTACGCTTCCTGTAGTGTATTACAGTCTGTTGGAACCGCCGTCGCCCCCTACGCTTCCTGTAGTGTATTAGTCTGTCAGAACCACCGTCGCCCCCTACGCCTCCTGTAGTGTATTACAGTCTGTCAGAACCACCGTCGCCCCCTACGCTTCCTGTAGTGTATTACAGTCTGTCAGAACCACCGTCGCCCCCTACGCTTCCTGTAGTGTATTACAGTCTGTCAGAACCGCCGTCGCCCCCTACGCTTCCTGTAGTGTATTACAGTCTGTCAGAACCGCCGTCGCCCCCAACGCTTCCTGTAGTGTATTACAGTCTGTCAGAACCGCCGTCGCCCCCTACGCTTCCTGTAGTGTATTACAGTCTGTCAGAACCGCCGTCGCCCCCTACGCTTCCTGTAGTGTATTACAGTCTGTCAGAACCGCCGTCGCCCCCTACGCTTCCTGTAGTGTATTACAGTCTGTCAGAACCGCCGTCGCCCCGAACGCTTCCTGTAGTGTATTACAGTCTGTCAGAACCGCCGTCGCCCCCTACGCTTCCTGTAGTGTATTACAGTCTGTCAGAACCACCGTCGCCCCCTACGCTTCCTGTAGTGTATTACAGTCTGTCAGAACCGCCGTCGCCCCCTACGCTTCCTGTAGTGTATTACAGTCTGTCAGAACCGCCGTCGCCCCCTACGCTTCCTGTAGTGTATTACAGTCTGTCAGAACCGCCGTCGCCCCCTACGCTTCCTGTAGTGTATTACAGTCTGTCAGAACCGCCGTCGCCCCCTACGCTTCCTGTAGTGTATTACAGTCTGTCAGAACCACCGTCGCCCCCTACGCTTCCTGTAGTGTATTACAGTCTGTCAGAACCACCGTCGCCCCCTACGCTTCCTGTAGTGTATTACAGTCTGTCAGAACCACCGTCGCCCCCTACGCTTCCTGTAGTGTATTACAGTCTGTCAGAACCACCGTCGCCCCCTACGCTTCCTGTAGTGTATTACAGTCTGTCAGAACCACCGTCGCCCCCTACGCTTCCTGTAGTGTATTACAGTCTGTCAGAACCACCGTCGCCCCCTACGCTTCCTGTAGTGTATTACAGTCTGTCAGAACCACCGTCGCCCCTACGCTTCCTGTAGTGTATTACAGTCTGTCAGAACCACCGTCGCCCCAACGCTTCCTGTAGTGTATTACAGTCTGTCAGAACCACCGTCGCCCCTACGCTTCCTGTAGTGTATTACAGTCTGTCAGAACCACCGTCGCCCCCTACGCTTCCTGTAGTGTATTACAGTCTGTCAGAACCACCGTCGCCCCCTACGCCTCCTGTAGTGTATTACAGTCTGTCAGAACCACCGTCGCCCCTACGCTTCCTGTAGTGTATTACAGTCTGTCAGAACCACCGTCGCCCCCTACGCTTCCTGTAGTGTATTACAGTCTGTCAGAACCACCGTCGCCCCCTACGCTTCCTGTAGTGTATTAGTCTGTCAGAACCACCGTCGCCCCCTACGCCTCCTGTAGTGTATTACAGTCTGTCAGAACCACCGTCGCCCCCTACGCTTCCTGTAGTGTTACAGTCTGTCAGAACCACCGTCGCCCCCTACGCTTCCTGTAGTGTATTACAGTCTGTCAGAACCACCGTCGCCCCTACGCTTCCTGTAGTGTATTAGTCTGTCAGAACCACCGTCGCCCCTACGCTTCCTGTAGTGTATTAGTCTGTCAGAACCACCGTCGCCCCCTACGCCTCCTGTAGTGTATTACAGTCTATCAGAACCACCGTCGCCCCCTACGCTTCCTGTAGTGTATTACAGTCTGTCAGAACCACCGTCGCCCCCTACGCTTCCTGTAGTGTATTAGTCTGTCAGAACCACCGTCGCCCCCTACGCCTCCTGTAGTGTATTACAGTCTGTCAGAACTACCGTCGCCCCCTACGCTTCCTGTAGTGTATTACAGTCTGTCAGAACCACCGTCCCCCTACGCCTCCTGTAGTGTATTACAGTCTGTCAGAACCACCGTCGCCCCTACGCTTCCTGTAGTGTATTACAGTCTGTCAGAACCACCGTCGCCCCCTACGCTTCCTGTAGTGTATTACAGTCTGTCAGAACCACCGTCGCCCCCTACGCTTCCTGTAGTGTATTACAGTCTGTCAGAACCACCGTCGCCCCCTAACGCTTCCTGTAGTGTATTACAGTCTGTCAGAACCACCGTCGCCCCCCTACGCTTCCTGTAGTGTATTACAGTCTGTCCAGAACCACCGTCGCCCCCGTACGCCTTCCCTGTAGTGTATTACAGTCTGTCAGAACCACCGTCGCCCCCTACGCTTCCTGTAGTGTATTACAGTCTGTCAGAACCACCGTCGCCACCCTACGCTTCCTGTAGTGTATTACAGTCTGTCAGAAACCACCGTCGCCCCCTACGCTTCCTGTAGTGTATTACAGTCTGTCAGAACCACCGTCGCCCCCTAACGCTTCCTGTAGTGTATTACAGTCTGTCAGAACCACCGTCGCCCCTACGCTTCCTGTAGTGTATTAGTCTGTCAGAACCACCGTCGCCCCCCTACCGCTTCCTGTAGTGTATTACAGTCTTGTCAGAACCACCGTCGCCCCCTACGCTTCCTGTAGGTGTATTACAGTCTGTCAGAACCACCGTCGCCCCCCTACGCTTCCTGTAGTTGTATTACAGTCTGTCAGAACCGCCGTCGCCCCCTACGCTTCCTGTAGTGTATTACAGTCTGTCAGAACACGCCGTCGCCCCCTAACGCTTCCTGTAGTGTATTACAGTCTGTCAGAACCGCCGTCGCCCCCTACGCTTCCTGTAGTGTATTACAGTCTGTCAGAACCACCGTCGCCCCCCTACGCTTCCTGTAGTGTATTACAGTCTGTCAGAACCACCGTCGCCCCCTACGCTTCCTGTAGTGTATTACAGTCTGTCAGAACCACCGTCGCCCCCTACGCTTCCTGTAGTGTATTACAGTCTGTCAGAACCACCGTCGCCCCCTACGCTTCCTGTAGTGTATTACAGTCTGTCAGAACCACCGTCGCCCCCTACGCTTCCTGTAGTGTATTACAGTCTGTCAGAACCACCGTCGCCCGCCTACGCTTCCTGTAGTGTATTAGTCTGTCAGAACCACCGTCGCCCCCTACGCCTCCTGTAGTGTATTACAGTCTGTCAGAACCACCGTCGCCCCCCTACGCTTCCTGTAGTGTATTACAGTCTGTCAGAACCACCGTCGCCCCCTACGCTTCCTGTAGTGTATTACAGTCTGTCAGAACCACCGTCGCCCCCTACGCTTCCTGTAGTGTATTACAGTCTGTCAGAACCACCGTCGCCCCCAACGCTTCCTGTAGTGTATTACAGTCTGTCAGAACCACCGTCGCCCCCTACGCTTCCTGTAGTGTATTCAGTCTGTCAGAACCACCGTCGCCCCCTACGCTTCCTGTAGTGTATTACAGTCTGTCAGAACCACCGTCGCCCCCTACGCTTCCTGTAGTGTATTACAGTCTGTCAGAACCACCGTCGCCCCCTACGCTTCCTGTAGTGTATTACAGTCTGTCAGAACCACCGTCGCCCCCTACGCTTCCTGTAGTGTATTACAGTCTGTCAGAACCACCGTCGCCCCCTACGCTTCCTGTAGTGTATTACAGTCTGTCAGAACCACCGTCGCCCCCTACGCTTCCTGTAGTGTATTACAGTCTGTCAGAACCACCGTCGCCCCTACGCTTCCTGTAGTGTATTACAGTCTGTCAGAACCACCGTCGCCCCCTACGCTTCCTGTAGTGTATTACAGTCTGTCAGAACCACCGTCGCCCCCTACGCTTCCTGTAGTGTATTACAGTCTGTCAGAACCACCGTCGCCCCCTACGCTTCCTGTAGTGTATTACAGTCTGTCAGAACCACCGTCGCCCCCTACGCTTCCTGTAGTGTATTACAGTCTGTCAGAACCACCGTCGCCCCCTACGCTTCCTGTAGTGTATTACAGTCTGTCAGAACCACCGTCGCCCCCTACGCTTCCTGTAGTGTATTACAGTCTGTCAGAACCACCGTCGCCCCCTACGCTTCCTGTAGTGTATTACAGTCTGTCAGAACCACCGTCGCCCCCTACGCTTCCTGTAGTGTATTACAGTCTGTCAGAACCACCGTCGCCCCCTACGCTTCCTGTAGTGTATTACAGTCTGTCAGAACCACCGTCGCCCCCTACGCTTCCTGTAGTGTATTACAGTCTGTCAGAACCACCGTCGCCCCCTACGCTTCCTGTAGTGTATTACAGTCTGTCAGAACCGACCGTCGCCCCTACGCTTCCTGTAGTGTATTAGTCTGTCAGAACCACCGTCGCCCCTACGCTTCCTGTAGTGTACTACAGTCTGTCAGAACCACTGTCGCCCCCTACGCTTCCTGTAGTGTGTTAGTCTGTCAGAACCACCGTCGCCCCTACGCTTCCTGTAGTGTATTACAGTCTGTCAGAACCACCGTCGCCCCTACGCTTCCTGTAGTGTATTACAGTCTGTCAGAACCACCGTCGCCCCCAACGCTTCCTGTAGTGTATTACAGTCTGTCAGAACCACCGTCGCCCCCTACGCTTCCTGTAGTGTATTACAGTCTGTCAGAACCACCGTCGCTCCTACGCTTCCTGTAGTGTATTACAGTCTGTCAGAACCAACCGTCGCCCCTACGCTTCCTGTAGTGTATTACAGTCTGTCAGAACCACCGTCGCCCCCTACGCTTCCTGTAGTGTATTACAGTCTGTCAGAACCACCGTCGCCCCCTACGCTTCCTGTAGTGTATTACAGTCTGTCAGAACCACCGTCGCCCCTACGCTTCCTGTAGTGTATTAGTCTGTCAGAACCACCGTCGCCCCCTACGCTTCCTGTAGTGTATTACAGTCTGTCAGAACCACCGTCGCCCCCTACGCTTCCTGTAGTGTATTACAGTCTGTCAGAACCACCTGTCGCCCCCATACGCTTCCGTAGTGTATTACAGTCTGTCAGAACCACCGTCGCCCCACCTACGCTTCCTGTAGTGTATTACAGTCTGTCAGAACCACCGTCGCCCCCACGCTTCCTGTAGTGTATTACAGTCTGTCAGAACCACCGTCGCCCCCTTACGCTTCCTGTAGTGTATTACAGTCTGTCAGAACCACCGTCGCCCCCTACGCTTCCTGTAGTGTATTACAGTCTGTCAGAACCACCGTTCGCCCCCTACGCTTCCTGTAGTGTATTACAGTCTGTCAGAACCACCGTCGCCCCCTACGCTCCTGTAGTGTATTACAGGTCTGTCAGAACCACCGTCGCCCCCTACGCTTCCTGTAGTGTATTACAGTCTGTCAGAACCACCGTCGCCCCTACGCTTCCTTGTAGTGTATTACAGTCTGTCAGAACCACCGTCGCCCCCTACGCTTCCTGTAGTGTATTACAGTCTGTCAGAAACCACCGTCGCCCCTACGCTTCCTGTAGTGTATTACAGTCTGTCAGAACCACCTTCGCCCCTACGCTTCCTGTAGTGTATTACAGTCTGTCAGAACCACCGTCGCCCCTACGCTTCTGTAGTGTATTAGTCTGTCAGAACCACCGTCGCCCCCTACGCCTCCTGTAGTGTATTACAGTCTGTCAGAACCACCGTCGCCCCCTACGCTTCCTGTAGTGTATTACAGTCTGTCAGAACCACCGTCGCCCCCTACGCTCCTGTAGTGTATTACAGTCTGTCAGAACCACCGTCGCCCCCTACGCTTCCTGTAGTGTATTACAGTCTGTCAGAACCACCGTCGCCCCCTACGCTTCCTGTAGTGTATTACAGTCTGTCGAACCACCGTCGCCCCCCTACGCTTCCTGTAGTGTATTACAGTCTGTCGAACCACCGTCGCCCCCTACGCTTCCTGTAGTGTATTACAGTCTGTCAGAACCACCGTCGCCCCCTACTGTTCCTGTAGTGTATTACAGTCTGTCAGAACCACCGTCGCCCCCTACGCTTCCTGTAGTGTTATACAGTCTGTCAGAACCATCCGTCGCCCCCTACGCCTTCCTGTAGTTGTATTACTGTCTGTCAGAACCACCGTCGACCCCTACGCTTCCTGTTGTGTTTACCCGTCTGTCAGACACACCGTCGCCTCCCCTACGCTTCTGTAGTGTATTTACTTGTCAGTCCTGATTCCAGCCGTCAGCCCCTTCGCTTCTGTAGTGTTATTACAGTCGGTCAGAAACCACCGTCGCCCCTAGCTTCTGTAGTGCTATTACAGTCTGTCAGAAACCACAGTCGCCCCTACGCTTCCTGTAGTGTATTTACAGTCTGTCGAACCACCGTCGCCCCTACGCGTTCCTGTAGTGTATTTACAGTTTTTTTTTCCTGTCAGAACACCGTCAGCGCTGCCCCAACGCTTCCTGTAGTGTATTACAGTCTGTCAGAACCACCGTCGCCCCCTACGCTTCCTGTAGTGTATTACAGTCTGTCAGTCTGTAGTGTATTACAGTGATGAAGAGGTGAAACACGGTGACGAGAGTTTTTATTGGAAATACGCACAACCTGAGGAGGAGTGCGCTCAGACACTTCACTGTGTACTGTTCATATAGCAGAGCTGTCCAGTACGATATGAGAGAGGAGGAGAGGAGAGAGAGAGGACCGGAGAGAGAGTTTACAGAGAGAAAGAGAGAGGAGACGATACAGAGAGAGAGAGAGAGATTACCAGCGAGAGAGAAGAGATACAGAGAGAGAGAGAGAGTACGAGAGAGAGGAGAGAGAGATACAGATGAGGAGAGAGAGATAAAGAGAGAGAGAGAGAGATACAGAGAGAGAGAGAGAATTACAGAGAGAGAGAGAGTCGATTCAGAGAGTGAGAGAGGAGGAGAGAGGAGGAGAGAGAGAGTGTTTCAGAGAGAGAGAGAGAGGATTACTGAGAGGTGACGAGAGAGACTACAGAGCTAGAGAGAGTTACAGAGGAGAGTGAGACGAGATACAGAGGGGAGAGAGTGAGCTACAGAGAGAGTGAGAGCGATACAGAGAGAGAGAGAGTTACGAGAGAGAGAGGTGAGATACAGAGTGACAGAGAGAGTGAGAGAGAGAGAGTACCAGAGAGAGAGAGAGCAGATACAGTGAGTAGAGAGAAGATTCAGAGGAGAGGAGAGAGATACAGAGAGACAGAGGAGAGAGAGTAGAGATCAGAGAGAGAGAGAGATAACAGAGAGTGAGAGATTTACAGAGAGAGAGGAAAGAGAGAGATACAGAGAGAGGAAGAGAGATACAGAGAGAGATCAGAGAGAGACGATACAGAGGAGAGAGATTACAGAGAGAGAGAGAGAGAGAGACAGAGAGAAAGAGAGAGAGAGAGAGAGAGAGATACAGAGAGACAGAGAGAAAGAGAGAGAGAGAGAGGGATGTATGATTGAAGGGCAGGAGATTTTCTTTGCTGACCAATCTGATCAGTTCTTGGTTAAACAGGAGAACAGCTGAACGCAGAACCTGAACACTTCCAGTTTTGGGATCCGACGGGACGAGGAACAGAAGATCCGATGAACGGAGACCGGATAACAGCGTCTCGCGGTAGAGTCCATGCTGATCCGTCTCCATGACAACCAGTATTAAAAAAATAAATGACAGTAACGAACATCTCTCAAATTCAACCAATCAAACGAGCCGGACGCTGCAGTGACGGTCAGATCAGAGACAAATACACAACCAGTTCATACTGGATACCTGAGACCACCGGGTTACACAGAGACAGGACAGAGGAAGGGAGGCGAGACGGAGAGGACAGACAGACATAAGGAGAGACGAGAGGAGAAGAGAGACAAGAGGAGAAGAAAGAGAGACATAAGGAGAGACAAGAGAAGAAAGAGACATACAGAGGGAAGAGACGAGAGGAGAAGAAAGAGACATAAGGAGAGAGGAGAAAAAAGAGAGACATGAGAGGCAAGAGGAGAAGAAAGAGAGACATAAGGAGAGTTGAAGAAGGAGATGAAGAGAGTCATGAGATGGGGACGAGGAGAAAGAAGAGAGACTTAAGGAGAAGAGAGGAGTGAAAGAGAGACATGAGCGACGAGAAGAGAAGAGAGACATAAGGAGAGATGAGAAGAGAAGAAAGAGAGACATAAGGAGAGACGAGAGGAGAAGAAAGAGAGACATGAGCGACGAGAAGAGAAGAAAGAGAGACATAAGGAGAGATGAGAAGAGAAGAAAGAGAGACATAAGGAGAGATGAGAAGAGAAGAAAGAGAGACATAAGGAGAGATGAAAGGAGAAGAAAGAGAGACATAAGGAGAGACTAGAGGAGAAGAAAGAGACGAGACGAGAGGGAGCAGGTAGGTGTTATTAGGGCTGCTCGATATATCGCTCGTTATAATACTAATCAATATTGGACTCCAATCATGCTAATTGTTTTTTCCTGTGGAGCACTGGACGATTCAAGAGGTCATCCGTGCAAGCTGGTTCAAAAAAAACCAATTTTTTGGGGGGGGGGGGGTGGGTCCAGCTGATAATGATGTTGTTTTGCGGCGCCGTCGGTAGTGCCACGTACGATACTGCGGCCGATTACCGTGCAGCTCTAATATCCCGCGACTGAACACGGACACTGCTCGTCCCCACCGATCACAGCTGTTAGCTTTAGCACTGGAGCTAATTAGCTCATGTAGCTAACAGGTAGTGAAAGCTTATAGGCCGCCAATTAGCATTGCGCTAACTGGACGCGTAAGCTCAATGTGTTAGCAACAGTCTTACAAACCTTGATTCTTCAGCTTCTTGTTTGAATGGCCTGGTCCACCTTAAATGTCTGGTTCCACCTTAAATGATAACGTAGCTAACAGCTAATGAAAGCCTATAGGCCACCATTAGCACTGTGCTAGCCATGTATCTTAGACAAAGCTGGGCTTCCAATTCTTCAGCTTCTTGTTTGAATGTTCCGGTCCACCTTAAATGGCCTCAGGCGCCAGAATGGAACTGCTGCACCATTTAAGGTGGACCGGGCCATTCAAACCAGAAACTGAAGAATCAAGGTTTGTAAGACCGTCCCTAACTGGTGGGCTATATGCTTCCATTAGCTGTTAGCTACGTTATCATTTAAAGTGGAACCAGACATTTAAGGTGGACCGGGCCATTCAAACCAGAAGCTGCACAGGCTTCCATTAGCATCTTAGCTCCAGCGCTAAAAAAGCATCCTGCTATTCACGTACACCCCAAAAAGACCACATGGCAGAGAGAGAGAGATGAAAGTGATAGAGGGATGAAAGAGGGATAGTTGCCCTGACGATGGATAAAAAAAAAAAAAACGGATTTTCGTAAAACGACAGAAGCGAACGTCCTTCCCGCGTGTCCAGCAGTTTCTACAGACTCACTCCGGTCATGCACGTCCAGGGACTCGCGCTGTAAGGCAGATTCCAATTCAGACCAAAAAACAAAAAGAAAAAAAGAAAAAGAAAAAGAAGAAGAAGAAGGGAGGAGGAGAAGAGGGAGATAAAACAGCCTCTCCGCTCAGAGTCCAGTCTGCGCGTCTCCTCTCCCTCCAGTCTGACCAATGAAGCTCCTCCTCAGGGAGGTCACGTGACCCAGAGGGTCGGCCGACCGCCGGAGTGGACAGTTCCAGCAGTGGAGAGGCTAACGGCTAGCGTGTTAGCGGAGGCTAAAACCAAAGGGGCGGGTCCAGAACTGCGCTGGACCGGCAGGACCAATCACCAGAGCCGGTGCTGGTGCAGGTTTCTACCCTGAAGGACGGAGGGTTTATATTGTGTACAAACCGAGCGTAACCTGCAACACGAGATAGAGAGGAGAGATGAGAGAGAGATGAGAGAGAGACTAGAGAGAGAAGAGGAGATGAGAGAGAGAGAAGAGAGAACTGAGAGAGTGAGAGAGAGAGTGATACAGAGAGGCGAGTGAAAGTTAAAGAGAGAGATACAGAGAGAGAACAGAGACGAGAGAGAGAGATAGAGAGAGATTCAGATGGAGAGTGAGAGAGAGAGATACCGAGAGAGAGAGAGACGAGAGAGAGCAGAGAAAGAGAGATAGGATACAGTGAGAGAGAGTGAGAAAGAAAGAATGAGAGAGAGAGTGAGAGAGGAGAGAGAGAGGAAGAGGACGAGAGAGAAAAGAGAGTGAGATACAGTGTGAGTGTGACCTGAGAGAGTAGAGAGAAAGAAAGAGGCGAGAGAGAGAGAGAGAGACTGAGAGAGAGAGAGAGAGCGAGTGAAAGAAGAGAGAGAGATACAGAGAGCGAGAGAGAGATTACAGAGAGAGTGAGATACAGAGAGAGAATGACGAGAGAGAGAGAGAGAGGAGAGAGAGGATACAGAGCGTGAGAGAGAGCATATCACGAGAGGAGAGGAGAGCAAAGTGTGGGAGATACTGAGAGAGAGAAATAAGATGAGAGATACAGAGAGAGAAGATTCAGAGAGAGAGAGAGACGTACAGAGAGAGAGAGAGAATGTGAGAGAGATACAGAGAGAGAAATAAAGAAGAGAGATACAGGAGAGAGAGAGAGGATCAGAGACAGAGAGAGCATACAGAGAGAGAGAGTGATTACGGAGAGTGAGAGATACAGAGAGAGAGAGAGATACAGAGAGGAGATACAGAGAGAGTGAGATACAAAAGAGAGAGAGAGATACAGAGAGAGAGAGATACAGAGAGAGAGAGATACAGAGAGAGAGATACAGAGAGAGAGATACAGAGAGAGAGAGAGAGAACGCATTAACAGTACAGTATTTATTCTGGACATCCAAAGTGTTTCTAATAAAGTGGCCAGTCAGTGGAAGCAGGTGTTTCTAATAAAGTGGCCAGTCAGTGGAAGCAGGTGTTTCTAATAAAGTGGCCAGTCAGTGGAAGCAGGTGTTTCTAATAAAGTGGCCAGTCAGTGGAGAGCAGGTGTTTCTCACATAAACAAGTGGCCAGTCAGTGGAAACAGGTGGTTCTATATAAAGTGGCCAGGCAGTGGAAGAAGGTGAGTAAGGGGGTCCTCGGTGTTTCTAATTAAGTGGTCAGCGAGGGTGAGATGAGGGTGTGTTTCTAATATAAGTGGTGGTGAGATGTGGGGGGTGTTCTAATAAAGTGGGTTTTTTTTTCCCAAGGTTGTTGGGGGGGTGAAAAGCCCGAGGGGGTGTTTCTAATAAAGTGATCAGGTGGCTGAGGGTGGTGTTCTAAGAAAGTTGGGTAAGGTGTGATTGTGGGGGTGTTTCTAATTAAAGTGGCAGTAAGGGGAAAAATGTGTTTCTAATAAAGTGGAAACAGTACAGTGGAAGCACGGTGAGCTGAGGGTGGTGTTTCTATTAAACGTCGTCAGGTGAGCTGACGGGGGGTGTTTCTAATTAAAGTGGTCACGGTGAGCTGAGGGGGGTTGTTTCTAATAATGTGGTCAGGTGAGCTGAGGGGGGGGTGTTTCTAATAAAGTGGTCAGGTGAGCTGACTGGGGGTGTTTCTAAAAAGTGTCAGGTGAGCTTAGGGGGTGTTTATAATAAAGTGTTGGTGAAGCTGAGGGGGGTGTTTCTAATAAAGTGGTCAGTGAGCTGAGGGGGTGTTTTCTAATAAAGTGGTATGGTGAGCTGAGGGGGGTGTTTCTAATAGTGATCTGGTGTGCTGACGGGGGGGTGTTTCTAATTAAGTGGTCTGGTGCGCTGAGCAGGGCGGGTGTTTCTAATAATAGTGTTCAGGTGAGCTGAGGGGGGTGTTTCTAATAAAGTGGTCAGGTGAGCTGAGGGAGGGTGTTTCTAATAAAGGCGGTCAGGTGAGCTGAGGGGGTGTTTCTAATAAAGTGGGTCAAGGTGAGCTGAGGGGGTGTTTCTAATAAAGTGATCAGGTGAGCTGAGGGGGGTGTTATAATAAAGTGGTCAGCGTGAGTTGAGGGGGTGTTGTCTAATCATATGGTCAAGGTGAGCTGAGCGGGGGTGTTTCTAAGAAAGTGGTCAGGTGGTGCTGAGGGGGGGGTGTTTCTAATAACGTGGTCAGGTGAGCTGAGGGGGTGGTGTTTCTAAGTAAAGTGGTCAGAGTGAGCTCGAGGGGCGGTGTTTTAATAAAGTGGGTAGGTGAGCTGTGGGGGGTGTTTCTAATAAAGTGGTAGTTGAGCTAAGGGGGGTGTTTTTCTAATTAAGTGGTCAGTGCGTGAGGGGGGGATTGCTAATTAAGTGGTCGGTGTGCTGAGGGGTGTTTCTAATAAAGTGATCTGGTGAGCTGAGAGGTGTTTCTAATAAAAGTGGGCAGGTGGAGCTGAGGGGGGGTAGGTTTCTAATATAGTGGGGTCAGTGGAGCTGAGGGGGTGTTTCTAATAAAGTGATCAGGTGAGCTGAGGGGGGTGTTTCTAATAAAGTGGTAAAGGTGCGCTGAGGGGTGTTCTAATAAAGTGGGTTCATTGTGCGATGAGGGGTGTTTCTAATAAAGTGGTTGGTGAGTGAGGGGGGTGTTTCTAATAATGTGGTCAGGTGAGTTGAGGGGGTGTTTTCGAATAACAATGTGGTCATGGTGCGGTGAGGGAGTGTTTCCTAATAATGTGATCAGTGTGAGCTGGCGGGGTGTTTATTTATAAACGTGGTCAGGTGAGTGAGTGGGTCGTTTTCTAAATAAAGTGGTCAGGTGAGCTGAGGGGGGTGTTTATAATAATGTGGTCAGGGTGAGATGAGGGGTGTTTCTAATAAAGTGGTTCAGGTGAGTGCAGGGGGGTGTGTTTCTAATTAAAGGTGGTCAGGTGAGCTGTGGGGTGTGTTTCTAATAACGTGGTCAGGTGAGCTGAGGGGGTGTTTCTAAATTAATGTGGTCAGGTGTGTCTGAGGGGGTGTTTCTATAATAAAGTGGTCAGGTGAGCTGAGGGGGGTGTTTCTAATTAAAAGTAGGCAGGCTGCGCTGTTTGTAGGGGGTGTTTCTAATAAAGTGGTCAGGGTTGCGCTGAGGGGGTGTTTCTTATAAAGTGCGTTTCAGGTGCCGTGAGGGGGTGTTTCTAATAAAGTGATCAGGTTGAGCTGTGGGGGGTGTTTCTAATATAAGTGTCAGGTGAAGCGAGAGGGGGGTGTTTCTAATATGTGGTCAGGTGAGCTGAGGGGGGTGTTTCTAATAAAGTGGTCAGGTGAGCTGAGGGGGTGTTTCTAATAAAGTGGTCAGGTGAGTGTGAGCTAAGGGGGTGTTTTATTAAAGTGGTCAGGTGAGCTGAGGGGGGTGTTTCTAATAAAGTGGTCAGGTGAGCTAAGGGGGTGTTTCTAATAAAGTGATCAGGTGCGCTGAGGGGGGTGTTTCTAATAAGTGCTCCAGGAGTGAGCTGAGGGGGTGTTTCTAAATAAAGTGGTCAGGATGAGTTGAGGGAGGTGTTCCTTAATTAAGTGTCCAGTGAGTCTGAGGGGGTGTTTCTAATAAAGTGGTCAGGTGAGCTGAGGGGTGTTTCTAATAAAGTGGTCAGGTGAGTCTTGTGGGAGGGGGAGTTCTTCTCTATAAAGTGATCAGGTGCGCTGAGGGGTGTTTCTAATAAAGTGGTCAGGTGTGCTGTGGGGGGTGTTTTAATAAAGTGGTCAGGTGAGCTTAAGGGGGTGTCTCTCTATAAAGTGATTCAGGTGAGCTGAAGGGGGGTGTTTTCTTATAAAGTGATCAGGTGAGCTGAGGGGGTGTTTCTAATAAAGTGGTCAGGTGAGCTGAGGGGGGTGTTTCTAATAAAGTGGTCAGGGTGAGCTGAGTGGGGTGTTTCTAATAAAGTGATCAGGTGAGCTGAGGGGTGTTTCTAATAAAGTGGTCAGGTGAGCTTGAGGGGGGTGTTTTCATAATAAAGGTGAGTCAGGTGTGCTGTGGGGTGTTTTTAATAAAGTGGTCAGGTGAGCTAAGGGCGGTGTTTCTAATTAAGTGGGTCACGGTAGAGCTGAGGGGGGTGTTTCTAATAATGTTGGGAAGGGGAGCTGAGGGGTGTTTCTAATAAAGTGTGTCAGGTGAGGCTGAGGGGGGTGTTTCTAATAATGTGGTCGGTGAGCTGAGCGGGGGTGTTTTCTAATAAAGTGGTCAGCGTGAGCTGAGGGGGGCTGTTTCTATATAAAGTGGTCAGGTGAGCTGAGGGAGTGTTTCTAATTTATGTGGTCAGGTGAGTCTGAGGCGTGGGGGCGGGGTGGTGGGAGGCGGGTGGGGTGGCGGTATAGGGTTGGTGTGGGTTGGTTGTGGTAGTGTGCGGGGGTGGGGGGGGTGGTGATGGGGGGGGGGCGGGGGTCGTTTGGGTGGCTGGCTGGGAGGTTCGGTGTTTGGTCGGGTTGGGATCTTGGTTTGGGGGTAGCTGCGGTCGGGTGGGCGGCTGTGGTGGTTGGGGGCGGGGGGTTGTGTTTGGTGGGGGTGGCGGGAGGTGGGGGTCTTATGTGGGGGGGTGTTGGCCCCCCCCCCACCTACCGTTTGGTGGGGGTGTTTTGGGGTGGGGTGGGTGTTCAGAGCGGGTTGGGTTGGGTCCGGGGTCGCGTGGTGGGGGGGGGAGTGGGCGGGGGGGGGGTGGGGGCGTGGGTGTCGTGTGGGTCTCGGGGGGAGTGTGTGCGTGGGTGCGGGGGGTGGGTGGGGCGTGGGAGGGGGCGGGGGGTGGGCGGGGGCCGTGTCGGGTGCGTGGTGTAGGAGTGTGGGGTGGTTGGGGGTTGGGGGGGTTAGGGGGTGGGGTGGGTTTGGGGTCGGGGGGAGTATCGGCGCCGTGGTGGGTGGTAAGGGTGAGGGGTGGTGGGCGGTTGGTGTGGTGGTGGGTGGCGTGCCGGTCGTGTGGGGCGGTGTTTGTGGGTAGGCCGTGGGGGGGGGAGCGTTTATGGTGGGTGGGGGGCGGTTGGTGGGGTGGGGTCTGTGGTTGAGGGGTGTGGTGGTGCGGGGGGGGGGGGGTGTGGGTGGTGGTGGGTGTGGTGGGGGGGGTGGGGGGGGGTTTTGGGGGAGGGGGGTGAGGGGGTGTGGATGGGGGGGGTTAGCGGTGTGCAGGGGGGTGATCCGGGCGGGGCTTGTTGGGGGGCGGGGGGGTGGCGGTGTTGGGGGGGGTGGAGGGGCGGGGGGGGGGGTGGGTGTGGGGGGGCGTTTGTGGTGGTGGGGTTCGGGCGGGGGTGGTGGGGGCGGGGTGTGGTTGCGGGTGGGGGTGTTGGGGGGTTGTGGCGCGGTGGGGTGGGGGGGTGGGTTGTGTGGGTAGGCGGGGGTTGGGGGGTGGTGGGGGTTCGGGATTGGGTTACCTGGAGGTCTGGGGGTTAATTATGAGTGGGTTGCCGGGGGGCGGGATCCAAGGCGTCCTCTCTAGCCGGGTGGCGGGGTGCTCTGTGGGGGCGGGGTGTATGGTGGTTGGTGGGGGGTAGTAGGTGGGGTGTTGGGGGGGGGGCGGGGGGGTTGGGTGGGTGCGGGTTTTGGGGTTGGGTGTGGGAGGGGGAGGGGGTTCTGGTGTGGGGGGGGTGTTGCGTGGTCGTGTGTGGGGGTGGAGGTATCGGTGGAGGGGTTCGGTGGGTGTGTTCGGGAGGGCATGTGGCGGGGGGGGAGGGTGGGGCGGGGGTGGGGGGGGGGTTGTGGGGGTTGCGGGGTGGGGGCCACCGGGTGTAGTGGGGTGGGGTGGGGTGGGGTGGGGAGTGCGGGGGTGCGGGTGGGTCGTGTGGGTGGTTGTGGGCGGGCGTAGAGCAGTGGTTGGTGGGGGGGTGGGTTGTGTGGTGGGGTGGTGTGTCGGGTTGTGCGTGGTGGGGTGGTGGGGGGCTGGGGTGATTGGGCGTCGGCGTTTGGGGGGGGTGGAGGGTGAGGGGCCGGGGTTAGGCTGTGGTGGTGTTGGGTGTGGGGGGGGTTGTGGGGAGGGGGGTGGTACGTGGGGGGTGCGGGGGGGGGGGTGTTGCGTGTTAGGCTTTGGGGTGTTCCGGGGGTGTGGGTTGGTGGTGTTGGGCAGTGGCGGGGGGGGGCGAGGGGGTGGGTGGGCGTGGGTTGGCGGGGGCGGGGTGGTCGGCGGGGGTGGTGGGGGGGGGGGGGGTGGGCGAGGCGCGTTCCTGTAGGGGGGTGTGGCGGGGGGGGAGGTTGGGTGGGTAGGATGGGTAGGTCTAGGTGGGTGTGGTGGGGAGCGGGTGCGGGGGGGGGGGCGGTGTGGGTTGTGGTGGGGGGGGGGGGTGGGGGGGGGGGGGCGGTGGTGAGGGTGTGTGGGTTTTGCGTTGGGTGTGGTGGGTGGTGTGTAGGGGGGGGGGTGGCGGCGCGTTGTGGTGTGGGGGGGGTGGTGTGGGGGGTTGGGGGTTTTCTGGTGCGCGTTGTGGGGGGTTAGGGGCAGGGGGGGCGCAGGGGTGGTGGGTGGTTGGGTGTTGTGTGGATGGGTTTCTAGGGTGTGTGGGTTGTGGGTATTGGCGGTGGTGGGCGCGGGAGGTGTTGGGTGGGTGTGTGGTGTGTGTGGGTGGTGGCGGGGTTGGGCGGGGTGGGTGAGGGTGGGTGGGGGTGGCGCCGCGGCTGGTGGTGGTGGTGGGGGTGGGGTGTCGAGTTAGCGTCGCGCGGGTCGGGGGTTTGCGGTTGAGGGTTGGTGGAGGTGGTCCGTGTGTTTGTGCGGGGTGGTGTGGGGGCGGTGGGGTTAGGTGGTGGTTGTGGGGGTGTGGCTGGGTCTGGGCGGGGGGGTGGGTTGGTGTATGTTGGGGGTCGTGGGTCGGGTGGTGTTGGTGGTGTGGTGTCTGGTGGGTGGTTGTTGGTTTGGTGGTAGGTGCAGGGGGGGTGCGGTGGGGGTGATATGCTTGTTGTGGGGGTTGGTGGGTGTTTGCCGGTGGGGGGTGGTTGCGTGGTGGGTCGGTCAGGGTGAGCGGTGGGCGGTGGGTGATCTAGGTTGTGCGTGTGGGCTTGGGCGGGAGTGGGGTGTTGGGTGGTGGTGCTTATGTGGAGGTTGGAGGTGGGGGGGGTATGGGGGCGGGTTGGTGGTTCTGGGTCGTTCTGGGGGTGGGGTGGGGGAGGGGGGTCGGTGGCGGGTGGGGGGTGTTGGTGGATGTGGGAGCGGTTGTGCGGTGGGGTGGTGGGTGGTGGTGGGAGTCGCTGGGGGGGTGGTGGTACGGGTGGGTGCGGTGGGGGGGGGGGGGGTGGCGGGGGTGAGGTGTGTGGGGGGCCGGTGGTGGTGGCTGGCCGCGGGGGGCGGGTGTAGGGTGGGGGCGGTCGTTGACGTTTTTTTGGGGTGCTGTTCGGGTGTGGGTTGGTGGGTGCCGTTGAATGGTTGGGGGGGTGTCGGACGGGGGGGTGGATGGGGGTGTGGGGGGGGGCGGTTGGGCTGGCGGGTGTTGGGTGCGGGTGGGTGGTGGGGGTTGCGGGGTGGTTGGGGGTGGGGAGAGGGGGTGGCGGGGGGAGGTGGTGGTTCGGGTGTGTGGTCGGGTACCGGGGGTGGGTGGGGGGGGCGGTTCGTGTGCGGTCGGTGCGTTTGGGGGTGTTGGGGTGGGTGGGTGCGTATGGCGGTGTTGTGGTTGGAGGGTGTTAGCGGGGGGGCGGGGTCGGTTTACGTGTGGTGTCGGAGCGTAAGGCGTGAGCGTGTGGGTGGGGGGTGGGGTGGGGTGGTTTTGGTTCCGGGTTGGGGGTGGGTTTGACGTGTGTGTCTGCCGGCGGGGTGGTTCGGGGGTGGGGTCTGGTGGTGGGGTGTGTCGGGGTTGTGGTGGGGGTGGGGGGCGGTGGTGGAGGGTGGGGGTGGTGGTTGGGTGTGTGCGGGTTGGGTTGCGAGGGTGGGGGGGTGTGTGGGTGGGGTGGGTGGGGGCGAGGGGGGTGGGGTGGGTGGCGGAGTGGTTCGGGTGTTGGGTTCTGGGGGTGGGCGGGGGCGTGGTGGTGCGGGCTGGGGGGCGTTGTTGATGGTGGGCGTGTGGGGGTGTTGGGGGTGTGTGGTTGTTGTTTTTCGGTTGGGGTTGGGTGGTGGGGGGCGGGGCTGTGGGGTGGGGTGGGGTTCTTGGGGGTACTGGGGGGGTGTGGGGTGGGGGATCGGGGAGTGTGGGGTGCGGGTGTAGGGAGTTGCGGTGTGGGGTGGGGTTGTTGGGGGGGTGGGGCGTTTGCCGGTGGGGGGTGTTCGGGGGGAAGGGGTTGGCGGTGGTGCGGTGGTGGGTTTGGGTGGTGGGGGTGGTTGGGTGGGTGGTTGGTGGGTTGTTTTTTGGGCGGGGGGTTTCGGGGTGGGGTGTGCGGGGCGTGGTGAGGTTGGGGTTGGGGTGCGAGGGGGAGCCGGGCGGGTGGGGGGGGGGGGGGGGGCGTGGGGGTGCGGGGTGGGGGGTCGGGGGTTTGGTTGTGTTTGGCGGGTGCGGCGGGGGTGGGGTCCGCGGGGTTTCGAGGTGTTCGTGTCGGGGGTCGTGGGGCCGGAGGGTGGGTGGTGTTGGTGGCTGTGTTTGGGCTGGTGGGTGGGTGTCGGGTGTGTCGGTGGGGGGGGTGGTGGTGGGGTTGGCGGGTGCGTCAGGGAAGGTCGGGGTGGGGGGTTAGGGGTATTGGGGCTGCGTGTTGGGGTTGGGGGGGTGTGGGGTGCGGTGTTGGGTGGGGGCGGCGCTGGTGCGGTGGGTGGGGTGTGTGGCGGTGGGGGGGGTCGGGGGGGGGGGGGGGGGGGGGGGGGGTCTGGCGCGGCGGGGTGTGGGTGGGGTCTGGGGGGGGCGTGGTTAGGGGGGTATGGGCCGTTTGGGGGGTGTGGGTGGGGGGGTGGTGGGGTGGGGGGTGTGGGGGGGCTTGGATGGTGGGGCGGGGTGGGTATGGCGCGGGGTGGTGGGGGTAGGGGGATTGGGGTGTCGGTGAGGGGTTCTAGGGGGGGGGTTGTGTTGCGCGTGGTGGGTGTCGAGGGGTGCGGGGGGGGGCCAGTGCTGTTGGGTTGGGTGTTGCGGTACTCGGGGGGGTTGTGGTGGGGGGTGTGGGGGGCGTGGGCGGGGGTGGGTAGCGTGGTGGGGGTGCGGTGGGTGTTGGGGCGTGTGGGTGGGGCCGGTGTTGGTCGCTGGGCGGGACGGTGGGGTTGTTTTGGGGTGTTTGGGTGGTGGGGGGTGGGGTTGGCTTGGTGGTGGTGCGTGGGTGGGGGGTGGGGGGTTCGCCGGGGGGGGGGGGTGGCGGTGGGGTGGGGCCCTGGAGTGGTGGGGGATGGTGTGGGGTTGTTCTTGTGTGGTGGGGTTGGGGTGGTACGGGTGGGTGGAGGCGTGGTGGTGTTTGGTGGGGGGGGCGGGGGGGGTTGGTCGTGCGGGGTGGCGCGTGGGGTGTTTGGCGGGGTGGCATTGCGGGTGGGGTGGGGGGTGGTGGTGGCGGGTCTGGTGTCGGGGCGGTGCGTGTGGTAGGGGGTGGGGTGTGGGTGGTTGGTGTTGGTTATGGGGTTGGGGGGGCAGGGGGGGGTGGTGGGGTGGTGGTGTGGTGGTTGGGGAGCGGGGTGGTGGGAGGGTGGGGGGGGGTCAGGGTGTGGGGGAGGGTCTGTTGGTGTGTTGGGGGGCGGTGTCGGAGGGGGGTGTGGCGGTGGGTGGGGGGGGGTGGGCGGGTGTTTTTAAGAGGGGGTAGGTCGTGTGTTGGGGTGGGTGTTGTGGTGTTGATGGGGTGTTGGTCGGAGGGGGGGGGTGGTTTGGTGGCCGGTGCGTTGGTTTTCGGGTTGTGGGGGCCGGGTGGGGGCCGGGTGGGGGGGGGGTGGTGGGGGGCTGGGGGAGGTGGGGGGGGTGGGTGAGGGTGGGGGCTGGGTGGTCGGGTCTGTGGGGGGTGTGCGGGGAGGGGGGGTGTGGTGTGGTGTGTGGCGACGGGGGGTGTGGCGGGCTGGGAGGTGTGGGTTGGGGGTGGGTGGTGGTGCAGGGGAGGTGGGTAGCGGCGGTGTTGGTGGGTCGGTGGGGGGGGTGGTGGTGGTGGGAGGGGGGTGTTGGGTCGGGAGGGGGGGTGGGTCTGGTGTTCGAGGGGGGGGGGCGGTTTGGGCGTGGCTTGGGGGGGGGGGTGTGGTGGGGTGGGCAGGGGGTGTGGCGGTGTGTGTTTTGGCGGAGGGATGGTGGGCGCTGTGGGTGGGTCGTGGCGGTGTTGCGGTCCCCGGTGGGGGTGGTATGGCGTATGGGTGGCGGTTTGAGGTTGGGGCAGGTGTGTGGGTGCCGGTGGGGGCGGGGGGGCGGGGGGGGGGGGGGCGGGGGGGGGTGGGTAGAGAGTGTGAGGCGGGGCGCGCGGTGTGGGGTTCGGGTCTGTTTGGTGAGGGGTGGGAGGAGGCGTGTGAGGTTCGTTGTGTGTGGTGTGGTTTCGGAGGGGGATCGCGGTACGGGGGGGCGGGGGGTGTGGGTTTGCGGTGGCAGGTGGGGCGGTTGGGGGGCGTTTTTTGGGGTGGGGTGGCGGCCGTGGCGGGGTTGACAAGCGGGTAGTGGGGTATGCGGGGTGCCGGGGCGGGTGTGTGGGTGGGGCGGGGGACGGGTGTTGGTGACGGGGCGGGGGGCGGGTTGTGGGGGGGTTTGCGGTGTGGTGGGGTGTACGGGCGGTGGGTGAGGAGGGTCGGCGGTTGCCGCGTTTGTTGGGGGGTCCTCGGTGGGGGGGGTGGAGGGTGGGGGGTTGGGCGGGGGGAGAGTCGGTGCCGTGGGGGTGGGAGGTACTGGTCGGGGTGTGGGGGTTCGTGGCGGGGGTTTGGGGTTGGCGGGGGTGGGGGTGCTTGGTGGGGGGTCGGGCGGGGGGCGTGGCGGGTTTTGTGGGGGGGGTGCGGGGGGGGTGTTGGTGGGGGGGGCGTTGGGTGTGGCGGGGTGTTAGCGCTGTGGGGGTAGGGTAGGTTGAGGTCGGGTGGTGGGGGGGGTGTTGGGGTTTGGGGTGTGGGTGTTGGGGTGGTAGCGTTGTGGTGGCGGCGCGGTGGGTGGAGCGCAGGTCTGGCGTGGGTTGGGGGGTGTGGTCGTCGCGGTGGTTTATGGGGGTGCTGGCGGGGGCAGGGTGCGAGGCGGGTGGGGTCGGGAGGCGGGGTCGGGGCGGTTGGCGCGGGTGGTCGGGCGGGCGTGGTTGGCGTGGGGGGGGAGGTGTCAGGGGCGTGGGGGTTCTCGGGTGTGGTCGAGAGGTGACGGGGGGGTGGGGGGGTCGGTTGGGGGGCGTTGCGGTGTTCTGGGGTGAGTGGCGGGTGTTGGTGGCCTGGGGGGGGGGTGTAGGGTGTGGGGGGTGGGTGGTGGTGGGTGTTTGTGGTGTTTGGGATGTCGGAGGGGGGGGATTGGTGGGACTGTTGGGCGGGTGGTGGAGTGGGTGTGCGGTGTGGGAGGTGTGGGGGCTCTGGGGTTGCGGAGGTGGTCGAAGGAGTTGGGGGGGGCGGGGCCGGTGGTTGTGGGTGGGTGTGTTTTTGGAGGGGGGTGGGTGGTGGGAGGGGTGGGGGATGGCCGTGGGGCGCTGGTGGGGGGTTGAGGCGGGGGGGCCGTCGTGGTGGTGAGGGTGGGGGGTGTTTTGGTGGGGTTGCGGGGGTGGGTGGGGTGTGTGAGGTGTCGGGGTCGCCCGGGTGTGGGGGGGTGAGGGGAAGGTGTCGGTGGTTGGGGGTGGTTGGGTGGTGTGTGTTTAGTTGGGGGGGGGTGGGGGGGAGTGCGGGCACGGGGGGGTCGGGGTCGGGTGTTGGGTGTGTGGTGGGGTGGGGGTGGTGGGGGGGGGGTGTCGGGGTCGGGTGGACTGGGTGGGTGTGTGGTGGTCGGACTAGTGGGTGGGGTGGGTGTCGCTGTGGGGGCGGCGGTTGGGTGATGGGGTGTGGGGGGGGGGTGTCTTGGGGGCGTGGGGGGGGGTGTTCGGAGGGGGGGGGGTCGGCGTGTGGTGGGGGGGCGGGTGGGGGGGGGGGGGGGTGGGTGGTCGGTGGGGCCGGCGCGGTGGTGGGGTGTTGGGCGGGGTTTGTGGGTGTGGGGGTGTGTTGAGGTGGGGTCGGGTGGTGGGTGTGGGTGTGGGGTGTGTGCGGTTGTGGGGGGTAGGGGGGTAGGTGGTGTGGCTGGGTGTGGCGGTGGTGTCCTGTGAGGTGAGGGAGGGTGGGCGGGAGGTTGGGAGTCGCGGTCGACGTGCGGGGGGGTGTGGTTGGGCAGGGGGGGCGGTGGGTGCGGTGGTGGGGGGGGAGCGGGGGGTTGGGGTTAGAGGGGGTGGAAGGGGGCATGGGTTTGCGGGTGGGTGGTGTGGGGTTACGGTGGTTTGGTGGGGCTGGGTGGGGGGCGTGGCGGTGTGGTGGTGGGGGTGGGAGGTGGTGTGGTGCGTGGTGTTGGTTGTTGTGGTTTTGTGGGGGGTGGCGATTGTTGCGCGTGGGGGTCTCGGTGGGGGGGGGGGATTCGGGTTGGGAGGGGGGTGGGGGGGGCGTGGGGTGGGGGGGCGTTGTGGTGGGGTCCGGGGGGTGGCGGGTGTTGGTGGGCGGGGGTGTGTGGGGGGAGGAGGTGGGGTGGGGTGGAGCGGGGGTGTTCTTTGGGG
Organism: Megaleporinus macrocephalus; assembly: GCA_021613375.1. Classification (NCBI taxonomy): domain Eukaryota; kingdom Metazoa; phylum Chordata; class Actinopteri; order Characiformes; family Anostomidae; genus Megaleporinus; species Megaleporinus macrocephalus. Next base: position 39,247,636 of record CM038726.1, on the reverse strand, counting down.
TGGGCCGGTGGGGGGGGTGGGGGGGGAACGTGGGGACTGGGGGGTTGGGGTGGGGAGGTGTGGGGGGTCGGGGGGGGGTCGGTTGTTAGGGTGGGAAGGGAGTGGATGTCCTGGTCGTGCGGTTGGGGGGTTGGGGGTGTGGGGGTTGGGTTGGGGGGGGTTGTGGGCGTTGCGGGGGTGCGTTGTGTGGGTGATGTGGGGGTGTGAGGTTGAGGGAGGAGGTGGCGGTTGGGGGTGTGGTGGTGGGGGGGGGTGGCGTGGGGTGGGGGGGCGGGGGGTGGAGTGTGTTGGCGTGGGGGGTGCGGGGTGGGTGGTGTGGGTGGGGCGGCGGGGCGGGTTGGGGTGGGTTGGGGCAGTGGTGGGGGGGTAGGAGCGGGCGGTTGTGGGGTCGGGTGGTTGGCGTGTTGTGGGGGGGTCAGGCCTGGGTGGGTTGGTGGGGAGGGTAGGGGGGGTTCGGTGGTCGGGGCGGTGGGGAAGCGGGGTTGGGGGGAGGGGTGGTTAAGGAGGGGTCGTTTCTAGGTGGGGATGAGGGGGGGGGGGTGGGGCTGGCGCGGGGGTTGAGGGGTGGTGAGCGTTGGGATGGTGTTGGGGGGGGTGGGGGGGCAGGCGGGGGGGAGGGGGTCCGGTGTCGAGGAGGTTTGGGTGTGTTTGGGTTTGGGGGGCGGTTGGGGGTGGCTTTGTTGCGGGTGTGGCGGTGGTTGGCGGGGTGGTGGGTGGTGGGGTCATGTGAGTTGTTTGGGGGGGGCGCGCCGGCGTGACGGGTGGCGGGGTTGGGGGGGGGTGGCGTGGGTGGGGTTTTTTTGGGGTGGGTGGGGGTGCTTGGGTGGGTGTGTTAGGGGTGCGGCGTGGAGGGTTGCGTCGGCGGCGTGCCGGTCTGGGGGTGGCGGTGGGGTGGGGGTTGGCGGTGGTGGTTTGGTATGGTGTGGGGGCGTGTGGGTGGTTTGTGAGGTGTGGGGGGTGTCTGTGGTGGGGCGTTGAGGAGGTGGGGTGTGTGGGGTGTTTGGGGGGGGGGGTGGGGGGTGGGACGGGTGGCTGCGGGTATGGGCGCGGATATGGGGGGGGCGCCGAGTGGGGATGGGTGTGGGCGGTGTGTGGTGTAGAGGGTGTTGTGCGGGGTTGTGGTGGTGGGGGGTGGGGGGGTGACGGTGTGGTGGTTTTGGGTGTGGGGTGTGTCTGGGGTGAGGGGGGGTGGCGAGGGGGGAGTGGGTGGGTCGGGGGAGGGGGTCGGGGGGGGGGGGGGGGGGGCGGTGGTTGTTTTTGGGGTGGGGTGTGGGGGTGGCCCGGTGGGTGTGAGGGTGATGGGGGGGCTGAGCCGGTTAGTGGTGTGGTGGGATGGTGGGTGGTGGGGTGTGGGGTGGGGGATGCGGTGGCGTGTTGGGGCGGGGGCTTGTTGGTGGGGTTTGGTGTGGATTGAGCCGGGTGCGTGGGTGCGTGGTCGGGTTGGGGTGGATTTAGGGTGGTGGTGTGGCGTGGGCGGGGGGGTGGTTGGGTGGGGTGGGCGGGTGGGGTTGGTCGGGTGAGCTGGTGGGTGGGGTCGGGTGGTATGGTGTCGGGGTGGGGGTTGTTGGACGGGGTGGTCAGGCGTTGGCGGGTGTTGGGGGGGTGTTGGGGTGGGTGGGGGGGGGTGGTGGGCGGGGGCGGTGGGTTGGCCGGTGGGTTCTTTTGGTGGTTGGGGGGGTGGTGTTGGGGCGGGGCGTCGGGGGCGGGGGTTGTTGGGGTAAGGGTCGTTTTGTGGTAGGGTGGGGTCTTGTTGTTGTGGGGGGTGGTGGTGTTTCGTGGGGGTGGGTGTTGTGTTCGGGGGTTGTGGGGGTGCGGCGTGCGGTGGGGGCGGGGTGGGGTGGGTTAGCGCGGTGGGTGGTAGGGGTGGCGGGGTGTTTTGTGTGGGGGGGGGGTGTGGGGTGTTTCTCAGGAGGGGTTGTGGGGGGTGGGGTGGTGGTGTGGGTGTGGGGGGGGGGGGGGGGGTGTCTGGTGTTGGTCGTGCAGGGTTAGGGGTGTGTTGGTTGTGGCGGTATGGTGTAGGCGTGGTTGGTTGGGTTGTTTGTGACTGTGGTGGCCGGGTCGGGTGTTTTGAGTCGGGGGGTTGGGTGGGTGGGGGGGTGGCGGTGGGTGGTGGGGGCTGCGGGGCGGGGGGGGGTGAGGGGGGGGGGTGTGGGGTGGGGAGGGGCGTGGGGGGGGGTTGGTGTGGGTGGTGGGCGGGGGTAGGGGTGGGGGGTGGGTTGTGTGGGTGGTGAGGGGCGGTGGTCGAGCCCGGGGTTGTGTGGGGAGGGGGGTTTGTGGGTTGGGGGTGTGGGGTGGGGGTGGGTGGTGGCAGGTAGCGGGCGAGGGTCGAGGGTGTGGGTAGGTGGGTGGGGATGGGGTGTGGTGGTGTGTGGGGGGCGTGGGGGTGGGGCGGTGTGGGGCGGGATGTGGGGTGTCGGTTGGGGGTGGTGTGGTGGGGTGGTGCGGGGGGAGGGGGTCTGTGGGTTGGGTGGGGGGGTGGTGGGTCCGGTGGGGACGTGTATGGGTGGGCGGGTCCGGCGGGGGGGTTAGGGCGTCCGTTGGGGGCGGGTTGGGTGTGGCTGGGATTGATAAGTGTGGGGGGAGGTCGGGGGGTTGGGTTGGGGGGGGGTGTAGGTGGGTGGGGGTGGGGGTGGGGGGGTGGGGAGTGGGGTGGGGGTGGGCGGTTTGGGGGGTTTGGGGGGCCGGGTGGTTGGGGAGTCGGGTTGGGTCGGGTGTGTGGTTGCGTTGGGGGTGTGTGGGGGTGTGGGTGCGGGGGTTCGTGGGTGGGGAATAGGTGTGTAGGTGTGTGTGGGGGGGTGTGGTTGGGTATTGTTGTGGGGGGGGGCGCCGGTGGTGGGTGGGGGTGTGGTCTTTAGAGGGTGGGGGGCGGTTTGGGGTCGAGGTGCTGCGGAGGGTGCGGGGGGGGGGTCGGGGCGTATGGGGTTGGGCGGTTCTGTGGGGGGGTGGGGGGGCGGGGAGGTGGGGCGGGTGGGGGAGGTTGGCCGTGTGGTGTGTAGGGTGGGGTGGGGGTCTGTGTCCGGTGTGGTTGGGGTGGCGGGGGGGGGGGGGATTTGGGTGGGGGGTGGGGGTTGGGTGGTGTGTGGCTGGGGTGGTGGTCGGGTGTGCGGGAGTGCGGTGGGGTCGGCGGGGTGGGGGGTGCGGTGTGGGGTGGGTGGTGGCCGGGGTGTCGGGGGGGGGGGGGTGGTGAGGGGGGGGGTGGGCGGGGGGGCGGTGGTGGGTGTGAGGGTGGTGTCCGGTCGGGGTGTCCCGCGTGTAGGGTCACGGGGTTTTGGCGGGGGGTGTTGGGGGCGTGGGTGGGGGTTGGGGCGGGTGGCGGGTTGGGTGTGTGGGGGGAGGTGGTCGTTGATCGGGGTTGCTGGGGGGGTGCGGGGGTGTTGGTGTTTTGCGGTTGGGGGTGGGTCGCGTGGTAGGGGTGGGTTTGTGGTCGGTGGGGCGGGGGGTGGGGCGTGCGGGGGTGGGGTGAGTGATGGATTGATGGGTGTCGGTGTGGGGGGGTGTTGGGGGGGGGCGTTTGGTTGGGTGCAAGGGGGGGGGGGTCGTGCGTGGTAGCGGGGGGTGTGGGTGTGCGTGGTGTTTGGGTGTGGGGTGGGGGTTGGTTGTGGGTGTGTGGAGTGTCGGGGGTGGGTGGTGTTGTGGGGGGGGTGGGGTGGCGGGGTTATGGTGTTTGGTTGTAGTGGGGGGGGGGGGTGTGGGGGTGGGGGTAGGGGTGGGTAGGTGGGGGGGGGGTGGTGGGGGTGGGCGTGTTGGTACAGGGGGGGGGTGGGAGGCGGGTGAGGGGGGTCGGGGGTGGGGGGGGGGGGTGTCTGGGGGGGTCGGGTGGTGTGGGGGGTTTGGTGTGGTCGGTGGAGGGGGGGGGGGGTGGGTGGGGTGGAGGCGGGTGTTTCGTGGGGGGGGGTGGGGGGGCGGTGGGGGGTGGGTGTGGTTGTTTGTGGGTGTTGCGGCGTCTGGTGAGGGGGGTGCGTGGGGGGGTGGTCGGTGGGGGGTGGCGTGGGTGGTGAGTGGGCGTGGGGGGGTGGCGGGGTCGTTTTGTGGGACGTTTCTGGTGGGGGGTGGAGGCGGGCTAGGGGTGGGGTGGCGGGAGGGGGGAAGGTGGTTGATGGGGGGGCGGCTGTTTGGGCCGAGGGGGTGGGGTGTGGGTGGTGTGGTGGGTGGTGGGGGGTGTTGGGTTGGGGGGCGGGGGTGGTGTGGGGTGGTGTTCGTGCGGGTGTTGGGGTGGGTGAGGGTTCGGTCACCTGGGCGCGGGGGTTGGTTGTGGGTATGGGGGTGGGGTGGTGTGTGCGTGGTGGGGAGGGTGGGGCGTTGGTGTTGGGGGGTGTGGTGGCGAGGTTGGGTGGGGCGGGGCTGGGGTGGAGGGGTGGGGGGGGTTGGTGGGTGGGCGGGTGTTTTCAATGGCGGGGGGTGGCGGAGGTGGGGGGGCGGGTTGGGTGTTTGGTCGCGGTGCGGGCGGTTCCGCGGTGGGGGTTGTCGTTTGTGGGGGTGTGTGAGGGGTCTGGGGGGGTTCGGGGGGCCGGGGGTTGGCGTTGGTGTGTGGTCGGGGGTGGTTGGTGCGTTCGGTTGGCGTGTAGGTGTGGGGGGTTGGTGGGGGGTGTGTGTTGGGGGGGGGTGGGAAGGGGGGTGGGGCGTTGGGGGGGGGTGTTGGGTCGGGGGTGTGTGGTGGGGGCGGGGTCGGGTGAGGTGCGGGGTAGGGGGGTGGGTGTGGGGGGGGGCGTGGGAGGGGCCGGCGGGGGGGTGGGGTTTGGGGGTGTGGGGTGGGATGGGTGTGGTGGGGGGGTGGGGGTGTGGGGTGGGGTGGTGTTTGGGGTGGGGGGTGTGCGGGATGGGTTGGGGGGGTGTTGGGGTTGTCGCGGGTGTCGGTGTTGCGGTGGGGTGTTTTAGAATGGGGGGGGTGGGGTCGATGGGGTCGGTGTGGTGGGGTGGGTGGGGGGGTGTAGGTTTGTGCGGTGGGGTTGGGGGGGTGGTAGGGTGGTAGGTGGTGTTGGTAGGGGTGGGGGGGTGTTTGCGGTTGTGCGTGAGGGGTGGGACGGTTGGGTAGGGGGGTGCAGGGGTGTGGTTGGAGTGGTGGTGGGGGTGGGGTTTTTGGGGTGGGTGGGGGTTGTGGGTGGTCTGGGTTCGGGCGGGGGGCGGGGTTTTGGAGGTGGGAGGGTTGTTGGGGTGGTGTTTGTGTGAGGGGGGTGGTTTTTGTGTGGGTCCGTGTGGTGGGGTGTGGTGTGGGGGGAGGGGGGCGTGCCAGCGTGGGTGGGGTCGTGTCGCGGGGTGGGGGGGGGGGGTGGCGGTGGTTGGGGGGGGTGGGGATGGGGGGGGGACTGGAGGTGGTTGAGCGTGGCCGGTCTGGTCGCCGGGTCGGAGTGTTTGGGTGGGGCGGCGTGGGAGGGGGGGTGTGTGTGGGGGGGAGTGCTTTAGGGGGGTCTGCGGGGGGGGGTGTGGGTTTAGGGTTGGGTGCGGGTGGTGGGTTTGGGGGTGGTGCGGGGTCGGGCGGTGTGCGTGGTCCGGTGGTGTGGGTGTGGGCGCGGGGGGTAGGGTAGTGGGTGGGTGTGGTGGGGGCGGGGGGGTTGCCGGGGTGGCGGGGCGGTGTTGGTGTGGTAGGGGTGTGGCGGGGCGGGGGGGGTCGGCCGTGGCGTCAGGGGGGTGGGTGGTGGGCGGCGGTGGTGGTCCGTATGAGGGTTGTTGGTGGTGGGGTTGTGGGGGGCAGGGGGGTGGGGGTGTTATGGCGGTTTGGTGTTGGGGGCTGTTGGCGGTGGGTGGAAGGCGTTGTGTGGGGGTGGGGGGTCGCCGTGGGAGGGGGTGTGGAGGTCCGGTCGGGGTCAGGGGGTGTGGGTGGGCGGGCGGGCAGGTGTCGGTGGGTCTGTTGCGGGAGGGGTTGGTGGGTTGGTTGGGGGGTTGTGGGGGTGGGGGGGGGGGGAGCCGGGGGTGAGGGGGGGTTGGGGTGTCGTGGGTAGTCTGGTGGGGGGTGGGATCGGAATCGCGTGGGGGTGGGCGGTGTGGTCGGGGTTGGTGGAGGTAGGTGGTTGGGGGGTGTGTGTGGTGGGTGGGTGTGCGGTGGTGAGTGTGGGGGGTTTTTTTGGGGGGGGAGTGTGTGGAGGGGGTGTTTAGGGTGGGTGGTGCTGGGTAGGGGGCGTACGGTGTGTGTTAAGGGGTGGTTGTGGGGGTGATTGGGGGGGTGTCTGGGGGGTGGGGGTGGTGTGGGGGGGTTGGGGTGGTGGGGCGTGGATTTGGGTTCGGGGTGGTGGGGGGGGCGGTTGTTGGTGGGTATGGTGTCGAGGGTGGGGTTGAGGGTGGGGGGTTGGGTGTTTTGGAGTGTTGGTGGTGGGGTGGGGGGGGGTGTTGGTTCTGTGGGTGGTTGGGGCGGGAGCGCGGTGGGGTTGGCGTCGAGGTGGCCGTGGAGGGGGTGGTGGGGTGTGGGGTGGTGGGGGGTGTGGGGTCAGGGGTGTGGGGTGGGGTGTGCAAGTGGTAGGGGGGCGGGGTGGTTTGTGGGGTTGTGATGGGTTAGGTGGAGGGGTGTGGGTGGGGTGTGGGCGGCGGGGTGGGGTGTTGGCGGGGTGGTGGGTAGGCGGGGTGGGTTGGTGTGGGGCGGGGGGGGGTTTGGTGTTGTGTCAACGGTTCGGGTGGTGGGGGGTGGGGGGGTGGGGGGGGGGGGGGTGGGTGTTTTGGTGTTGGCCGGGCGGGTGGATGGGTGGCGGTTTGGTTGCGAGTGGTGGGGGTCCATTCTGTGGTGGGGCGGGGTGGTGGGGGGGTGGGATGGGGGGTGGGGTAGATGAATCGCCGGGTGTTGGGGGTGGGTGTGGGTGGTGGCGTGTGTGGTCTGTTGGGCTGGGGTCGGTGGGTGGTGGGGTGGAGGTTTCGGGGTTGGGGTCGCGCGGTGCGGGGTGGGGTGGCGGGGGGTTGGTGGGTGGCGGGGGGGTAGTGGGTGGGGTGCGGTATGTCTAGGTGGTGAGGGTGGGTGTGGGGCGGCGGGTGGTTGTGGGTTGGTGGTGTTAGGGTGTTTGTGGTTGGTTGGGGGGTAGGGGGTTGGGTTCGTTGGGTGTCGTGGGCCGGTGGGTGTTGCGGGGTGTGGGTCTGGGGTGGGGTGGGGGTGCTGGGACGGATGGTGGTATTGGTGGCGTGGGTGGTCTAGGGTGTTTCGGTTGATGGGGGGGCGGGGGTGGTGGGTGGGGTGGTGTGTGGTGTAGTGGTGTGGGTGGTCGGCCGGGGTGTGTGGGGGGGGGGTGGGTGGGTTGGGTGTGGAGTTGGGGGGTGGGTGGGGGAGGGGGGTGTGGGGGCGGGTGGGGGTGGCGGAGATGGTGTGCGGTGGGGGGGGTCGGGGTGGGTAGGGGGGGTGGGTGGGGGGGGGGTAAGGTGTGAAGGGGGTGGGGTCTGGTTGGGGGTAGGAGGGGGGGGGGTGGCGGGGGGGGGGGGGTGGGGGTTGGTGGTGTTGGGTTGGGGTTGTAAGTGGGACGGGGTTGGTTGGGGGGGGGGTGTGGGGGGTGCCGGGGGTTTGGTGTTGAGTGTTGGGGGGGTGGCTGTGGGTCGGGGTGGGCAGGGGAGGGGGTTGTTGCGGTGTGTGGGGGGGTGTGGCGGGTTGGAGTGGGGGGGGGTAGGGAGGGGTGGGTGTTTTGGGTGGTGGGCGGGGGTGTGGGGGGGGTGGGTTTGGCGGTGAGGCGGTGTGAGTGTTTGCGGGTGTGGGGGGGTGTGGTTTTTCGTTGGTGGAGGGGTGGGTTGTGTGTGGGGGTGGGGGCGGTGTGGTTGGTGGGGGGGTGTGTGTCTGGGGGTTGGTGGGGGGGTGGTGGTGGGTGGGCTGGGTGGGTGGGGGGGGGGGGGGGGGGTGGTGCGCTTGGTTGGGTGGGGGCCGCTGTGGGGGGGGCGGCGCGGGTGGTGTTCTGGCGGGTCGCAGGCCGTGTCTTGGGAGGGGTGGGTGGCTGTATTTTTGTGGTGAGGTTGGTTGGGGGTTGGTTGTGGGTGGCGGAGGGGTGGGGGGGGTATGGGTGAGGGTGATGGGTCGCGTGCGTGGGTGTGGGGGTGGCGGGTGGTTGTGGTTGGTTTGGTCGGTTTCTTTCGGGGGGGGGGGGTTCGGATTTGGGTGGTAGTCTCGTGGCGGGGTGGGGGTTGCGTGGGGTGTGGTGGGGGGGCGGGTGGGTGGGGCGGGGTGGGGGGTCTTGGTTCGGTGGGGGTGTGGGGAGCGGTGGGGGGGTGGGGTTGGTGGTGGGGTTGGTGGGGGTGGTGGGGGGCGGTAGGGGGGGGGGGTGGGGTGTTGGTCGGTGTGGGTGCGGGTCGGGGGGGGTTGGTGTGTGGTGGGGGGGGGGGAGGGGTTGGGGAGGTGCGGTTGTTAGGGGGGTGAGTTCGTAGGGTGGGTGGGGTGTGGGGGGGCGGTGGGGTGGTGGGGGGCGTGGGGGTGTTTTGGAGTGCGGGTGGGGGGGGGTGTCTGTGGCAGTGGGTGCGTGAGGGTGGGTCGGGTGGGTGGTGGCGGTGGCGGACGGGGGTGTTCTGGGTGGTGGGGGGGGTATGGCGGTGGTGGTTGGGGTTGGGGATGTAGGGGGTGGGGGGTGGGGTCAGGTGTGTGGGGTGGGGGTGGGGGAGGCGGGGGGGGGTGGTGGGTGGGTGTGGGGGTTGTGGTCGGCCGTGTGGTGCGTGTTTCTAATTAAGTGATATAGGTTGAGCTGAGGGGGGTGTTTATATAATAGTCGGTCACGGTGAGCTGGAGGGGGGTGTTTCTAATAAAGTGGTCAGGTGAGCTGAGGGGGTGTTTCTAATAAAGTGGTCAGGTGAGCTGAGGGGGGTGTTTCTAATAAAGTGGTCAGGTGAGCTGAGGGGTGTTTCTAATAAAGTGGTCAGGTGAGCTGAGGGGGGTGTTTCTAATAAAGTGGTCAGGTGAGCTGAGGGGTGTTTCTAATAAAGTGGTCAGGTGAGCTGAGGGGGGTGTTTCTAATAAAGTGCTCAGGTGAGCTGAGGGGGGTGGGGTTTCTAATATAAAGTGGTCAGGCGTGTGAGGGGGGTGTGTCTATAAAGTGGTCAGGTGAGCTGAGGGGGTGTTTATGATTTTTGTGGTCAGGTGAGCTGAGGGGTGCTTTCTAATAAAGTTGGGTCAGGTGAGCTGAGGGGGGTGTTTTTATAAAGTGGTAGGTGAGCTGGGGGGGTGTTTCTAATTAAAGTGGTCAGGGAGTTGAGGTGGTGTGCATTTCTAAATAAAGTGGTCAAGTGTGCTCTTGTGGCGCGTCGTTTTAATAATGTGGGTCAGGTGACTGAGGGGGTGTTCTTATAAGCTTGGTCTGGTGAGCGGAGGGGGTGGTTCTAATATAAGTGGTCAGGTGAGCTGTAGGGGGTGTTTCTAATAATGTGGTCAGGTGAAGCTAAGGGGGGGTGTTTCTAATAAAGTGGTACAGGTTGAGCTGAGGGGGTGGTTTCTAATAAAAGTGGTCAGGTGAGCTGAGGGGTGGTTTAATAAAGTGATCAGTGAGCTGAGGGGGTGTTTCTAATTAAAGTGGTCAGGTGAGCTGAGGGGGTGTTTTTCTATTAAAGGTGGTCAAAGTCAGGTGAGCTAAGGGGGGGTGTTTCTAATAAAGTGGTCAGGTGAGCTGAGGGGGGTGTTTCTAATAAAGTGGTCAGGTGAGCTGAGGGGGTGTTTCTAATAAAGTGGTCAGGTGAGCTGAGGGGGGTGTTTCTAATAAAGTGGTCAGGTGAGCTGAGGGGTGTTTCTAATAAAGTGATCAGGTGAGCTGAGGGGGTGTTTCTAATAAAGTGGTCAGGTGAGCTGAGGGGGTGTTTCTAATAAAGTGGTCAGGTGAGCTGAGGGGGTGTTTCTAATAAAGTGGTCAGGTGAGCTGAGGGGGGTGTTTCTAATAAAGTGGTCAGGTGAGCTGAGGGGGGGTTTTTATAATTGTGGTCAGGTGAGGAGGGGGTGTTTCTATAATGTTGTTCAGTGAGATGAGGGGGGTGTTTCTTAGAAACGTGGTCAGGTGATTGCGGAGGGGGTGTTTTAAATAAGTGATCAGGTGAGTACTGGAGGGGGGGGTTCTATTAATAGTGGTGGAGTGAGGTTCTGAGGGGGCGGGTGTTTCTAATAAAGTGGTGAGGTGAGCTGAAGGGGGGTGTTCTATAAAGTGGTGAGGTTGAGCTCGAGGGGGTGTATGTTTTCTACTAAAGTAGGTCAGGTGAGTGAGGGGGTGATTTATACTTTAAGTGGTCAGGTGAGCTCGAGGGGGTGTTTCTAATAATGTAGGTCAGGTGAGCTGAGGGGGGGGTGTTGTTTCTATAAAGTGGTATGGTGAGCTGAGGGGGTGTTTCTAATAAAGTGGTCAGTTGAGCTGAGGGGGTGTGTTTCTATAAAGTGGTCAGGTGTAGCTGAGGGGGGTGTTTCGAATAAAGTGGATCAGGTGAGTAGAGGGGGGTGTTCTGTTTATATAAGTTGGTCAGGTGAGCTGAGGGGGGTGTTTCTAAAAAAGTGGTCAGGTGTGCTGAGGGGGGTGTTTCTAATAGTGTGGTAAGGTGAGTGGGGGGTGTTTCTAATAAATGGTCAGGTGAGCTGAGGGGGGTGTTTCATTCAAGTGGTCAGCGTGAGCTGAGGGTGGTTTCTAATAAGTGGTCTGCGTGCGCTGAGTGGGGTGTTTCTAATAAAGTGATCAGGTGAGCTGAGGGGGTGTTTCTAATAAAGTGATCTGGGGGGGTGAAGCTGGGGGGGTGTTTCTAATAAAGTGATTCAGGTGAGCTGTGGGGGTGTTTCTATAAAGTGGTCAGGTTGAGCTGAGGGGCTGGGGTTAGTGTTGATTCATAATGTGATCAGGTGAGCTGAGGGGTGTTGACTATAAAGTGGTAAGGTGAGATGAGGGGGGTGTTTCTAATAAAGTGGGTTCAGGTGAGCTGAGGGTGTGTTTATAATAAAGGGGTCAGTGTGAGTGAGGGGGGTGTGTGTTTCTAATAAAGTGGTCTGGTGAGCTGTGGGTGTTTCTATTAAAGTGGTCAGGTGAGCTGGGGGGGGTTTCTAAAGTAAGTGGGTAAGGTTGCGCTGAGGGGGTGTTTCTAATAAAGTGGTCAGGTGAGCTGAGGGGGTGTTTCTAATAAAGTGGTCAGGTGAGCTGAGGGGGGTGTTTCAATAAAGTGGATCTAGGTGCAGCTGATGGGGGTGTTTCTAATTACAAGTGATCAGGTGCGCTGAGGGGTGTTTCTATTAAAGTGGTAAGGTGAGCTGAGGGGGGGTGTTTCTAATAATGTGATCAAGGTCGCGCTGAGGGGTGTTGCTTCTAACTAAGTGATCAGGTGAGCTGTGGGGGGTGTTTTCTAAAGAAAGTGATCAGGAGCGTGAGGGGGTGTTTCTAATAAGTGGTCAGGTGAGCTTGAGGGGGGTGTTTCTAAGATTGGTAGGGGTCAGGTGAGCTGTGGGGTGTTTCTAATAATGTGGTCAGGTGTCTGAGGGGGTGTTTCTATAAAGTGGTCAGGTGAGCTGTGGGGGGTGTTTCTTAATAAAGTGGTCAGTGTGCTGAGAGGGGGTGTTTCTAATAAAGTGGTCAGGTGAGCTGAGGGGTGTTTCTAATAAAGTGGTCAGGTGAGCTGAGGGGGTGTTTCTAATAAAGTGAATTCAGGTGAGGGCTGGAGGGGGGGTGTTTCTTTCTTATAAAGTGGTTCAGGTGAGATGAGGGGGGTGTTCTTATAAGTGGGCAGGTGAAGCTGAGGGGTGTTTCTAATAAAGTGGTTCAGGTGAGCAGAGGGGGTGTTTCTAATAAAGTGGTCAGGTGAGTTTGTTGAGGGGGTGTTTCTAATAAAAGTGGTCAGGGTAAGCTGAGGGGGGTGTTCTAAAAAGTGGTCAGTGAGCTGAGGGGTATGTTTCTAATAAAGTGGTCAGGTGAGCTGAGGGGGTGTTTCTAATAAAGTGATCAGGTGAGCTGAGGGGGGTGTTTCTAATAAAGTGGTCAGGTGAGCTGAGGGGGTGTTTCTAATAAAGTGGTCAGGTGAGCTGAGGGGGGTGTTTCTTAATAAAGTGGAGGTGAGCTGGAGGGGGTGTTTCTGAATAGAAGTGGTCAGGTGAGCTGAGGGGGTGTTTCTAATAAAGTTGTCAGAGTGAGCTGAGGGGGTGTTTCTTAATAAAAGTTGGTCAGGTGAGCTAAGGGGGTGTTTCTAATAAAGAGGTCAGGGATTGAGTGAAGGGGGGTGTTTCAAATTTAAAGTGGTCAGGTGAGCTGAGGGGTGTTTTCTTAATTAACGTGATCAGGTGAGACTGAGGGGGTTTGTTCTCATATAAGTGGTCAGGTGAGCTGAGGGGGTGTTTCTAATAAAGTGGTCAGGTGAGCTAAGGGGGGTGTTTCTAATAAAGTGGTCAGGTGAGTGAGGGGGTTTTTTTTATAAGTGGTCAGGTGAGTGAGGGGGTGTTTCTAATAAAGTGGTCAGTTGAGTGAGGGGGGTGTTTCTAATACTGTGGTCAGGTGAGCTGAGGGGGTGTTCTGTAATTAAAGTGGTCAGGTGCGCTGAGGGGGTGTTTCTAATAAAGTGGTCAGGTGAGCTGAGGGGGGTGTTTCTAATAAAGTGGTCAGGTGAGCTGAGGTGGGTGTTTCTATTAAAAGGGGGTGGTCAGGTGAGCTGGGGGTGGTGTTCTTAATATAAGTGGTCAGGGTGAGCGTGAGGGGGGTTTTTATAAAGTGATCAGGTGTGCTGAGGGGGGTGTTTCTAATAATGTGGTCTAGGTTGAGCGGAGGGGGTGTTTCTAATTAAGTGATCAGGTGAGCTGTGGGGGGTGTTCTTTGATGAGTGGTGTGGTGAGCTGAGGGGGGTGTTTCTCATAAAGTGGTGAGGTGAGCTGAGGGAGGTGTTTCTAATAAAGTGGGGAGGTGAGCTGAGGGGGTGTTTCTTATAAAGTGGTTTCAGGTTGAGCTGAGGGGGTGTTTCTTATAAAGTGGTAGGTGAGCTTGTGGCGGTGTTTACTATTAAAGTGGTCAGGTGAGCTGGGGGGGTGTTTCTTATAAAGTGGCTCAGGTGAGCTGAGGTGGGGTGTTTCTAATAAAGTGGTCAGGTGAGTGAGGGGTCTGTTTTTAATAAAAGTGGTCAGGTGAGTGGAGGGGGTGTTTCTTATAAAGTGGTCAGGTGAGCTGAGGGGGGTGTTTCTAAATAAAAGGGTCAGGGTGAGCTGTGGGGGGTGGTTGTCTAATAATGTGGTCAGGTGTTCAGGTGCGCTGGTGGGTTGGTTGTTTTTAATAAAGTGGTCAGGTGAAGTGAGGGGGTGTTTTAATAAAGTGGTCAGGTGCGCTGGGGTGGTGTTTCTAATAAAAGTGTCGGTGTGCTTGTGGGGGTGTTTCAATAAAGTGGTCATGGGGCTTGAGGGGGGTGTTTCTAATAAAGTGGTCAGGTGAGCTGAGGGGGGTGTTTCTAATAAAGTGATCAGGTGAGCTGAGGGGGGTGTTTCTAATAAAGTGGTCAGGTGAGCTGAGGGGGGTGTTTCTAATAAAGTGGTCAGGTGAGCTGAGGGGGTGTTTCTAATAAAGTGGTCAGGTGAGTGAGGGTGTTTCTAATAAAGGGTCAGGTGTGCTGAGGGGTGTTTCTAATAAAAGTGGTTCAGGTGTGCAGCTGGAGGGGGTGGTTTTCTATAAAGTGATCAGGTGAGCTGAGGGGTGTTTCTAATAAGTGATAGGTGAGCTGAGGGGGGTGTTTCTAATAAGTGGTCGGTGAGCTAAGGGGGTGTTTCTAATAAAGTGGTAAGGCGAGCTGAGGGGTGTTTCTAATAAAGGATCAGGTGACGATGAGGGGTGTTTTCTATAAAGTGGTAAGGGTGTGAGTGTGGGGGGTGTTTCTATTAAATGGTCAGGTGAGCTGAGGGGTGTTACTATTAAAGTGGTCAGGATGAGCTGGGGCGGGTGGTTTCTAATAAAGTGGACAGGCTGGTGAGCTGACGGTGGGTGGTTCTAAGTAAAGTGGTCAGGTGAGCCTGAGGGGGAGTTTCTAATAAGTGGTTGGTGAGGCTGAGGGGGTGTTTTATAAATAAAGTGTGGTCGGTGAGCTGAGGGGGGTGGTTCTAATAAAGTGATCAGGTGAGCTGAGGGGGGTGTTTCCTAATAAAGTGGATTTCAGGTGTGCGCTGAGGGGTGTTTCTAATTAAAGTGGGTAGGTGAGCTGAGGGGGGGTGTTTCTAATAAAGTTGATCAGGTGCGCTGAAGGGAGTGTTTTCTAATAAAGTGACAGTGTTGTGCTGAGGGGGGTGGTTTGGTTTCTAATAAAGTGATCAGTGCGTGAGGGGTGTTTCTAATAAGTGGTCAGGTGCAGCTGAGGGGGGTGTTTCTGAATAAAGTGATCAGGTGAGCTGAGGGGGGTGTTTCTTAATAAAGTGGTCAGGTGGCTGGGGGGGTGTTTCTATTAAGTGGTTCAGGTGAGATGAGGGGGGTGTTTTAATAAGTGATCAGGGAGCTGAGGGGGGTGTTTCTAATAAAGTGATCAGGTGAGCTGAGGGGGGTGTTTCTTTTAAAGTGATCATGGTGAGGCGAGGGTGCGTGGTTTGTGTCTAATTAAAGTGGTTCAGGTGAGCTGAGGGGAGGTTGTTTCTAAGAAAAGTGGTTCAGGAGAGATGAGGGGGGTGTTTCTATTTAGTTGGTCTCCAGGTGTGCTGACGGGTGGGGTGTTTCTAATAAAGTGATCAGGTGAGCTGAGGGGGGTGTTTCTAATAAAGTGGTCAGGTGCGCTGAGGGGGTGTTTCTAATAAAGTGATCAGGTGAGAGTGAGGGTGTGTTTCTAATAAAGGGTCAGGTGAGTGAGGGGGTGTTTTAATATAGTGATGAGTGTGCGGGCTGAGGGTGTTTCTATAAGTGGTCGGTGAGTGTGGTGGGGGAGTTTCTAATAAAGTGGTCAGGTGCGCTGAGGGGGGTGTTTTGGTTCTAATAAAGTGGTTCAGGTGAGCTGAGTGGGGGTTGTTTCTATTAAAATGATAGGGGTTGAGCTGAGGGGGTGTTTGTTTTCTAATTAATGTGGTCAGTGAAGCTGAGGGGGTGTTTCTAATTAGTGGTCAGGTGAGCTAGGGGAGGTGTTTTCTAATAAATTGGTTCAAGGTGAAGTGAGGGGGGTGTTTCTAAATATAAAGTGGTCAGGTGGAAGCTGAGGGGGTGTTTCTAATAAAGTGGTCAGGTGCGCTGGTGGGGTGTTTTAATAAAGTGAGTCAGGTGAGTGAGGGGGTGTTTCTTATAAAGTTGTCAGGTGTGCTGAGGGGGGTGTTTCTAAATAAGTGATCATGGTGAGCTGGGGGGGTGTTTATAATAAAGGATCAGGTGAGCTGAGGGGGTGTATCTAATAAGTGGTCGGTGAGCTGAGGGGGGTGTTCTAATAACAAGTTGATCTGGTGAGTAGGGGGGTGTTTCTATAAAAGTGGTTGTCTGGTTGAGCTGAGGGGGTGTTTCTAATAAAGTGGTCAGGTGAGTGAGAGGTGAGTGAGGCAGTGCATGCTGGGATACAGCACCTCAGGGCGTCCAGCATGGGCAGCAGGTTGAGCAGGGCCGTGTCGCTGGGGTCACTGAACCACGACTTTATAGGTATCGCATTATCTGTACAGAGAACAAACCCAGATCAGTCCAGACCCCACAGTCCCACACAGCACTGCACCAGCACACACTCACCACTGATCCTACAGCAGTTGAGCTCCACCCACTCAGACTACAGCAGTTCAGCTCCACACAATCATAACTGATCCTACAGCAGTTCAGCTCCACCCACTCACAACTGATTCTACAGCAGTTCAGCTCCACCCACTCAGTCACACGTACATCTGCCTTAAAGACACAGGCTGTTAGTAAGAGATGGAGAGTGGACGGAGGAGTCACATAGACACTGTTTACGACTGTTTGGTGTTTAAACCACTCGAATCTGAACTGGACCTGGAGGAACCACCAGAGCGGAGCAGAACCGGGTTCTTTAACCTACTCCTCTACTGAGGTTTAATAAGAGACCACCCGCCGTGTTAGAATAAAACACAGCCTCTTACTGTCCAGCTGAACCGCGGGGTCTGCTTCACTCTGAGGCTTTACTTTCCTCTGAGAGACCTCCCTCACCGCCTCCTCAGCCTCAGGTACTGCCTCAGCCTCAGCCTCAGGTACTGCCTCAGCCTCAGCCTCAGCCTCAGGTACTGCCTCAGCCTCAGCCTCAGCCTCAGCCTCAGCCTCAGGTACTGCCTCAGCCTCAGCCACAGAACTACTCCACGAAGGACACGTCGGACACCGGATTCTACAGAATGTATGTGTTACTGTGTGATCTGGAGCCCCTCTGGTAGAAACAGGTATTACAGTTGAATAAAGGATCTGTGTATGGCTCAAACGAAGAGAAGATGTTTCTATTGGTGGGCGTCTGGTCCGGCGGGGCGTCTGGGCAGACGGACAGGTGTGCTGTGTGCTGCAGCGTACCTGGATGACTGCGGTAGGCTCCAGGTGAGTTATCCAGGATCACTATACTAGAGAGGTCGCTGTGCACGACTGAAAGGTCCTTAATGTAACTGCCCAGATCCAGCGTACAGTGCTGTAAACACAAACCAGTACCATAAATCAGGATTAACACACGTCAGTCACAAAACAACTGCGCTCAAAACAAACATACACAACAACAAACAAAATAAAAACAAACACATCACTCACAGACTTCAAACAACAACAATACACTACACCTTTAATCAGTTACACAGATAATAGTTCACTGAACAGAGATTAAAGAGGAACTTTATTTAATTTTATCTTTACATAATTAATCAGTTCAGATGTAATTAGAGTGATTCAGAGTGGGTTCTGTGGGAAACTCTCGGTTCTAGATACAGTCAGAGCTGTTCACAGTGGTGGTGAATGGAACCAGATGCAACCTATAAAAACTTGTTCTTGTTACTGTCAGATCTGTTCATTTTGGAGGTGAATGGAACCAGAGTCACTTAAAGCCTCCTATACCGAGAGTTTTACAGGTAGATGTTATAAATACACACTGTCTGATTATGAGACGCTGAGTATGATAGTTTAGAGAAGATCTCAGTCTTAAACTCAATTCATGGTGGAGGGATACATGCAGGACGCTGGAGGTTCACATTAGTCCCCAAGAAAACCTTAGTATTTTCGATCTTCACACATTTTTACCATCAACTTCCAGATAAACTCAGAGACCACGTGTTAGCTTCAATGAGTGGGGTTTCATTGTTAATACTATGTTCGTAGATTAGTGTTGTAGACATGGGAGAACCCTGGTTACCAGCAACAACCCTGTAAACACCATCACCACTGTAATCTTCAACACCACTGTAAACACCATCACTCCTCACCGTAAACACCATCACCACCAACGTAAACACCATCACACCACGTAACATCACAACCACTGTAAAAACACATCACACCACGTAAACTCCTTCACACACAACCATAAAACACATCATCACCACCGTAAACACATCATCACCACCGTTACACCATCACCACCACGTAAACAACCATCACCTCCACGTAAACACACCACCATCCGTATAAACAACCATCACCCTGTAACATCACAACCACGGGTAAACACCTGCACCACCACTGTAAAACCATCACACCACCGTAAAACCATCTCCCCACGGTTAAACACCATACACCACTGTAATCATCTCAACACTGTAAACACATTCACCACCACCGTAAACACATCAACACACCGTAAACATCACCACCACTGTAATCACATCACCCCACCGTAAACACCTTCACCACCTGTAAACACCATCACACCACGTAAAAACATCACCAACTCTGTAATCTCCATCTCCTCAGTAACATCACACACACTGAAATACACCATACCACACCCGTAAACAACCATCACCACACGTTAAACACCAATCACCACACGTAAACACCATCACCACACCGTAAACCACCTCCACCGTAAACACCATACCACTGTAAACATCACAACCACGTTAAACCCATCACCACCACTGTAAACACCATCAACACATCCGTAAATATCCATCACCACCTCGGTAAACTCCATCACCAATTGTAAACATCAATCACAACCACTGTAACACCATCACCAACACCGTAAAACACCATCATCACCACCGTACATCACCACCACTGTGTAAACACCTCACCACCACCGTAAACATAACCACCACTGTATAACACATCACCAACACCGTAAACAATCACCACCACTGTAAACACCATCACCACTGTAAAACTCCAAACACTTAAACACCATCATCAAACCGTAAACATCACCACCACTGTAAACTCCATCACCACTTTAAAATTCACAACACTGGTAACCACCATACCACAAACCGTATACACCTATCACCAACACCGTAAACTCCATACCACCACGGTAAACATCACCACCAATGTAAACAACACCACCACTGGAGGAATCACCTCACTGTAAAATTCACCATCCACTGTAAACACATCACCACCACTGTAAACACATCATCACAACTGGTTAATAATCACAACCACTATATACACCTCACCACACCGTAAATCTCCTTTCACACCATGTTAAACACCATCACCAACAATCCGGAAACATTCACACCACTGTAAACACCATCACACACCGTAAAACACCATCACCACTGTAAACATCACAACCATGTAAACACCATCACCAACTGTAAACACCATCACCACCACCGTAAACTTCACCATACTGTTAAACTCATCACCACTGTAAACAATTCTAACCAAACTCACTGTAAACACCATCACACCACCGTAGACCACCTTCACACACTGTTAACACCATTCACCACAACCTGTAAACATCTCAACATGTAAACACCATCACACCACCGTAACACCATCACCACTGTAAACATCACAACCGTAAACACCACCACACAACGGTATACACATCTACCCACCGGTTAACAACTTCACCACACTGTAAACATACCACCACTGTAAACACCTCTCTCCACCCCACTGGTTAAAACATCTACACCACTGTAAACACCATCACCACCACCTGTAAACATCATACCACTGTAAACACCATAACCACCACTGTAAACACCTTCACTCACCACCACTGTAAAACATCACCACACCGTATACACATCTACCACCACCGTTAACTTCAACCTCCACTGTAAACATCTCAACCACTGTATACATTCACAACCACTGTCAGCACCTCACATCCGTAAACTCCTTCACACCACTGTAACCACCATCACCGACTCACCGTAAACACATTCACCACCACTGTAAACACCAAATCACCACCACGTTAACTTCACCACAACTGTAAAACACAATCACTACTGTAAATCACAACCACTGTAAACACCATAACCCCACAGTAAAGACCATCACCACCACCGTAAAACCATGTCCACCACGTAAACTTCTCCACACACCGTATACATCACACCATGTAATTCAACATCAACCACTGTAAAACATCACAACCTCTGTATACTCTACCACCACTGTTTACACCTTCTCCAATGTATACATTCTCATCATGTAATACACATCACCACCATCATAAACACCATCACACCACGTAAAACACCATCACCACCACTGTAAACATCTCCACCTCCGTAAACACCTATCTCCTCTGTAAACTTCAAACCACTGTAAAACACTTACACCACCAACGGTAACAACCCCCCCCCTAATTTTTTTTTTTCCCCCCCAAAACCACCACATAAAACACCATCTCACCACCGTACCACCATCACACCACGTAAACCCATCACCACCACTGTAAACCACTCATCACACCACCGTAAAACACCATCTCACCACCGTAAACACAACACACGTAAACACACACCACTCGTAAAACACATCACCACTTGTAAACATCACAACCACGGGTAAAAACATATCACCACGGTTAAACATCACCACCAACGTAAACACATCACCACCACGGTAAAACATCCACCAATGTAAACATCACAACACTGTAAACACCATCAACCACCTCGTAAACACCATACCTCACCCGTAAACTTCTCACCACTGTAAAACCATCACCACCCGTTAAACACATCACCACCACTGTAAACACCCATCACACCACGTTAACCCATTCAAACCCTCGTAACATCACCCCATTGTAAACACCATCACCACTGGGTCAACATCATCAACCACTGTAATACCATCACCCCACCGTAAACACATCACCACCACCGTAAACATCACCACACCACCACCGTAAAAATCAAAACACTGTAAACATACCAAACTGTAAACATCACACTCTGTAAACCCATCACCCACTCTGTAAACTTATCATCACCACTGCTAAAATCACAACACTGTAAACACCTTCACTCCACCGTAAACATCACCACTACTGTAAACACCATCACCCCAGTAAACATCACCACACTGTAAACACCATCACCATCCACCGTAAACACACACCTCTGTAATCACCATCACCACCACCGTAAAACTCTACCACTCTGTTAATCACTCACCACCACGTTAACATCACCACCACTTGTTAAACAACATTCACCACACCGTAAAACACCATCACACTTTAAACATCACAATCCACTGTAAACACCACACCACCACCGTTTAAACACCATTCACCACCACCGTAAACAACAATCACCACACTGTAAAATCACTCACTGTAGACACCATCACACACGCTGTAAACACTATCACCACTGTTGTAACATCACAACACTGTTATACAACATCAAACCACGTAAACACCATCACACTGTAAAACCATCACCACCACCACTCTGTAAATCACCACCACACTGTAAACACCACTCCACCACTGTAAAACACCACTCATTGTACACATCATCACCACCGTAAACACCATAATGAGAATTACTGATATTATTAATGATTTTTTTCAGTATTTTGTAGATATTTTTACAGATAAGTGTAAATTAAACACGTCCTCAGCTCCTCTTACTGAACCCCCATCACCCCCCCTACACGCGGGCCGTGTTCAGATTTATATTACTCCTGAACTCTGAATGTGAAAGTGAGACTGATCTGATGTATTATCAATATCAGTGATTGATCTCTCCCGAGCTGAGGAGGATGTGTACCTGTCTGTAGTATCTGCGTTTGAGGATGCCTCTGTTGTTGTCCAGTTTATCGGCCACAGCAGAGCCGTAGATTTCCATACTGGCTGTAAACACGATCCAGTTCGTAACACGGACTCACTGTAAACACATCACACTCACACTCACTCACATCACACACACAGGTCAGCACACACACACAGACACCACTACAACACCCTCAGTCCAGGCACACACCACAGCAGTCAGCATCACACACACACGCAGTCAGCACACACACACACGCACCGTCAGCACACACACACACACACACACACACACAGTCAGCACACACACACAGACACACACACACACACACAGTCAGCACACACACACACAGTCAGCACACACACACAGACACACACACACACACACAGTCAGCACACACACACGCAGTCAGCACACACACACACACGCAGTCAGCACACACACACACGCACCGTCAGCACACACACACACGCACAGTCAGCACACACACACACACACGCAGTCAGCACACACACACACACACGCAGTCAGCACACACACACGCACAGTCAGCCACCACACACCCACAGTAAGAACAACACACACACACAGTCAGCATAACACAACACACACAGTCAGCACAACAACGCACACACACACGCAACACAGTCAGCAACACAGTCTGCACACACACAGCACACACACACAACAGTCAGCAACACACACGCTCACACACCACGCAACAGTCAGACACACACCTCGCCAACACACAGCGGCACACACACCTCACAGTCCGCAACACACATGCGCACACACAGTCAGCACACACACACGCACGCACACATGCGCACACACAGTCAGCACACACACACGCACGCACACACGCACACGCACACACACACATGCGCACACACAGTCAGCACACACACACGCACGCACACACGCACACACGCACACGCACACACGCACACACACACCTGTACAGGGACCAGAGTGCTGAGAGCAGCAGTGGCTCAGGTTTCAGCTTAACTTTCACCATCAGTTCCCAGATCAGCTACTGGCTGAGAGCTGACCAATCACAATCACCGCTGCATATAACGGCGGTGCGTTTCACTGAGGTAAGATTGATTTGCTTTGTGATTTAACGAAATCTTTTTATAGAACGCGGTTTTTTGTCATTTTAATATCCCTAATTCTGCGAGTTGTTTCCCGATTACGAATTCTTAGACTTCCAAACGTACCATCTAGGTTTAATAGCTCTTTGTTGACTTCTTCCAAATTCTTAAAGAAATAGAGAAAAAACTAAACATATTATTAACTCGGGACGTTCTGTAGATAAACAGAGAGAGCAGAAATGGGCGGAGACTGTAGAGCCTATAGGGTTCATCACATACTCACATTGATCAGCTTCCTATTGGTAATTTATATGTAAACATAATTGATTGGTTGAGGTATAAGAAGCTTAGTAGGCCAATGTGTAACATTGTTTTAGAAAATAATGTAAGTATTAATTTACTACTACGACTGTTACACGGGAAGAAAATTAATTAAAAGTATATAATTTAAACGTGTATATCAACAAATACTGCATTGTAGTTTAATCAGTTTAAACGGTTTAAATGGTTTGTTTACGTGATTGAGATGATTCCAACCTTAAAATAATAAAATATCATATACATTAATGTACGGTACTGAACTCAGGACCCTCAGAGTGGTAGACAGGGTACTTCACTACACTCCACCATGATACAAACAGACACCTGTTTATTCTAGAAGTTACTGTTTACATAGTTCAAGCTGTTGGATCTGATATTTGTTGACGTTTGATGTAATAAAGTGATTTTAAATCTTCATGAATACTTGTTTGTATAAATACGTGTTCATACACAGAACAGTGTGTTTTTAAAAGATGATTAGCGCCCTCTTTAGTTTTTAAGACGGAACTGCACGTGAACTTCGAGGTTAGAAGAACTTACTGAGTTACGAGTGGCTCAGACTACTCTTACATTTAGGTACAAACTCGTCTTTAGGTACTCGTTTGTTCGAAAGGCTTTCGGGAAACAGTCTTAATTTTTAGAATGAAGAGTTACGAAAGTACTTAGCAAGGGCTGTCCAATCGCCTCCACAAAGGGCGGCGTGTGGCAGGTTTTCAAATCCAAAGCAGGAATACTCATGTTCTGCCGTTGGAGGACTGAGAATGAGTTCGAACTGAGTGAACAAGTAGAGAAGTCAGGTGTTGCTTACTGCTGGTTGGTGTGTGAAGCCCTTTGTGGAGAAGATTGGACACTGACGTAGCGTTACGAACGTTTTGGGAAGCGCACCTCTGATCTCTCTCAGTTTATATACCAACACTTCACTACTACCTCAGAGCTCCGTCAGTGTAGACGTGACGGTTATGACCGCTAATCAGACTGTAAGCGTACTATTATCACTATCATTATTATTAATACTATTAATATTATTATTATTATTAATAATAATAATATTATTGTTATTACTATTACTATTATTATCATTAATATTATTATCATTATTATTATCATAATTATTATTGTTATTGTTATTATCATTATTAATATTATTATTATTATTCTCATTATTATTATTATTATTATTAATAATAATATTATTAATATTGTTAATATTATTATTATTACTCCTTTTCCACTAACGGAGCAGGTGAGAAATGTACACCCACATATCCAGTGTCTGAGCTCTACCTGATTAAACTTCTCAAAAGGTTAATGTTTATTAATAACAGATGAAAATTCTGCCCCCGTGTGGATGTGAATGGAAATGCGGGTGCTGTGTTGTGTGCTACAGGTCAGTGTGGGCTGTATGAGTACACGGGTTACAGAGAACAAATGATCATCTATTAAATAATCAGACAATTGTTTACAACAACATTAATATCAGACTCTTAGTTTAACCTCCTGCTGCCCTCTTCTCCCCCAGTATACCCAGTACTCTAGTCTAACTGGACCAGTACCGGATCTGACAGGCAGGATCTGCACAGCAGGGTATACGCACCACCTCTAAGAAGAAGTCCACGTGTGGCCTTTTATGGACGAAGAACCTCACAGGGTGTTTATCTATTACCACCTAAACACACAGAATCAATAATCATTAACACTGATCATCACATAACATCCACTGTAGTGACTCTCCTCTCAGCTAGGGGGCAGCATTACCAACTCATTTATACCCCATATCTCCTGATCCAACATCACATAATATGCAAATCAATAAATACAATATAAAAATAGTTATTATACATGTAGTACCATTTTTAATCACCGTCGCCACCTACACCTCATGTAGTGTATTTACAAAGTCTGTTCAGAACCACCGATCGCCCCCTACGCTTCCTGTAGTGTATTCAGTCTGTCAGAACCACCGTCGCCCCCCTACGCTTATGTCGTGTATTACACGTCTGTCAGAAACCACGTCGCCTACACCGCCTGTAGTGTATTACAGTCTGTCAGACCACGTCGCCACTACGCTTTCCTGTAGTGTATTACAGTCTGTCAGAAACCACCGGTCGCACCCCTACGCTTCCTGTAGTGTATTACAGTTCTGTCAGAACCCACCGTGCCCCTACGCTTCCTGTAGTGTAGTACAGTCTGTCTGGAACCACCGCTCGCCCCCTACCGCTTCCTGTAGTGTATTTACAGTGTGTCAGATACCACCGTCGCGCCATACGCCTCATTGTAGTGTATTACAGTCTGTAAGAACACCGTCGCCCACTTCGCTTCCGTAGTGTATTACAGTCTGTCAGAACCACCGTCGCCCCCTTAGCTCCTGTAGTGTATTACAGTCTGTCAGAACCACCGTCGCCCCCTACGCTTCTGTAGTGTAGACAGTCTGTCAGAACACCGTCGCCCCCTACGCTTCGTAGTGTATTACAGTCTGTCAGAACACGTCGCCCCCGAGCTTCCTGTAGTGTATTATGTGCCGTCAGATCCACTCGTGCCCCCTACGCTTCTGTAGTGTAATTAAGTCTGTCTAACCACCGTCGCCCCCCTAACGCTTCCTGTAGTGTATTACAGTCTGTCAGAACCACCGTCGCCCCCTACGGCTTCTGTAGTGTTATTACAGTCTGTTCTTTTTATGAACACCGTCGCCCCTTACGCTTTCCTGTGTGAATTACAGTCGGTCAGAACCACAGTCGCCCCCTACGCTTCTGTAGTGTATTACAGTCGTCAGGAACTCACCGTCGCACCCTACGTCTCCTGTAGGTGTATTACAGTCCGTCTGAAACCCACGGTCGCCCCCTACGCTTCCTGTTGTGTATATTACAGTCGTCAGAACCACCGTCTAGCCCCTAGCTTCCGTGTAGTGTATTACAGTCTGTCATGAACCACGTCGCACCCTACGCTTCCTGTAGTGTATTACAGTCCGTCAGAGACCACCGTCGCCCCTTACGCTTCATGTAGTGTATTAAGTCTTTCTGAGACCACGTCGCCCCTACGCTTCTGTAGATGTATTACTGTCTGTCAGAAACCACCGTCGCCCTACGCTTCTTGTAGATGTATTAGCAGTCTGTCTGAACCTCGTCTCGCGCCCTACGCTTCCTTGTAGTGTATAACAGTCTGGTCAGAACACCGTCGCCCCTACGCTTCTGTAGTGTATAACAGTCGTCAGAACCACGTCCGCCCCTACGTCTCCTGTGTGTATTACAGTCGTCAGAACCACCGTCGCCCCTAGCTTCCTGTTGTAGTGTATACAGTTTCCGTCAGATCCACCGTCGCCCCCTCCGCTTCCTTGTAGTTGTATTCTGTCTGTCTGAACCACCGTCCGCCCCCTCGCTTATGTAGTGTATTACAGTCAGTGTGATCCACCGTCGCCCCTACGCTTCTGTAGTGTAGTACAGTCTGTCAGATCCACCGTCGTACCCCCTACGCTTCCTGTAGTGTATTACACTCTGTCAGATCCACCGTCGCCCCTACGTTCCTGTAGTGTATTACAGTCTGTCAGGAACCACAGTCGCCCCCCTACGTTCTGTAGTGTATTACAGTCTGTCAGAACACCGTCGCCCCCTCGCTTCCTGTAGTGTTTTTACAGTCTGTCAGAACCACCGGTCGCCTACGCTTCTGTCGTGTATTAGTCTGTCAGAACCCACCGTCGCCCCCTACGCTTCCTGTAGTGTATTCAGTCCGTCAGAACCACCGTCCCCCTACGCTTCCTGTTGGTATTTTACAGTCCGTCAGAACCACCGTCGCCCCCTACGCTTCCTGTAGTGTATTACAGTCTCGTCAGAACCACCGTCGCCCCCTACGCTTCCTGTAGTGTATTACAGGTCGTCAGAACCACCGTCGCCCCCTACGCTTCCTGTAGTGTATTACAGTCTGTCAGAACCACCGTCGCCCCCTACGCTTCCTGTAGTGTATTACAGTCTGTCAGAACCACCGTCGCCCCCTACGCTTCCTGTAGTGTATTACAGTCTGTCAGAACCACCGTCGCCCCCTACGCTTCCTGTAGTGTATTACAGTCTGTCAGAACCACCGTCGCCCCTACGCTTCCTGTAGTGTATTACAGTCTGTCAGAACCACCGTCGCCCCCTACGCTTCCTGTAGTGTATTACAGTCTGTCAGAACCACCGTCGCCCCCCTACGCTTCCTGTAGTGTATTACAGTCCGTCAGAACCACCGTCGCCCCCTACGCTTCCTGTAGTGTATACAGTCCGTCAGAACCACCGTCGCCCCCCTACGCTTCCTGTAGTGTATTACAGTCCTGTCAGAACCACCGTCGCCCCCCTACGCTTCCTGTAGTGTATTACAGTCTGTCAGAAACCACGTCGCCCCCCTACGCTTCCTGTAGTGTATTACAGTCCTGTCAGAACCACCGTCGCCCCCCCTACGCTTCCTGTAGGTTATACAGTCTGTCAGAACCACCGTCGCCCCCTACGCTTCCTGTAGTGTATTAAGTCTGTCAGAACCACCGTCGCCCCCTACGCTTCCTGTAGTGTATTACAGTCCGTCAGAACCACCGTCGCCCCCTACGCTTCCTGTAGTGTATTACAGTCCTGTCAGAACCACCGTCGCCCCCTACGCTTCCTGTAGTGTATTACAGTCTGTCAGAACCACCGTCGCCCCCTACGCTTCCTGTAGTGTATTACAGTCTGGCAGAACCACCGTCGCCCCCTTCCGCTCCTGTAGTGTTTTACAGTCTGTCAGAACCACCGTCGCCCCCCTACGCTTCCTGTAGTGTATTACAGTCTGCTCAGAACCACCGTCGCCCCCTTACTCTTCCTGTAGTGTATTACAGTCTGTCAGAACCACCGTCGCCCCCTACGCTTCCTGTAGTGTGATTACAGTCCGTCAGAACCACCGTCGCCCCCTACGCTTCCTGTAGTGTATTACAGTCCGGCAGAACCACCGTCGCCCCCCTACGCTTCCTGTAGTGTATTACAGTCCGTCAGAACCACCGTCTCCCCCTACGCTTCCTGTAGTGTATTACAGTCCGTCAGAACCACCGTCGCCCCCTACGCTTCTGTAGTGTATTACAGTCTGTCAGAACCACCGTCGCCCCCTACGCTGCCTGTAGTGTATTACAGTCTTTCAGAAACCACCGGTCGCTCCCCTACGCTTCCTGTAGTGTATTACAGTCTAGTCAGAACCACCGTCGCCCCCCTACGCTTCCTGTAGTGTATTACAGTCTGTCAGAACCTACCGTCCCCCCCTACGCTTCCTGTAGTGTATTACAGTCCTGTCAGAACCACCGTCGCCACCTACGCCGCCTGGAGTGTGATTACAGTCTGGCAAACCACCGTCGCCCCCTACGCTTCCTGTAGTGTATTACAGTCCTTCAGAACCACCGTCGGCCCCCCTACGCTTCCTGTAGTGTATTACAGTCTGTCAGAACCACCGTCGCCCCCTACGCTTCCTGTAGTGTATTACAGTCTGTCAGAACCACCGTCGCCCCCTACGCTTCCTGTAGTGTATTACAGTCGTCAGAACCACCGTCGCCCCCTACGCTTCCTGTAGTGTATTACAGTCTGTCAGAACCACCGTCGCCCCCTACGCTTCCTGTAGTGTATTACAGTCTGTCAGAACCACCGTCGCCCCCTACGCATCCTGTAGTGTATTACAGTCTGTCAGAACCACCGTCGCCCCCTACGCTTCCTGTAGTGTATTACAGTCCGTCAGAACCACCGTCGCCCCCTACGCTTCCTGTAGTGTATTACAGTCTGACAGAACCACCGTCGCCCCCTACGCTTCCTGTAGTGTATTACAGTCTGTCAGAACCACCGTCGCCCCCTACGCTTCCTGTAGTGTATTACAGTCGTCAGAACCACCGTCGCCCCCTACGCTTCCTGTAGTGTATTACAGTCTGTCAGAACCACCGTCGCCCCCTACGCTTCCTGTAGTGTATTACAGTCTGTCAGAACCACCGTCGCCCCCTACGCTTCCTGTAGTGTATTATACCATACCTTCAGTATGAAGTCTGGTGGTGTTCCAGGTCTGACTGTAGGCCTCAGCACTCCGTCGTGGTGAGAGTGGATCAGAGTTTCATCCAGATCTAAGACGAGGATCTTCCTCTTTACTGCGTCTGCACAAACAGGAGCAATACGGTGAGAAAGGCCCACAGCTTAGTGTGGAGCTCTATCGCTGTAACCTGAGAACGAGGGAGGAGAACTGCGGAGGAACTCACTGAGTCTGTTTCGAGATGCAGGAGAAAGAGGTAGCGTATCATAGCGAACTGTCTGGTACTGGATTATCTGTGGAGAGAGAGAGAACGTTAGAGACCATAACAGATACACACAAAGCTGAAGCTGGCTTCCTGTTTGGAACGTTCCGTTCCCCCTGAAATGGTACGGAACGTTCCAAACAGGAAGCCAGCTTCACAAACCACATTTAAGGTGTCCATTAG
Organism: Megaleporinus macrocephalus; assembly: GCA_021613375.1. Classification (NCBI taxonomy): domain Eukaryota; kingdom Metazoa; phylum Chordata; class Actinopteri; order Characiformes; family Anostomidae; genus Megaleporinus; species Megaleporinus macrocephalus. Next base: position 39,218,790 of record CM038726.1, on the reverse strand, counting down.
CGACGTTAGCCTGGTAGCGCCAGTGGCTGATGGACTGGCCTATCTCTTTAAGACGTCCTCAGACTGACCCAGCCAAGTGGTGTCCTTACCAGTCACACAGATTAGACAGAAGATCCCTGGAAATCTGGAACGTTCCCAACACACACCCCGCCCCCCTTCCCAACCACCACCAGGTTCATGTTACCACCATGTACCCAGCGCACTGTCCACTGTATCAGCTCCACTGACCATACAGGACCTCCACTCACTGTCCACTGTATCAGCTCCACTGACCATACAGGACCTCCACTCACTGTCCACTGTATCAGCTCCACTGACCATACAGGACCTCCACTCACTGCCCACTGTATCAGCTCCACTGACCATACAGGACCTCCACTCACTGTCCACTGTATCAGCTCCACTGACCATACAGGACCTCCACTCACTGACCACTGTATCAGCTCCACTGACCATACAGGACCTCCACTCACTGTCCACTGTATCAGCTCCACTGACCATACAGGACCTCCACTCACTGTCCACTGTATCAGCTCCACTGACCATACAGGACCTCCACTCACTGACCACTGTATCAGCTCCACTGACCATACAGGACCTCCACTCACTGTCCACTGTATCAGCTCCACTGACCATACAGGAGCTCCACTCACTGACTTACTCGCTCACTCACTCGCTCACTCACTAGCTCACTCACTAGCTCACTCGCTTACTCCACTAACTCACTCGTTCACTAGCTCACTCGCTCACTCACTAGCTCACTAGCTCACACACTAGCTCACTCGCTCAGATGCTTACTCGCTCACTCACTCACAAGGTCACTCGCTTGCTCACTCACTTACTCACTCACTAGCTCACTCACTAGCTCACTCGCTTACTCCACTAACTCACTCGTTCACTAGCTCACTCGCTCACTCACTAGCTCACTAGCTCACACACTAGCTCACTCGCTCAGATGCTTACTCGCTCACTCACTCACTAGCTAACTCGCTTGCTCACTCGCTTACTCACTCACTAGCTCACTCACTAGCTCACTCGCTTACTCCACTAACTCACTCGTTCACTAGCTCACTCGCTCACTCACTAGCTCACACACTAGCTCACTCGCTCAGACGCTCGCTCACTCACTCACTCACTCACTCACTCACTCACTCACTCACTCACTCACTCACTCACTCACTCACTCACTCACTCACGCACTTCCAGATCAGTACTGTAGTATTTAATAATAAGAATATTTTATGTAACTGGTATTAGAGTCAGGTGTACTGGTATTGGAGTCCGGTGTACTGGTATTAGAGTCAGGTGTACTGGTATTGGAGTCCAGTGTACTGGTATTGGAGTCCGGTGTGCTGGTATTGGAGTCAGGTGTACTGGTATTAGAGTCCGGTGTACTGGTATTGGAGTCAGGTGTATTGGTATTAGAGTCCGGTGTACTGGTATTGGAGTCAGGTGTACTGGTATTGGAGTCCGGTGTACTGGTATTAGAGTCCGGTGTACTGGTATTGGAGTCCGGTGTACTGGTATTGGAGTCCGGTGTACTGGTATTGGAGTCCGGTGTACTGGTATTGGAGTCCGGTGTACTGGTATTGGAGTCCGGTGTACTGGTATTAGAGTCCGGTGTACTGGTATTGGAGTCCGGTGTACTGGTATTGGAGTCCGGTGTACTGGTATTGGAGTCCGGTGTACTGGTATTAGAGTCAGGTGTACTGGTATTAGAGTCCGGTGTACTGGTATTGGAGTCCGGTGTACTGGTATTGGAGTCAGGTGTACTGGTATTAGAGTCAGGTGTACTGGTATTAGAGTCAGGTGTACTGGTATTGGAGTCCGGTATACTGGTATTAGAGTCAGGTGTACTGGTATTAGAGTCAGGTGTACTGGTATTAGAGTCCGGTGTACTGGTATTAGAGTCAGGTGTACTGGTATTAGAGTCAGGTGTACTGGTATTGGAGTCCGGTGTACTGGTATTGGAGTCCGGTGTACTGGTATTAGAGTCAGGTGTACTGGTATTAGAGTCCGGTGTACTGGTATTAGAGTCAGGTGTACTGGTATTGGAGTCCAGTGTACTGGTATTGGAGTCCGGTGTACTGGTATTGGAGTCCGGTGTACTGGTATTAGAGTCAGGTGTACTGGTATTAGAGTCAGGTGTACTGGTATTAGAGTCAGGTGTACTGGTATTAGAGTCCGGTGTACTGGTATTAGAGTCAGGTGTACTGGTATTGGAGTCCAGTGTACTGGTATTAGAGTCAGGTGTACTGGTATTAGAGTCCGGTGTACTGGTATTAGAGTCAGGTGTACTGGTATTGGAGTCCAGTGTACTGGTATTGGAGTCCGGTGTGCTGGTATTGGAGTCCGGTGTACTGGTATTAGAGTCCGGTGTACTGGTATTGGAGTCAGGTGTACTGGTATTAGAGTCAGGTGTACTGGTATTAGAGTCAGGTGTACTGGTATTGGAGTCCGGTGTGCTGGTATTAGAGTCCGGTGTACTGGTATTAGAGTCAGGTGTACTGGTATTAGAGTCAGGTGTACTGGTTTAGGCTGAGCAGGTGGGTGATCAGGGTGTTAGTAGTGTATCAGTGACTCTGTAGGTGTGTTGTGGTGCTGACTCACTCTGACGGCCTCTAACAGCTGATGGGGTATTAATAGTACTGTAGTGGGGGGGGTGTGGGGGGGGGGTTAAGGTCGGGGGTCGTGCTGCTGTACAGGAGTGGAGAGGAAGAGTCGGGTGGTGTGGTCCTTTACAGGCTGGCCGACACGCCGCCTGATGTATATTTACAGAGAGCTGTTATACGAGATACTGAGAGACCTTGTCTCGCTTAGAAGCCCCGCCTTTCAGCATAAACAACCAATCAGCTGTGAGTGAGTCAGCTAGTGAGGGAGCTCTTAGATACTGTAAATTCTGAATTACTGTATCATCATCATCAGTCTGATCACCATTAGTAACGACCTTAACTAAAACAAAAACACTATTAGTCTAATTTAAAAACTTTATTATTATTATATAAAAAAATCTAATTATTAAATACTACTATACAGAACTGGAAGTTCAACACACAGACACAGACACACACACATATATATATATATATATGTGTGTGTGTGTATTTTTGTGTGTATGTGTGTATGCATGTATATATATATTTATATGTGTGTGTGTGTGTGTGTCTGTCTGTATATATATATACACATGTGTGTGTGAGTGTGTGTGTTTAACTCAGTACAGTGTGTTTTATTTTAAACCCAGTGTTTAAGAGAGAGTTACTGACACTGAGCTGGTAGTAATACAGTTAAAACAGTTCTGAGTGTTTGTGTTCGGGTCAGTCAGACCTGCGGGAGTCCAGAGTCCAGCAGAAACACTGGACCATAAACACAGACTGACAGCACATACCCCACATACCACCAACTCTAATAACTATCTAATAACATACTTTATTACTACTGCTAATGATAACAATACACATACAGAACAACTCCCCCTGTAACATAGTATAAATACAACACAACCCTCACACACTCAAATATACTACTAATACTAATAATAATAATAATACATAATAATAATAATAATACATATACAGAACAAAACCAGAGTTCAGTACTCTGAACTGTAAACCTGTAATAACACTGTTATATAGTGTAATAGTGAGAGTTCAGTACTCAGAACTGTAAACCTGTAATAACACTGTTATATAGTGTAATAGCGAGAGTTCAGTACTCAGAACTGTAAGCCTGTAATAACACTGTTATATAGTATAATAGCAAGAGTTCAGTACTCTGAACTGTAAACCTGTAATAACACTGTTATATAGTGTACTAGTGAGAGTTCAGTACTCAGAACTGTAAACCTGTGATAACGCTGTTATATAGTGTAATAGCGAGAGTTCAGTACTCAGAACTGTAAACCTGTAATAACGCTGTTATATAGTGTAATAGCGAGAGTTCAGTACTCAGAACTGTAAACCTGTGATAACGCTGTTATATAGTGTAATAGCAAGAGTTCAGTACTCAGAACTGTAAGCCTGTGATAACGCTGTTATATAGTGTAATAGCGAGAGTTTAGTACTCAGAACTGTAAACCTGTAATAACACTGTTATATAGTGTAATAGTGAGAGTTCAGTACTCAGAACTGTAAACCTGTAATAACACTGTTATATAGTGTAATAGCGAGAGTTCAGTACTCAGAACTGTAAACCTGTAATAACACTGTTATATAGTGTAATAATGAGAGTTCAGTACTCAGAACTGTAAACCTGTGATAACGCTGTTATATAGTGTAATAGCGAGAGTTCAGTACTCAGAACTGTAAACCTGTAATAACGCTGTTATATAGTGTAATAGTGAGAGTTCAGTACTCAGAACTGTAAACCTGTAATAACGCCGTTATATAGTGCACTAGTGAGAGTTCAGTACTCAGAACTGTAAACCTGTAATAACGCTGTTATATAGTGTACTAGTGAGAGTTCAGTACTCAGAACTGTAAACCTGTAATAACACTGTTATATAGTGTAATAGCGAGAGTTCAATACTCTGAACTGTAAACCTGTAATAACACTATTATATAGTATAATAGCGAGAGTTCAGTACTCAGAACTGTAAACCTGTAATAACACTGTTAAATAGCATAACAGTGAGAGTTCAGTACTCAGAACTGTAAACCTGTAATAACGCTGTTATATAGCGTAATAGCGAGAGTTCAGTACTCAAAACTGTAAACCTGTGATAACGCTGTTATATAGCGTAATAGCGAGAGTTCAGTACTCAGAATTGTAAACCTGTAATAACGCTGTTATATAGTGTACTAGTGAGAGTTCAGTACTCAGAACTGTAAACCTGTAATAACGCTGTTATATAGTGTAATAGTGAGAGTTCAGTACTCAGAACTGTAAACCTGTAATAACGCTGTTATATAGTGTAATAGTGAGAGTTCAGTACTCAGAACTGTAAACCTGTAATAACGCTGTTATATAGTGTAGTAGTGAGACTTCAGTACTCAGAACTGTAAACCTGTAATAATGCTGTTACATAGTGTAATAGTGAGAGTTCAGTACTCAGAACAGTAAACCTGTAATAACGCTGTTATATAGTGTAGTAGTGAGAGTTCAGTACTCAGAACTGTAAACCTGTAATAACGCTGTTATATAGTGTAATAGTGAGAGTTCAGTACTCAGAACTGTAAACCTGTAATAACGCTGTTATAGAGTGTAATAGTGAGAGTTCAGTACTCAGAACTGTAAACCTGTAATAATGCTGTTATATAGTGTAATAGTGAGAGTTCAGTACTTAGAACTGTAAACCTGTAATAACACTGTTATATAGTGTAATAATGAGAGTTCAGTACTCAGAACTGTAAACCTGTAATAACACTGTTATATAGTGTAATAGTGAGAGTTCAGTACTCAGAACTGTAAACCTGTAATAACGCTGTTATATAGTGTAATAGTGAGAGTTCAGTACTTAGAACTGTAAACCTGTAATAACACTGTTATATAGTGTAATAATGAGAGTTCAGTACTCAGAACTGTAAACCTGTAATAACACTGTTATATAGTGTAATAATGAGAGTTCAGTACTCAGAACTGTAAACCTGTAATAACACTGTTATATAGTGTAATAATGAGAGTTCAGTACTCAGAACTGTACATACCCTGAACCTCAAACTCGTCTCCACTTTTCATTTCTTCCCAACAAACAACACAACTGTCAGAGCTCCATGTTGATCTTTAAAGCAGCCTGAAGTTCCTCTTCTCCACATTCTTCATCTAATGTTCCACCTTAAACACTGCAGCTCCTACAGACGCCAGAATGGAACCACAGCAGCGTTTAAGGTGGAACGGAGAATTCCCAAAACCAGCTGCTGAACTTCCAACATCTTTAACAGAATCCTGAACAACTTTAACTCTGCAGTCTGTACGTTTCACTCCGGACAGTTTCTCCAACACTCGGACACCATGGAGCAGCTTCAGCTCAGCGTTCAACACTGAAGAGACTGAAGAGACGAGCAGCTCCACCTTTATTAGCACCACAACCACAACAGTGACTGGAAGTAGCAGCCATGCTGTGTGAGTGGATCACTGTGTGCTGGTTGAAGCAGATCATCTTCAACTGAAAGTTTCACAGAGACACCTTTCATCTACTTTGTGTTTGAAGTCCAGATCAAAGAGAGTAGCTAGTACAGGTAACGTTAGCGACTAGCAGCTCTGAGTAACTAGAATAGCTAACTAAATAGTATGTGGGCGGAGCTTATTTACACATTGGCTCATTTTATTTGGTCTGTGTTGCTTCTGTGTGATCATCACTGGTGTAAACCAGCCAATCAGAGCAGAGCTCATTAATTATTCATGATCTCTGTATTATACTGTTGGTACTGTTTAGCTGTACTCTGTAATAAGCGTGCGGTGAGTGTCTATAATTACTGTAAGACTATTATATCATAAATCTTTTTATGTAACAGTTTACATCATCATCTCAGAGGGTTCTTCACCGGAGAACCTGAACCTCACAGGCCCAAATGACTCCAGCAGAGCTTCTGGTACCAACATTACTCGAGTAAAAGAGTAATCATATCTATAATACTTTAGTTACACTGAGTTAACCTACATGCCCTTAAACACTACTGGGGGCTGTGTCAGTCTGAAGAGTAACAGTAACACATACTTTCGGTATTTGAGTCCATACTAATACTTGTCTGAGTACTTCCACCTTAATGAAGCTGAGGTCTCCTGTTCTAAGGTTCCCGCTCCACCTTAAATGGTGTAGCAGGTGTAGAACCTGGAGAATAAGCAGCTGTAAGGCTGTAAAGAGGTTCTCCAGGGCTGCTGCTGGGTGCTGGGACCTGAGGTGATGTGTCTGGTGCTCCTCACCGTTCTGAGATGTTTCCTGAGGATGTAGAGGATGAAGCCCCAGATTCTGCTCGCCACCCCGAGGAAAGTGCGGATCCCCAGCAGACACTGGCGGGTCTTCAACATGCTGGCAGCCGAGGACCTGCTGTGGAGACGGGGAAGAGTAGCGGGACCGGTTCCGTCCCGTTCGGCGACGGGAAAGCAGCAGCTGCTACCGCGGCCAGCTCACAGCGTCCTGCCCGCTCGGCTAACAGAGCTGCCCGGTCAGAGTCCCGCAGACAGCCGCGCTGGGCCGACCGGAGCCGGCGATTAGATTCCAACGCGGTTAAAAGCTGAACCTAGAACCGGTCAGTCCGCAGAGTGATGTCCGAACACGGAGCCACGCAATCAGCACTGCTAGTGGAGCTAAGCTAAGCTAAGCTATGCTAACATAAACAGTGGACGGAGCCGGCTAAGCTAGGCTAATTAGCTTAGCTTAGCTTGTTTTCTGTCAACGGCGAGTTCAGCTCGTCTGTCCGCCCGCTCGGTCACCCCGTCCGGGCAGAACTCCTCCCGAATACGGGCGATGTCTCAGCTCGTCAAAGGTTCGAGTGAAGCTCCAGGAGTGGAGGTCCAGCAGGAGCGCCTGTCCGCCGCCGAGCCGCCTCAGAGCAGCGAAACCCGGGCAGATCTGCGGGCCGCCATCGGCACTCCAGCTCCGTCACTTCCGCACGAGCAGCGAGACAGCAGCCCCGGGGAGAGTTCAGTTTAAAGAGGCAATCCACCCGAATTTAAAATCACTGTCTAATCCAGTCACTGAGAGGTTAAAAACATCAGATGTGAAAATGATTCGTTGTAAAGAAACCGGTCCACTTTGAATTCTTTAGAGTAGTGATGGAGGTTGTAGTTGTGGTGGTGTTTACAGTGGTGGTGATGGTGTTTACAGTGGTGGTGATGGTGTTTACAGTAGTGGTGATGGTGTTTACAGTGGTGGTGATGATGTTTACAGTGGTGGTGATGGTGTTTACAGTGGTGGTGATGATGTTTACAGTGGTGATGATGATGTTTACAGTGGTGTTGATGGTGTTTACAGTGCTGGTGGTGTTTACAGTGTTGGTGATGATGTTTACAGTGGTAGTGATGGTGTTTACAGTGGTGATGGTGTTTACAGTGGTGGTGATGGTGTTTACAGTGGTGGTGATGAGGTTTACAGTGGTGGTGGTGATGGTGTTTACAGTGGTGGTGATGATGTTTACAGTGGTGGTGATGGTGTTTACAGTGGTGGTGATGATGTTTACAGTGGTGGTGTTTACAGTGGTGGTGATGATGTTTACAGTGGTGATGATGATGTTTACAGTGGTGTTGATGGTGTTTACAGTGCTGGTGGTGTTTACAGTGATGGTGATGGTGTTTACAGTGGTGGTGTTTACAGTGGTGGTGATTATGTTTACAGTGGTGGTGTTTACAGTGGTGGTGATGATGTTTACAGTGGTGATGATGATATTTACAGTGGTGTTGATGGTGTTTACAGTGCTGGTGATGATGTTTACAGTGATGGTGATGGTGTTTACAGTGGTAGTGATGGTGTTTACAGTGGTGATGGTGTTTACAGTGGTCGTGATGATGTTTACAGTGGTGATGGTGTTAAAGGTGGTGGTGATGGTGTTTACAGTGGTGATGGTGTTTACAGTGGTGGTGATGGTGTTTACAGTGGTCGTGATGATGTTTACAGTGGTGATGGTGTTAAAGGTGGTGGTGATGGTGTTTACAGTGGTGATGGTGTTTACAGTGGTGGTGATGATGTTTACAGTGGTGGTGGTGGTGATGGTGTTTACAGTGGTGGTGATGGTGTTTACAGTGAAGGTGGTGGTGATGTTTACAGTGGTGGTGATGTTTACAGTGAAGGTGATGTTTACAGTGGTGGTGATGTTGTTTACAATGGTGGTGATGGTGTTTACAGTGATGGTGATGGTGTTTACACTGAAGGTGGTGGTGATGTTTACAGTGGTGGTGATGTTACAGTGGTGATGATGGTGTTTACAGTGGCGGTGATGGTATTTACAGTGAAGGTGGTGGTGATGTTTACAGTGGTGGTGATGTTGTTTACAGTGGTGATGATGGTGTTTACAGTGGTGGTGATGGTGTTTACACTGAAGGTGGTGGTGATGTTTACAGTGGTGGTGATGTTACAGTGGTGATGATGGTGTTTACAGTGGCGGTGATGGTATTTACAGTGAAGGTGGTGGTGATGTTTACAGTGGTGGTGATGTTGTTTACAGTGGTGATTATGGTGTTTACAGTAGTGGTGATGGTGTTTACAGTAGTGGTGATGGTGTTTACAGTGGTGATGATGGTGTTTACAGTGGTGGTGATGGTGTTTACAGTAGTGGTGATGGTGTTTACAGTGGTGGTGATGGTGTTTACAGTGGTGATGATGGTATTTACAGTGGTGATTATGGTGTTTACAGTAGTGGTGATGGTGTTTACAGTAGTGGTGATGGTGTTTACAGTGGTGATGATGGTGTTTACAGTGGTGATTATGGTGTTTACAGTAGTGGTGATGGTGTTTACAGTGGTGGTGATGGTGTTTACAGTGGTGATGATGGTGTTTGCAGTGGTGGTGATGGTGTTTACAGTAGTGGTGATGGTGTTTACAGTGGTGATGATGATGTTTACAGTGAAGGTGGTGTTGTTTTATAAATATTTTGATAAGAATGTTATGAGAAACTGCACATTTTAGAAACATTAACATATTTACATTATTTACATTTGCAGACAGTCATTGTTTTTACTCTGTTGAGAAATAAATGTAATCTTAAAAAATAAAAAAAAATTGTTTGGTGTATCTAAACGTGTCCTGTACTACAAACTGTCTTTAGTTTTGCTTAATAAATATAAATACCAACCTTTAAGTGTCATGTGAATGTTTGTACGTCCGTTTAGCAGAACATATTCTTAGATGTTTTTATAATTAAGAATTTAGAAGTTCAGTCCTTCCTCAGTGCACTCTGGAGGGCCTGTTAGAGGACTTTTACTTTGAAATACAGTACAACTGCGCACTAATACATGTCATATTCGGGTTTTGAACTTACTCCAGTCTGTTTAAGTCTCGGATGTATATGTTCTGTATGAACTCTGTGTGTTTCTGTATTTCTGGGTTCTCGGGTCTGTAGAACTCTGGGGAACGTGGTTGTGTGTTTTCGAGGTGAAGAGACTGTCAACTACTTGGACACGACTCTGAACTTTAATTTTGATAAACGCTGCGAGGCCCTGTGGCGCTAAAGCCCGCCTCCTAGTCTAGCTGATAGGTGGGCTGAGAACTCCTAGCCAATCGTAGCACAGGAGGGAACACTGGCAGCCAATCGCAGCGCAGGAGATTCCTCGGAATACTGGCGGGAAAATAATGTGGCGGTGTTTATATTTGCTGTTGTTATATAGTTTAATATGTAATGTGTATAATGTGTATATTAATGTGTATATATATTATTAATTAATACTGAAAGTTATGATATTTATGTACTTATTAATTAAATTTAAAATAATAAATTAATAATGTGCTGGTCTGTGTAGCTCCTCGCTCTGTTTTTCTTTAAGTACAGAATGTCTAGTCAGCTAATGCTAACTCGTCTGTACTTAAAAACCTCATGAATAATTTTATTATCATTTTTATTTCATTTTGTCATAATTGATTAATGTTACTCCAGTTCATTTAAAATTAATTAATAAACATAATCTGAGTGTAGTATTAGCTGTACAGACACAGAAGTGAGCTGTATTTTAGATGTACAGGTTACTAAATACTGAATAAATACTGAATAAATACTGAATAAATACTGAATAAACATATTTTTTACATTATTTTTGAGATACTTGTTTTTCTTCGGACAGCGATGATATAAATGTATCTATATGACTGTTCATATATATATATACATTGAGCTTCTCTTATACACTGAGAGTGTAGGATTAGCTGTACAGTAGTGAGCTGTATCTCACCTGTACAGGTGGGCAGTAGTGCTGCGGTGACTCTTGTTCATACAGAGACACACCTGTCCACCTGGATTAGCTGTTATGACTCCAGGCTCTAAAGGTGATGTTTATAGTGTTATTTGGTCATAACTGGATTTAAGTGTCGCTCCTGAGTTCCAGCCTCCAGAAACCAGGCAGAGTGCTGTGACTGTTCATACCTGACACTAATCAGTTACCTGTGGAGATTAGACAAATCTAACGTTGATAGTGCTGGGATATCTGGGGACCTCCCGTCAGAAGAGTGTCCGTTTGGTGAATTTACCTGGACACTAATCAGGTCTCAGTGTTGAGACGTACTCGTACAGCAGATTGTTACAGTTATACGTGAGATGATCACCTTTCATGATGGATGATCCGTGTTAGCTATTAGTCACTATTCAGTGTAAATCTGAACTCGTGCTAGTTTTGGGTGATGATCAGTCTGATGTACTCAGAGCAGATCAGTCTGTACTCAGAGCAGATCAGTCTGTACTCAGAGCGGATCAGTCTGTACTCAGAGCGGATCAGTCTGTACTCAGAGCGGATCAGTCTGTACTCAGAGCAGATCAGTCTGTACTCAGAGCAGATCAGTCTGTACTCAGAGCAGATCAGTCTGTACTCAGAGTAGATCAGTCTGATGTACTCAGAGTAGATCAGTCTGTACTCAGAGTGGATCAGTCTGATGTACTCAGAGCAGATCAGTCTGTACTCAGAGTAGATCAGTCTGTACTCAGAGCTGATCAGTCTGTACTCAGAGCAGATCAGTCTGTACTCAGAGCAGATCAGTCTGTACTCAGAGTGGATCAGTCTGATGTACTCAGAGCAGATCAGTCTGTACTCAGAGTAGATCAGTCTGTTGTACTCAGAGCAGATCAGTCTGTTGTACTCAGAGCAGATCAGTCTGTACTCAGAGTAGATCAGTCTGTACTCAGAGCTGATCAGTCTGTACTCAGAGCAGATCAGTCTGTACTCAGAGCAGATCAGTCTGTACTCAGAGTAGATCAGTCTGATGTACTCAGAGTAGATTAGTCTGTTGTACTCAGAGTAGATCAGTCTGTTGTACTCAGAGTAGATCAGTCTGTTGTACTCAGAGTAGATCAGTCTGTTGTACTCAGAGTAGATCAGTCTGTTGTACTCAGAGTGGATCAGTCTGTACTCAGAGCGGATCAGTCTGTACTCAGAGCGGATCAGTCTGTACTCAGAGCGGATCAGTCTGTACTCAGAGCGGATCAGTCTGTACTCAGAGTAGATCAGTCTGATGTACTCAGAGCAGATCAGTCTGTACTCAGAGTAGATCAGTCTGTTGTACTCAGAGCAGATCAGTCTGTACTCAGAGTAGATCAGTCTGTACTCAGAGCAGATCAGTCTGTACTCAGAGCAGATCAGTCTGTACTCAGAGTAGATCAGTCTGATGTACTCAGAGTAGATCAGTCTGTTGTACTCAGAGTAGATCAGTCTGTTGTACTCAGAGTGGATCAGTCTGATGTACTCAGAGTAGATTAGTCTGTTGTACTCAGAGCGGATCAGTCTGATGTACTCAGAGCAGATCAGTCTGTACCCAGAGCAGATCAGTCTGATGTACTCAGAGTAGATCAGTCTGTTGTACTCAGAGTAGATCAGTCTGTTGTACTCAGAGTAGATCAGTCTGTTGTACTCAGAGTAGATCAGTCTGATGTACTCAGAGTAGATCAGTCTGATGTACTCAGAGTAGATTAGTCTGATGTACTCTGAGTAGATTAGTCTGATGTACTCAGAGTAGATTAGTCTGTTGTACTCAGAGTAGATTAGTCTGTTGTACTCAGAGCGGATCAGTCTGTACTCAGAGCGGATCAGTCTGTACTCAGAGCGGATCAGTCTGTACTCAGAGCAGATCAGTCTGTACTCAGAGTAGATCAGTCTGATGTACTCAGAGTAGATTAGTCTGTTGTACTCAGAGTAGATCAGTCTGATGTACTCAGAGTGGATCAGTCTGATGTATTCAGAGTGGATCAGTCTGATGTACTCAGAGTAAATCAGTCTGATGTACTCAGAGTAGATCAGTCTGATGTATTCAGAGTAGATTAGTCTGATGTACTCAGAGTAGATCAGTCTGATGTACTCAGAGTGGATCAGTCTGATGTACTCAGAGTAGATCAGTTTGATGTACTCAGAGTAGATCAGTCTGATGTATTCAGAGTAGATTAGTCTGATGTACTCAGAGTAGATCAGTCTGATGTATTCAGAGTAGATTAGTCTGATGTACTCAGAGTAGATCAGTCTGATGTACTCAGAGTAGATTAGTCTGTACTCAGAGTAGATCAGTCTGATGTACTCAGAGTAGATCAGTCTGTTGTACTCCGAGTAGATCAGTCTGATGTACTCAGAGTAGATCAGTCCGATGTATTCAGAGTAGACCAGTCTGTTGTACTCAGAGTAGATTAGTCTGTTGTACTCAGAGTAGATTAGTCTGTTGTACTCAGAGTGGATCAGTCTGATGTACTCAGAGTAGATCAGTCTGATGTACTCAGAGTAGATATGTCTGATGTACTCTGAGTAGATTAGTCTGATGTACTTAGAGTAGATTAGTCTGTTGTACTCTGAGTAGATTAGTCTGTTGTACTCTGAGTAGATTAGTCTGATGTACTCTGAGTAGATTAGTCTGATGTACTCTGAGTAGATTAGTCTGATGTACTCTGAGTAGATTAGTCTGTTGTACTCTGAGTAGATTAGTCTGATGTACTCTGAGTAGATTAGTCTGATGTACTCTGAGTAGATTAGTCTGATGTACTCTGAGTAGATTAGTCTGATGTACTCTGAGTAGATTAGTCTGTTGTACTCTGAGTAGATTAGTCTGTTGTACTCTGAGTAGATTAGTCTGTACTCAGAGTAGATCAGTCTGATGTACTCAGAGTAGATCAGTCTGTTGTACTCAGAGTAGATCAGTCTGATGTACTCAGAGTAGATCAGTCTGATGTATTCAGAGTAGATCAGTCTGTTGTACTCAGAGTAGATTAGTCTGTTGTACTCAGAGTAGATTAGTCTGTTGTACTCAGAGTAGATTAGTCTGTTGTACTCAGAGTGGATCAGTCTGATGTACTCAGAGTAGATATGTCTGATGTACTCTGAGTAGATTAGTCTGATGTACTTAGAGTAGATTAGTCTGTTGTACTCTGAGTAGATTAGTCTGTTGTACTCTGAGTAGATTAGTCTGATGTACTCTGAGTAGATTAGTCTGATGTACTCTGAGTAGATTAGTCTGTTGTACTCTGAGTAGATTAGTCTGTTGTACTCTGAGTAGATTAGTCTGATGTACTCTGAGTAGATTAGTCTCATGTACTCTGAGTAGATTAGTCTGATGTACTCTGAGTGTATCAGTTGCTGTTCAGGCTGTAGTTCAGCTCCTCGTGACTGTAAAGCCTTGTTTGGTGTCTGGACTTCAGCCTCCTGCTCCAGTGGGCGGGTCTTCAGGACGAAGTGTGAACACATGGAAAATTAAACGAGGAGTGAGTGAGTGTGGAAAAGTAGTGATTCATTCAGATAAACAGAACAGACTGGTTTCAGAACCTTCTGTTCTATCTCCACAGGTTGCTTCATCACAGCCCCTTACTTTACACCGGCCAATCACAGCCCCTCGCTGTACACCAGCCAATCACAGCAGAGCTCAGCAAATCATTCCTGAGATGAAGTAAATCAGGGAAACAGCTGATGGAGTGGAAGTGTGTGTAGAACCTCGTCTGGGTGACCAAAAACATGTATCTCCATTTAGAACTTTTTATTTTCACTCCGTTTGAACTGGAGCACTGCTGTTTACACTGAGTGAACGATAGTGGACCAATAGAAACGCTCCAACACTTCTGGTTCTATTTACATAGAAAGTAAAGAGAGTTTTAGTCTCTCCTGTAAAGTTACTGATTCAGAGACTGTTTTTCTTTCAACTGCACCAATACTGAGTAAATACTGGATAAGTACTAAATTAATACTCAATAATTACTAAACTAAACTAAAGTAGTACATTAATACTGAACAAGCAGTGATTAAATGCTGAAGTACTGAACAAATACTGAATAAATACTGAGTAAACATTGAATAAATACTGAGTAAACATTGAATAAATACTGAAGAAGTACTGAACAAATACTGAATAAATAGTGAATGAATACTAAATATTTAGTGAATAAATACTGAATGAGTAGCGAATAAGTAGTGAATAAATATTGAATAAATACTGAATATGTAGTGAATAAATACTGAATAAGTAGTGAATACTGAGTAAATCGAAAATAAATACTAAATTAATAGTGAAGAAATAGGGAGTAAATAGTGAATAAATACTGAATAAGTAGTGAATAAATATGGAATGAGTAGTAAATAAGTAGTGAATACTAAGTAAAAAGTTGATAAATAGTGGGAAAATACTGAATAAATAGTGAGTAAATACTGAATGAATAGTAAGTAAATAGTGAGTAAATAGTGAGTAAACAGTGAATGAATAGTGAATGAATAGTGAGTAAATAGTGAGTAAATAGTGAGTGAACAGTGAATGAATAGTGAGTAAATAGTGAATAAATAGTGAGTAAATAGTGAATAAATAGTGAGTAAATAGTGAATGAATAGTGAATGAATATTGAGTAAATAGTGAGTAAATAGTGAGTAAATAGTGAATGAATAGTGAATGAATAGTGAATGAATACTAATTGAATAGTAAGTAAATAGTGAATGAATAGTGAGTAAATAGTGAGTAAATAGTGAATGAATATTGAGTAAATAGTGAGTAAATAGTGAGTAAATAGTGAATGCATATTGAGTAAATAGTGAGTAAATAGTGAATGAATAGTGAGTAAATAGTGAGTAAATAGTGAATGAATATTGAGTAAATAGTGAGTAAACAGTGAATGAATATTGAGTAAATAGTGAGTAAATAGCAAGTAAATAGTGAATGAATAGTGAGTAAATAGTGAGTAAATAGTGAGTAAATAGTGAATGAATATTGAGTAAATAGTGAGTAAACAGTGAATGTATATTGAGTAAATAGTGAGTAAATAGTGAATGAATAGTGAGTAAATAGTGAGTAAATAGTGAGTAAATAGTGAATGAATATTGAGTAAATAGTGAGTAAATAGTGAATGAATATTGAGTAAATAGTGAGTAAATAGCGAGTAAATAGTGAATGAATAGTGAGTAAATAGTGAGTAAATAGTGAATGAATATTGAGTAAATAGTGAGTAAACAGTGAATGAATATTGAGTAAATAGTGAGTAAATAGTGAATGAATATTGAGTAAATAGTGAGTAAACAGTGAATGAATATTGAGTAAATAGTGAGTAAATAGTGAATGAATATTGAGTAAATAGTGAGTAAATAGCGAGTAAATAGTGAATGAATAGTGAGTAAATAGTGAGTAAATAGTGAGTAAATAGTGAATGAATATTGAGTAAATAGTGAGTAAACAGTGAATGAATATTGAGTAAATAGTGAGTAAATAGTGAATGAATATTGAGTAAATAGTGAGTAAACAGTGAATGAATATTGAGTAAATAGTGAGTAAATAGTGAATGAATATTGAGTAAATAGTGAGTAAACAGTGAATGAATATTGAGTAAATAGTGAGTAAACAGTGAATGAATATTGAGTAAATAGTGAGTAAACAGTGAATGAATAGTGAGTAAATAGTGAGTAAATAGTGAATGAATATTGAGTAAATAGTGAGTAAACAGTGAATGAATATTGAGTAAATAGTGAGTAAACAGTAAATGAATATTGAGTAAATAGTGAGTAAACAGTAAATGAATATTGAGTAAATAGTGAGTAAACAGTAAATGAATATTGAGTAAATAGTGAGTAAACAGTGAATGAATATTGAGTAAATAGTGAGTAAACAGTGAATGAATAGTGAGTAAATAGTGAGTAAATAGTGAATGAATATTGAGTAAATAGTGAGTAAACAGTGAATGAATATTGAGTAAATAGTGAGTAAACAGTAAATGAATATTGAGTAAATAGTGAGTAAACAGTGAATGAATATTGAGTAAATAGTGAGTAAATAGTGAATGAATATTGAGTAAATAGTGAGTAAATAGTGAGTAAACAGTGAATGAATAGGTTCTGTAGTACCTGTATCTACACAGGTGGGGGGGTTGTGTTATGAACAGCAGGTTAAAGCTGAGCTGAATCTGAGATCAGTCTGATGTGAAGCTGGATCAGATGCTGGAGCAGATCAGTCCTGACTGTGTGAAGATCTCAGTGGTGTGTGAAAATGCTTAGTGGGCAGTTCAGCGCGTGTGGGTCACATGACTGAAGATGAATGAGGTTTTATTGGGTGTCAGAAGGTCAGCAGGATGAATCAGTCACTGTGTTTGAGTTCACCTCCGACGCAGGAACTTCACAGGAGAGGAGAAAACTTCTTAAAGGAAGCAGATCCAGGTGATCCAGGACCGCTCCTATTGGTCCATTTACACACCCGTGTCTTTTCTCCGTCTCTAATCAGCAGCCACTGCTCTCCACCCCTGCCTCAGGTGTTCTATGCTGAAGATCTAGTTAAAGTTAAATCTGGGAAAGTTTAAAACTGAGACTCCTCATTGGCTTCGTGAATATTTTCCATCCACCCAAAAATAAAATTTTAATCTGAAATGGGCTTCCCGAAAATGTCAGAGCTAACGGCTAACGTTACTGTGATGCATCACGTCACCAAAGGTACAGCACATAAGGACCATAAACCTCAGACGGCGACGGAGACAGAGACGGGGACAGAGACGGGGACAGAGATGGAGACGGGACAGAGATGGAGATGGGGACAGAGACGAGACGGGGACAGAGACGGGACGGGGACAGAGATGGAGACGGGGACAGAGACGGGACGGGGACAGAGACGGGACGGGGACAGAGACGGGGACAGAGACGGGAACAGAGATGGAGACGGGGACTGGGACAGAGATGGAGACGGGGACAGAGACGGGACAGGGACAGAGATGGAGACGGGGACAGAGATGGAGACGGGGACAGAGACGGGACGGGGACAGTTAGGTTCATGGTTCTGAGTTTGCTGTGGTGTTTTCCTCGGCTGTGTGAATTTACCTGCTTATATGGTTTGTTGTGGTGATGTGAATCCAGTATTTCAGTTGATCACTATTGTTTTGTACCACTAGACACGGGAATCAACGTGTACATCAGTTCCCCACAGATTAACTATATGACCTAAAGTATGTGGACGCCCCTCCTAATGACTGAGTCCAGGTGTTTCACCCTGTACTAACAGGTGCATATAATCAAGCACAGATTCCTGCAGCCTCCATAGACAGACACTGGCAGTAGAATGGGGTCACACTGAACCGCTCAGTGACTTCAAACAGGACGTTGTTATAGGACTGTACCGAGTTTCTGTCCTGCTAGAGCTGCTAGAGCTGCCCTGGACAACTGTAAGTGCTATTACAGTGAAATTAGACCATCCAGGAGCAAAAACAGCTCAGACACTTAGCTGTAGACCAGACAGACTCACAATGTGGAACCGAAATGTCCTATCACTCACTACAGACCTTCAAACTGCATCAGCATGTTCATGAAATGGGTCTTCATGGCTAAGCAGCTGCACACAAGCCTAAGATCACTATGTACAATGTTGAGAATTGGCTGGTGTGGTGTAAAGCTCCACCACTGGACTCTGGAGTGGTGTAAAGCTCCACCACTGGACTCTGCAGTGGTGTAAAGCTCCACCACTGAACTCTGCAGTGGTGTAAAGCTCCACCACTGAACTCTGCAGTGGTGTAAAGCTCCACCACTGAACTCTGCAGTGGTGTAAAGCTCCACCACTGGACTCTGGAGTGGTGTAAAGCTCCACCACTGAACTCTGCAGTGGTGTAAAGCTCCACCACTGAACTCTGCAGTGGTGTAAAGCTCCACCACTGAACTCTGCAGTGGTGTAAAGCTCCACCACTGGACTCTGCAGTGGTGTAAAGCTCCACCACTGAACTCTGCAGTGGTGTAAAGCTCCACCACTGAACTCTGCAGTGGTGTAAAGCTCCACCACTGGACTCTGGAGTGGTGTAAAGCTCCACCACTGGACTCTGGAGTGGTTTAAAGCTCCACCACTGGACTCTAGAGAGTGTAAAGCTCCACCACTGGACTCTGGAGAGTGTTAAGCTCCACCACTGGACTTTGGAGTGGTGTAAAGCTCCACCACTGGACTTTGGAGTGGTGTTAAGCTCCACCACTGGACTTTGGAGTGGTGTAAAACTCCACCACTGGACTCTGGAGAGTGTAAAGCTCCACCACTGGACTCTGGAGTGGTGTAAAGCTCCACCACTGAACTCTGCAGTGGTGTAAAGCTCCACCACTGGACTCTGGAGTGGTGTAAAGCTCCACCACTGGACTCTGGAGTGGTTTAAAGCTCCACCACTGGACTCTGGAGAGTGTAAAGCTCCACCACTGGACTCTGGAGAGTGTTAAGCTCCACCACTGGACTTTGGAGTGGTGTAAAGCTCCACCACTGGACTTTGGAGTGGTGTTAAGCTCCACCACTGGACTTTGGAGTGGTGTAAAACTCCACCACTGGACTCTGGAGAGTGTAAAGCTCCACCACTGGACTCTGGAGAGTGTAAAACTCCACCACTGGACTCTGGAGAGTGTAAAACTCCACCACTGGACTCTGGAGAGTGTAAAGCTCCACCACTGGACAAGTGTCAAATGAATCACCTGTACACTGTAGTCACGCTGGTGTGTCTGAAATCCTCCCTGAATGGTGTGAATGTGAACTGGAGGTGAACCTTTGAGAGTGCTGTGAGGGTGTGAGGCTGATGCTCCTCCCAGTCAAGCGTCAGTCACTGGTTAACACATTTACTGCTCTGAGTTCCTGTTAGAGCTTCACTCTCCACTCAGACCAGCACACAGGTGAGTTACTCACACAGCACACAGGTGAGATATATTATATATATTAGATATATTAGATATATTAGATATCTAAACTAATACTATAATAGTACTATAATATTATTAGTATTATAATATATATTATTGTTATTACTAGCAGCAGTTGGAGATTTTGTTGACGTTATGTTGCTCTATTGTAAGCTTTCATCTCTGAAAGTATTTACTTGTTGGATATTTTTAGTGTGAACTGCTGTTTATAACTTGTGATAAACTCATTAATCACAGTGATTATGGTTTATCATTACAGCATATTCTGAGTAACTGTGCTCTGACTGTACAGACAGTTTAAAATGATACTCAGTGTTTTAGTAGTTATTATAAACTTTACCTTTTGTTATGTGTAAAAACTCATGTTTACATATATACAATCAATACTTCTTCAATAATCTAATGTAAACAACGTTACAATCTTACTTGCTGGCTTAAAAGTTTTAATTCACTAAATAAAGTCCAGAAAATTACTTTGTAAACTTGTTCTTTGAGGTTTTATAAATTTTCAATTTAAGAAATTTGATCAATTGGCTTTAAAATCACACATAACGTTCTGAGTATTTCTGACTGAAGTATTAATTAAATAGAAATACAACACACAGAATAATAACTCTATCAGTTTCAGGTAAAGCAGTTTGTTGGATTTTTGCTTGTGATGCTGTTTGCATGCAAAAATGAAGAATTCATAGATGAACTCAGAGAAATATACTAGAATTTTATACTAAATAATTATACTGAACGCACACATAACAATTACATTAAAATCTTTTACACTGCAGCACAAAAAATACTTGTTTTAATAAATATTAATATTCCAGTTAATATTCCAGTTTGTTTAGTAAAATCTGAAACTCTGTGTTTACATTTATAACCTAACGAGGCAGAACGAGATAATCAGTAACTCAAACTTGGTCTGGTTGTGTAGGATAATGGATATCACACCAGCGTACGGCTTTGCTCCCGTTCACCAACAACCTGCTGTTCCACCTGGACTGGAATACCTCTCACAGGTGAGAGTCTCATCAGTCCTTCATCAGGACTCACAGCTTCTCCACATATTATTACAATTATTAGTTTTATTATTATTAGAACTTCATTCTAGATGTTTTCCAACATCTCCTCCAACTTCTTTCTCAACTTCTCCCCCAGCTTCTCCTCTAACTTCTCCTCCAGCTTCTCCTCCAGCTTCTCCTCTAACTTCTCCTCCAGCTTCTCCTCCAGCTTCTCCTCCAACTTCTCCTCCAGCTTCTCCTCCAGCTTCTCCTCCAACTTCTCCTCCAACTTCTTTCTCAACTTCTCCCCCAGCTTCTCCTCTAGCTTCTCCTCCAGCTTCTCCTCCAACTTCTCCTCCAACTTCTTTCTCAACTTCTCCCCCAGCTTCTCCTCCAACTTCTTCTCCAACTTCTCCTCCAACTTCTTTCTCAACTTCTCCCCCAGCTTCTCCTCCAGCTTCTCCTCCAGCTTCTTCTCCAACTTCTCATCCAACTTCTCCTCCAGCTTCTCCTCCAACTTCTTTCTCAACTTCTCCCCCAGCTTCTCCTCCAGCTTCTTCTCCAACTTCTCATCCAACTTCTCCTCCAGCTTCTTCTCCAACTTCTCCTCCAACTTCTCTTCCAACTTCTCCTCCAACTTATCTTCCAACTTCTCCTCTATCATCTTCTTAAACTTTTTTCTAAACATTTTCATCAGCTACTCCTCCAGCTTCTCCTCCAGCTTCTTCTCCAACTTCTCCTCCAACTTCTTCTCCAACTTCTCCTCCAACTTCTCTTCCAACTTCTCCTCCAACTTCTCCTCCAGCTTCTCCTCCAGCTTCTTCTCCAACTTCTCCTCCAACGTCTTCTTCACCTTTTTTCTCCATCTTCTTCTCCAGCTTCTTCTGCCTCATTCTGATTGGTGGAGATATATTAAGGTGTTGTATGTATCATCATATAGAGACGTATCTTTATGAAAGTTCTTATATTAAAAGTGTATTTGTATGTAAATTAAATGTATTATGAGTATATACTGTATAGAGATATGTGTATGGGGTTCTGATTATTAAGTGTATATATTGTGTATATATAGTTTATGGAGGTGTAGGTGTATTTATTCTTGGTTAATGTTAAACTGTGGTGTTGGAGGTGACCGAGGTGAACAGAGTGAAGCTGGTTTATTGTATATGAACAGAAAGAACGCGTGGGCGCAGGTTCAGTATAATAAACCAGTAAAAGCTGAGGAGAGCTCAGATCCTCAGATAGGAGAGTGTTTAGGACTGGAGAGTGAACCTCTTCCTCAAATACTCCAGTGAATCACTCATTTACTAAGAATACACACAATCTTACAGTCATTTACCGTACATCTGCAGTGTGTATAACACTAACCAGGCCCAAACAACAATCTGATATATTATAATAATCTCTATTTCAGTCAGCTTTATAGTTTTTTATATATAGTTAAAGATAAAAGTATAAATTTAACGTATAAAATGATTATAATATGGTTCTAATATTCTACTCTACAGAAATACGGGATTCACATGCAATAATTACGAATGGTTATTAAAAATTACAATAAAATTAACCTCCAGAATAAAGATCTAATAAAAAATAATGATATTATTATAAATATTTATATATTTTTTTTTATTTTGCAGATTGATCAAATTTTGATCCACCAGAAAGTTGAACTTCTTGAAGGTAAAGATGGTCTACGTGATGTTTGGCGTGCTCTCTTTACATATAATATATTAATAAAAATATATATTTATGTGCTATGTGTATTTCACATGTATTGTGGTTTATATTGGTATATTCATTTCTATTATATTTATAATTTATCAATCGTGTATAGGTAAAGAACTGTGTACCTCAGTGCCTCTCAGTTTGAGATTCTAGTGTTTTGAGAGAGAAAAGGTGTTTATATATTTAATGGACGGTGATAGAACCGGGTTCTGGACTGAGTCTGTTGGTTGATTAGTTTGAGAATAGCCGTATAGAATTCAGAAGTATATGATTATATACAGGACGTACCTCTTTCCCTCATCACTGCGTGCTCCTGTGTAGCTATCATCGGCTTTGAGACGAATAACCGGTATGAGATAAAGAACAGTCTGGGTCAGAAGATCTACAGCGCCAACGAGCAGAACGACTGCTGCAACCGGAACTGCTGCGGCTCACTGAGGAGCTTCGACCTCAGAATCGCAGACCACAACGAACAGGAAGTCATTCACATCGTTAAACCACTCAGATGTACTTCTTGCTGTTGCCCCTGCTGTCTGCAAGAGGTACTGCAACTCAGTACAACTCAGTACAGCTCAGTATAACTCATTACATCTCAGTATAACTCAGTATAACTCATTACATCTCAGTATAACTCATTACATCTCAGTATAACTCATTACATCTCAGTATAACTCAGTATAACTCATTACATCTCAGTATAACTCAGTATAACTCATTACATCTCAGTATAACTCATTACATCTCAGTATAACTCAGTATAACTCATTACATCTCAGTATAACTCATTACATCTCAGTATAACTCAGTATAACTCATTACATCTCAGTATTACTCAGTATAACTCATTACATCTCAGTAGAACTCAGTATAACTCAGTTTAACTCAGTACAGCTCAGTATAACTCATTACATTTCAGTATAACTCAGTATAACTCATTACATCTCAGTATAACTCATTAAATCTCAGTATAACTCATAAAATCTCAGTGTAACTCAGTATAACTCATTACATCTCAGTATAACTCATTACATCTCAGTATAACTCAGTATAACTCATTACATCTCAGTATAACTCATTAAATCTCAGTATAACTCAGTATAACTCATTACCTCTCAGTATAACTCATTACATCTTAGTATAACTCAGTATAACTCATTACCTCTCAGTATAACTCATTACATCTCAGTATAACTCAGTATAACTCATTACATCTCAGTATTACTCAGTATAACTCATTACATCTCAGTATAACTCAGTACTCAGTATAACTCAGTATAACTCAGTTCAGCTCAGTATAACTCAGTATAACTAAGTATAATTCAGTATAACTCAGTATAACTCAGTATAACTCAGTATAACTCAGTTCAGCTCAGTATAACTCAGTATAACTCAGTATAACTCAGTTCAGCTCAGTATAACTCAGTTCAGCTCAGTATAACTCAGTATAACTCAGTACAGCTCAGTACAACTCAGTATAACTCAGTATAACTCAGTATAACTCAGTTCAGCTCAGTATAACTCAGTATAACTCAGTACAGCTCAGTACAACTCAGTATAACTCAGTTCAGCTCAGTATAACTCAGTACAGCTCAGTATAACTCAGTATAACTCAGTATAACTCAGTTCAGCTCAGTATAACTCAGTATAACTCAGTATAACTCAGTACAGCTCAGTATAACTCAGTATAACTCAGTATAACTCATTACATCTCAGTATAACTCAGTATAACTCAGTTCAGCTCAGTATAACTCAGTATAACTAAGTATAACTCAGTATAACTCACTTCAGCTCAGTATAACTCAGTATAACTCAGTATAACTCGGTACAGCTCAGTATAACTCAGTATAACTCAGTACAGCTCAGAATAACTCATTACATCTTAGTATAACTCAGTATAACTCATTACATCTCAGTATTACTCAGTATAACTCAGTTCAGCTCAGTATAACTCAGTATAACTAAGTATAACTCAGTATAACTAAGTATAACTCAGTATAACTCAGTTCAGCTCAGTATAACTCAGTATAACTAAGTATAACTCAGTACAGCTCAGTATAACTCAGTATAACTCAGTATAACTCAGTATAACTAAGTTCAGCTCAGTATAACTCATTACATCTCAGTATAACTCAGTATAACTCAGTTCAGCTCAGTATAACTCAGTATAACTAAGTATAACTCAGTATAACTCAGTTCAGCTCAGTATAACTCATTACATCTCAGTATCACTCAGTATAACTCAGTTCAGCTCAGTATAACTCAGTATAACTCAGTATAACTCAGTATAACTCAGTAGAGCTCAGTATAACTCAGTATAACTCAGTATGACTCATTACACCTCAGTATAACTCAGTATAACTGAGTATGACTCATTACACCTCAGTATAACTCAGTATAACTCAGTATAACTCATTACATCTCAGTATAACTCAGTATAACTCAGTTTAGCTCAGTATAATTCATTACATCTCAGTATAACTCAGTATAACTCAGTTCAGCTCAGTATAACTCAGTATAACTCAGTATAACTCAGTACAGCTCAGTATAACTCAGTACAGCTCAGTACAACTCAGTATAACTCAGTTCAGCTCAGTATAACTCAGTTCAGCTCAGTATAACTCAGTACAGCTCAGTATAACTCAGTATAACTCAGTATAACTCAGTTCAGCTCAGTATAACTCAGTATAACTCAGTATAACTCAGTACAGCTCAGTATAACTCAGTATAACTCAGTATAACTCATTACATCTCAGTATAACTCAGTATAACTCAGTTCAGCTCAGTATAACTCAGTATAACTAAGTATAACTCAGTATAACTCACTTCAGCTCAGTATAACTCAGTATAACTCAGTATAACTCGGTACAGCTCAGTATAACTCAGTATAACTCAGTACAGCTCAGTATAACTCAGTATAACTCATTACATCTCAGTATAACTCATTACATCTTAGTATAACTCAGTATAACTCATTACATCTCAGTATTACTCAGTATAACTCAGTTCAGCTCAGTATAACTCAGTATAACTAAGTATAACTCAGTATAACTCAGTTCAGCTCAGTATAACTCAGTATAACTCAGTTCAGCTCAGTATAACTCAGTATAACTAAGTATAACTCAGTATAACTCAGTTCAGCTCAGTATAACTCAGTATAACTAAGTATAACTCAGTACAGCTCAGTATAACTCAGTATAACTCAGTATAACTCAGTATAACTAAGTTCAGCTCAGTATAACTCATTACATCTCAGTATAACTCAGTATAACTCAGTTCAGCTCAGTATAACTCAGTATAACTAAGTATAACTCAGTATAACTCAGTTCAGCTCAGTATAACTCATTACATCTCAGTATCACTCAGTATAACTCAGTTCAGCTCAGTATAACTCAGTATAACTCAGTATAACTCAGTATAACTCAGTAGAGCTCAGTATAACTCAGTATAACTCAGTATGACTCATTACACCTCAGTATAACTCAGTATAACTCAGTATAACTCATTACATCTCAGTATAACTCAGTATAACTCAGTTTAGCTCAGTATAATTCATTACATCTCAGTATAACTCAGTATAACTCAGTTCAGCTCAGTATAACTCAGTATAACTAAGTATAACTCAGTATAACTCAGTTCAGCTCAGTATAACTCAGTACAGCTCAGCATAACTAATTACATCTCAGTATAACTCATTACATCTCAGTATAACTCATTACATCTCAGTATAACTCAGTATAATTCAGTACAGCTCAGTATAACTCAGTACAGCTCAGTATAACTAATTACACCTCAGTATAACTCATTACATCTCAGTATAACTCAGTATAACTCATTACATCTCAGTTCAGCTCAGTATAAATCAGTATAACTCAGTACAGCTCAGTATAACTCAGTATAACTCAGTATAACTCAGTTCAGCTCAGTATAACTCAGTATAACTCAGTATAACTCAGTACAGCTCAGTACAACTCATTACATCTCAGTATAACTCATTATAACTCAGTTCAGCTCAGTATAACTCAGTATAACTAAGTATAACTCAGTACAGCTCAGTATAACTCAGTATAACTCAGTATAACTCAGTATAACTCAGTTCAGCTCAGTATAACTCATTACATCTCAGTATAACTCAGTATAACTCAGTATAACTCAGTTCAGCTCAGTATAACTCAGTATAACTCAGTACAGCTCAGTACAACTCATTACATCTCAGTATAACTCAGTATAACTCAGTTCAGCTCAGTATAACTCAGTATAACTCAGTATAACTCAGTATAACTCAGTTCAGCTCAGTATAACTCATTACATCTCAGTATAACTCAGTATAACTCAGTATAACTCAGTATAACTCAGTTCAGCTCAGTATAACTCAGTATAACTCAGTACAGCTCAGTACAACTCATTACAGCTCAGTATAACTCAGTATAACTCAGGTACAGCTCAGTATAACCCAGTATAACTCAGTATAACTCAGTATAACTCAGTTCAGCTCAGTATAACTCAGTATAACTCAGTATAACTCAGTACAGCTCAGTATAACTCAGTATAACTCAGTATAACTCAGTACAGCTCAGTATAACTCAGTATAACTCATTACATCTCAGTATTACTCAGTATAACTCAGTTCAGCTCAGTATAACTCAGTTCAGCTCAGTATAACTCAGTATAACTAAGTATAACTCAGTATAACTCAGTATAACTCAGTACAGCTCAGTATAACTCAGTATAACTCAGTACAGCTCAGTATAACTCAGTATAACTCAGTATAACTCAGTATAACTAAGTTCAGCTCAGTATAACTCATTACATCTCAGTATAACTCAGTATAACTCAGTTCAGCTCAGTATAACTCAGCATAACTCAGTATAACTCAGTATAACTCAGTATAACTCAGTAGAGCTCAGTATAACTCAGTATAACTCAGTATGACTCATTACACCTCAGTATAACTCAGTATAACTCAGTATGACTCATTACACCTCAGTTTAACTCAGTATAACTCAGTATAACTAAGTTCAGCTCAGTACAAACTCATTACATCTCAGTATAACTCAGTATAACTCAGTTTAGCTCAGTATAATTCATTACATCTCAGTATAACTCAGTATAACTCAGTTCAGCTCAGTATAACTCAGTATAACTCAGTATAACTCACTTCAGCTCAGTATAACTCAGTATAACTAAGTATAACTCAGTATAACTCAGTTCAGCTCAGTATAACTCAGTATAACTCATTACATCTCAGTATAACTCAGTATAACTCAGTTCAGCTCAGTATAACTCAGTATAACTAAGTATAACTCAGTTCAGCTCAGTATAATTCATTACATCTCAGTATAACTCAGTATAACTCAGTTCAGCTCAGTATAACTCAGTATAACTAAGTATAACTCAGTATAACTCAGTTCAGCTCAGTATAACTCAGTATAACTCAGTACAGCTCAGTATAACTCAGTACAGCTCAGTATAACTAATTACACCTCAGTATAACTCATTACATCTCAGTATAACTCAGTATAACTCATTACATCTCAATATAACTCAGTATAATTCAGTACAGCTCAGTATAACTCAGTACAGCTCAGTATAACTAATTACACCTCAGTATAACTCAGTATAACTCAGTTCAGCTCAGTATAACTCATTACACCTCAGTATAACTCAGTATAACTCAGTTCAGCTCAGTATAACTCAGTATAACTCAGTACAGCTCAGTACAACTCATTACATCTCAGTATAACTCAGTATAACTCAGTTCAGCTCAGTTTAACTCAGTATAACTCAGTACAGCTCAGTATAACTCAGTATAACTCAGTATAACTCAGTATAACAGTATAACTCAGTTCAGCTCAGTATAACTCATTATATCCCAGTATAACTCAGTATAACTCAGTATAACTCAGTACAGCTCAGTATAACTCAGTATAACTCAGTATAACTCAGTTCAGCTCAGTATAACTCAGTATAACTCAGTATAACTCAGTTCAGCTCAGTATAACTCAGTATAACTCAGTACAGCTCAGTATAACTCAGTATAACTCAGTATAACTCAGTTCAGCTCAGTATAACTCAGTATAACTCATTATAACTCAGTACAGCTCAGTATAACTCAGTATAACTCAGTATAGCTAAGTTCAGCTCAGTATAACTCATTACATTTCAGTGTGACTCAGTATAACTCAGTTCAGCTCAGTATAACTCAGTATAACTCAGTACAGCTCAGTATAACTCATTACACCTCAGTATAACTCATTACATCTCAGTATAACTCAGTATAACTCAGTTCAGCTCAGTATAACTCAGCATAACTCAGTATAACTCAGTATAACTCAGTAGAGCTCAGTATAACTCAGTATAACTCAGTATGACTCATTACACCTCAGTATAACTCAGTATAACTCAGTATGACTCATTACACCTCAGTTTAACTCAGTATAACTCAGTTTAGCTCAGTATAATTCATTACATCTCAGTATAACTCAGTATAACTCAGTTCAGCTCAGTATAACTCAGTATAACTCAGTACAGCTCAGTATAACTCATTACACCTCAGTATAACTCATTACATCTCAGTATAACTCAGTATAACTCAGTTCAGCTCAGTATAACTCAGCATAACTCAGTATAACTCAGTATAACTCAGTATAACTCAGTAGAGCTCAGTATAACTCAGTATAACTCAGTATGACTCACTACACCTCAGTATAACTCAGTATAACTAAGTATAACTCAGTATAACTCAGTTCAGCTCAGTATAACTCAGTATAACTCATTACATCTCAGTATAACTCAGTATAACTCAGTTCAGCTCAGTATAACTCAGTATAACTAAGTATAACTCAGTTCAGCTCAGTATAATTCATTACATCTCAGTATAACTCAGTATAACTCAGTTCAGCTCAGTATAACTCAGTATAACTCAGTATAACTCATTACATCTCAATATAACTCAGTATAATTCAGTACAGCTCAGTATAACTCAGTACAGCTCAGTATAACTATTACACCTCAGTATAACTCAGTATAATTCAGTACAGCTCAGTATAACTCAGTACAGCTCAGTATAACTAATTACACCTCAGTATAACTCAGTATAACTCAGTTCAGCTTAGTATAACTCATTACACCTCAGTATAACTCAGTATAACTCAGTTCAGCTCAGTATAACTCAGTATAACTCAGTACAGCTCAGTACAACTCATTACATCTCAGTATAACTCAGTATAACTCAGTTCAGCTCAGTTTAACTCAGTATAACTCAGTACAGCTCAGTATAACTCAGTATAACTCAGTATAACTCAGTATAACAGTATAACTCAGTTCAGCTCAGTATAACTCATTATATCCCAGTATAACTCAGTATAACTCAGTATAACTCAGTACAGCTCAGTATAACTCAGTATAACTCAGTATAACTCAGTTCAGCTCAGTATAACTCAGTATAACTCAGTATAACTCAGTATAAACTCAGTTCAGCTCAGTATAACTCAGTATAACTCATTATATCCCAGTATAACTCAGTATAACTCAGTATAACTCAGTATAACTCAGTACAGCTCAGTATAACTCAGTATAACTCAGTATAACTCAGTTCAGCTCAGTATAACTCAGTATAACTCAGTATAACTCAGTTCAGCTCAGTATAACTCAGTATAACTCAGTACAGCTCAGTATAACTCAGTATAACTCAGTATAACTCAGTTCAGCTCAGTACAGCTCAGTATAACTCAGTATAACTCAGTATAGCTAAGTTCAGCTCAGTATAACTCATTACATCTCAGTGTGACTCAGTATAACTCAGTTCAGCTCAGTATAACTCAGTATAACTCAGTACAGCTCAGTATAACTCATTACACCTCAGTATAACTCATTACATCTCAGTATAACTCAGTATAACTCAGTTCAGCTCAGTATAACTCAGTAGAGCTCAGTATAACTCAGTATAACTCAGTATGACTCATTACACCTCAGTATAACTCAGTATAACTCAGTATGACTCATTACACCTCAGTTTAACTCAGTATAACTCAGTTTAGCCCAGTATAATTCATTACATCTCAGTATAACTCAGTATAACTCAGTTCAGCTCAGTATAACTCAGTATAACTCAGTATAACTCAGTATAACTCAGTATAACTCAGTATAGCTAAGTTCAGCTCAGTATAACTCATTACATCTCAGTGTGACTCAGTATAACTCAGTTCAGCTCAGTATAACTCAGTATAACTCAGTACAGCTCAGTATAACTCATTACACCTCAGTATAACTCATTACATCTCAGTATAACTCAGTATAACTCAGTTCAGCTCAGTATAACTCAGTAGAGCTCAGTATAACTCAGTATAACTCAGTATGACTCATTACACCTCAGTATAACTCAGTATAACTCAGTATGACTCATTACACCTCAGTTTAACTCAGTATAACTCAGTTTAGCCCAGTATAATTCATTACATCTCAGTATAACTCAGTATAACTCAGTTCAGCTCAGTATAACTCAGTATAACTCAGTATAACTCAGTATAACTCAGTATAACTCAGTATGACTCATTACACCTCAGTATAACTCATTACACCTCAGTTTAACTCAGTATAACTCAGTTCAGCTCAGTATAACTCAGTATAACTCAGTATAACTCAGTATAACTCAGTATGACTCATTACACCTCAGTTTAACTCAGTATAACTCAGTTTAGCCCAGTATAACTCAGTATAACTCAGTATAACTCAGTATAACTCAGTATAACTCAGTATGACTCATTACACCTCAGTTTAACTCAGTATAACTCAGTTCAGCTCAGTATAACTCAGTATAACTCAGTATAACTCAGTATAACTCAGTATAACTCAGTATGACTCATTACACCTCAGTATAACTCAGTATAACTCAGTTCAGCTCAGTATAACTCAGTATAACTCAGTATAACTCAGTATAACTCAGTATAACTCAGTATGACTCATTACACCTCAGTTTAACTCAGTATAACTCAGTTTAGCCCAGTATAATTCATTACATCTCAGTATAACTCAGTATAACTCAGTTCAGCTCAGTATAACTCAGTATAACTCAGTATAACTCAGTATAACTCAGTACAGCTCAGTACAACTCATTACATCTCAGTATAACTCATTATAACTCAGTTCAGCTCAGTATAACTCAGTATAACTAAGTATAACTCAGTACAGCTCAGTATAACTCAGTATAACTCAGTATAACTCAGTATAACTCAGTTCAGCTCAGTATAACTCATTACATCTCAGTATAACTCAGTATAACTCAGTATAACTCAGTTCAGCTCAGTATAACTCAGTATAACTCAGTACAGCTCAGTACAACTCATTACATCTCAGTATAACTCAGTATAACTCAGTTCAGCTCAGTATAACTCAGTATAACTCAGTATAACTCAGTATAACTCAGTTCAGCTCAGTATAACTCATTACATCTCAGTATAACTCAGTATAACTCAGTATAACTCAGTTCAGCTCAGTATAACTCAGTATAACTCAGTACAGCTCAGTACAACTCATTACAGCTCAGTATAACTCAGTATAACTCAGTACAGCTCAGTATAACTCAGTATAACTCAGTATAACTCAGTATAACTCAGTTCAGCTCAGTATAACTCAGTATAACTCAGTATAACTCAGTACAGCTCAGTATAACTCAGTATAACTCAGTATAACTCAGTACAGCTCAGTATAACTCAGTATAACTCATTACATCTCAGTATTACTCAGTATAACTCAGTTCAGCTCAGTATAACTCAGTTCAGCTCAGTATAACTCAGTATAACTAAGTATAACTCAGTATAACTCAGTTCAGCTCAGTATAACTCAGTATAACTCAGTATAACTCAGTACAGCTCAGTATAACTCAGTATAACTCAGTACAGCTCAGTATAACTCAGTATAACTCAGTATAACTCAGTATAACTAAGTTCAGCTCAGTATAACTCATTACATCTCAGTATAACTCAGTATAACTCAGTTCAGCTCAGTATAACTCAGCATAACTCAGTATAACTCAGTATAACTCAGTATAACTCAGTAGAGCTCAGTATAACTCAGTATAACTCAGTATGACTCATTACACCTCAGTATAACTCAGTATAACTCAGTATGACTCATTACACCTCAGTTTAACTCAGTATAACTCAGTATAACTAAGTTCAGCTCAGTACAACTCATTACATCTCAGTATAACTCAGTATAACTCAGTTTAGCTCAGTATAATTCATTACATCTCAGTATAACTCAGTATAACTCAGTTCAGCTCAGTATAACTCAGTATAACTCAGTATAACTCAGTTCAGCTCAGTATAACTCAGTATAACTAAGTATAACTCAGTATAACTCAGTTCAGCTCAGTATAACTCAGTATAACTCATTACATCTCAGTATAACTCAGTATAACTCAGTTCAGCTCAGTATAACTCAGTATAACTAAGTATAACTCAGTTCAGCTCAGTATAATTCATTACATCTCAGTATAACTCAGTATAACTCAGTTCAGCTCAGTATAACTCAGTATAACTAAGTATAACTCAGTATAACTCAGTTCAGCTCAGTATAACTCAGCATAACTCAGTACAGCTCAGTATAACTCAGTACAGCTCAGTATAACTAATTACACCTCAGTATAACTCATTACATCTCAGTATAACTCAGTATAACTCATTACATCTCAATATAACTCAGTATAATTCAGTACAGCTCAGTATAACTCAGTACAGCTCAGTATAACTAATTACACCTCAGTATAACTCAGTATAACTCAGTTCAGCTCAGTATAACTCATTACACCTCAGTATAACTCAGTATAACTCAGTTCAGCTCAGTATAACTCAGTATAACTCAGTACAGCTCAGTACAACTCATTACATCTCAGTATAACTCAGTATAACTCAGTTCAGCTCAGTTTAACTCAGTATAACTCAGTACAGCTCAGTATAACTCAGTATAACTCAGTATAACTCAGTATAACAGTATAACTCAGTTCAGCTCAGTATAACTCATTATATCCCAGTATAACTCAGTATAACTCAGTATAACTCAGTACAGCTCAGTATAACTCAGTATAACTCAGTATAACTCAGTTCAGCTCAGTATAACTCAGTATAACTCAGTATAACTCAGTTCAGCTCAGTATAACTCAGTATAACTCAGTACAGCTCAGTATAACTCAGTATAACTCAGTATAACTCAGTTCAGCTCAGTATAACTCAGTATAACTCATTATAACTCAGTACAGCTCAGTATAACTCAGTATAACTCAGTATAGCTAAGTTCAGCTCAGTATAACTCATTACATTTCAGTGTGACTCAGTATAACTCAGTTCAGCTCAGTATAACTCAGTATAACTCAGTACAGCTCAGTATAACTCATTACACCTCAGTATAACTCATTACATCTCAGTATAACTCAGTATAACTCAGTTCAGCTCAGTATAACTCAGCATAACTCAGTATAACTCAGTATAACTCAGTAGAGCTCAGTATAACTCAGTATAACTCAGTATGACTCATTACACCTCAGTATAACTCAGTATAACTCAGTATGACTCATTACACCTCAGTTTAACTCAGTATAACTCAGTTTAGCTCAGTATAATTCATTACATCTCAGTATAACTCAGTATAACTCAGTTCAGCTCAGTATAACTCAGTATAACTCAGTACAGCTCAGTATAACTCATTACACCTCAGTATAACTCATTACATCTCAGTATAACTCAGTATAACTCAGTTCAGCTCAGTATAACTCAGCATAACTCAGTATAACTCAGTATAACTCAGTATAACTCAGTAGAGCTCAGTATAACTCAGTATAACTCAGTATGACTCACTACACCTCAGTATAACTCAGTATAACTAAGTATAACTCAGTATAACTCAGTTCAGCTCAGTATAACTCAGTATAACTCATTACATCTCAGTATAACTCAGTATAACTCAGTTCAGCTCAGTATAACTCAGTATAACTAAGTATAACTCAGTTCAGCTCAGTATAATTCATTACATCTCAGTATAACTCAGTATAACTCAGTTCAGCTCAGTATAACTCAGTATAACTCAGTATAACTCATTACATCTCAATATAACTCAGTATAATTCAGTACAGCTCAGTATAACTCAGTACAGCTCAGTATAACTAATTACACCTCAGTATAACTCAGTATAATTCAGTACAGCTCAGTATAACTCAGTACAGCTCAGTATAACTAATTACACCTCAGTATAACTCAGTATAACTCAGTTCAGCTTAGTATAACTCATTACACCTCAGTATAACTCAGTATAACTCAGTTCAGCTCAGTATAACTCAGTATAACTCAGTACAGCTCAGTACAACTCATTACATCTCAGTATAACTCAGTATAACTCAGTTCAGCTCAGTTTAACTCAGTATAACTCAGTACAGCTCAGTATAACTCAGTATAACTCAGTATAACTCAGTATAACAGTATAACTCAGTTCAGCTCAGTATAACTCATTATATCCCAGTATAACTCAGTATAACTCAGTATAACTCAGTACAGCTCAGTATAACTCAGTATAACTCAGTATAACTCAGTTCAGCTCAGTATAACTCAGTATAACTCAGTATAACTCAGTATAACTCAGTTCAGCTCAGTATAACTCAGTATAACTCATTATATCCCAGTATAACTCAGTATAACTCAGTATAACTCAGTATAACTCAGTACAGCTCAGTATAACTCAGTATAACTCAGTATAACTCAGTTCAGCTCAGTATAACTCAGTATAACTCAGTATAACTCAGTTCAGCTCAGTATAACTCAGTATAACTCAGTACAGCTCAGTATAACTCAGTATAACTCAGTATAACTCAGTTCAGCTCAGTACAGCTCAGTATAACTCAGTATAACTCAGTATAGCTAAGTTCAGCTCAGTATAACTCATTACATCTCAGTGTGACTCAGTATAACTCAGTTCAGCTCAGTATAACTCAGTATAACTCAGTACAGCTCAGTATAACTCATTACACCTCAGTATAACTCATTACATCTCAGTATAACTCAGTATAACTCAGTTCAGCTCAGTATAACTCAGTAGAGCTCAGTATAACTCAGTATAACTCAGTATGACTCATTACACCTCAGTATAACTCAGTATAACTCAGTATGACTCATTACACCTCAGTTTAACTCAGTATAACTCAGTTTAGCCCAGTATAATTCATTACATCTCAGTATAACTCAGTATAACTCAGTTCAGCTCAGTATAACTCAGTATAACTCAGTATAACTCAGTATAACTCAGTATAACTCAGTATGACTCATTACACCTCAGTTTAACTCAGTATAACTCAGTTTAGCCCAGTATAACTCAGTATAACTCAGTATAACTCAGTATAACTCAGTATAACTCAGTATGACTCATTACACCTCAGTTTAACTCAGTATAACTCAGTTCAGCTCAGTATAACTCAGTATAACTCAGTATAACTCAGTATAACTCAGTATGACTCATTACACCTCAGTTTAACTCAGTATAACTCAGTTTAGCCCTGTATAACTCAGTATAACTCAGTATAACTCAGTATAACTCAGTATAACTCAGTATGACTCATTACACCTCAGTTTAACTCAGTATAACTCAGTTCAGCTCAGTATAACTCAGTATAACTCAGTATAACTCAGTATAACTCAGTATAACTCAGTATGACTCATTACACCTCAGTATAACTCAGTATAACTCAGTTCAGCTCAGTATAACTCAGTATAACTCAGTATAACTCAGTATAACTCAGTATAACTCAGTATGACTCATTACACCTCAGTTTAACTCAGTATAACTCAGTTTAGCCCAGTATAATTCATTACATCTCAGTATAACTCAGTATAACTCAGTTCAGCTCAGTATAACTCAGTATAACTCAGTATAACTCAATATAACTCAGTTCAGCTCAGTATAACTCAGTATAACTCAGTACAGCTCAGTATAACTCATTACACCTCAGTATAACTCATTACATCTCAGTATAACTCAGTATAACTCAGTTCAGCTCAGTATAACTCAGCATAACTCAGTATAACTCAGTATAACTCAGTATAACTCAGTATAACTCAGTATAACTCAGTATAACTCAGTAGAGCTCAGTATAACTCAGTATAACTCAGTATGACTCATTACACCTCAGTATAACTCAGTATAACTCAGTATGACTCATTACACCTCAGTTTAACTCAGTATAACTCAGTTTAGCTCAGTATAATTCATTACATCTCAGTATAACTCAGTATAACTCAGTTCAGCTCAGTATAACTCAGTATAACTCAGTATAACTCAGTTCAGCTCAGTATAATTCATTAGATCTCAGTATAACTCAGTATAACTCAGTTCAGCTCAGTATAACTCAGTATAACTCAGTTCAGCTCAGTATAATTCATTACATCTCAGTATAACTCAGTATAACTCAGTTCAGCTCAGTATAACTCAGTATAACTCAGTATAACTCAGTTCAGCTCAGTAAAACTCAGTATAACTCAGTACATCTCAGTATAACTCAGTACAGCTCAGTATAACTAATTACACCTCAGTATAACTCATTACATCTCAGTATAACTCAGTATAACTCATTACATCTCAATATAACTCAGTATAATTCAGTACAGCTCAGTATAACTCAGTACAGCTCAGTATAACTCATTACACCTCAGTATAACTCAGTATAACTCAGTATAACTCAGTATAACTCAGTTCAGCTCAGTATAACTCAGTATAACTCATTACATCTCAGTATAACTCAGTATAACTCAGTTCAGCTCAGTATAACTCAGTATAACTAAGTATAACTCAGTTCAGCTCAGTATAATTCATTAGATCTCAGTATAACTCAGTATAACTCAGTTCAGCTCAGTATAACTCAGTATAACTCAGTTCAGCTCAGTATAATTCATTACATCTCAGTATAACTCAGTATAACTCAGTTCAGCTCAGTATAACTCAGTATAACTAAGTATAACTCAGTATAACTCAGTTCCGCTCAGTAAAACTCAGTATAACTCAGTACAGCTCAGTATAACTCAGTACAGCTCAGTATAACTAATTACACCTCAGTATAACTCATTACATCTCAGTATAACTCAGTATAACTCATTACATCTCAATATAACTCAGTATAATTCAGTACAGCTCAGTATAACTCAGTACAGCTCAGTATAACTCATTACACCTCAGTATAACTCAGTATAACTCAGTTCAGCTCAGTATAACTCATTACACCTCAGTATAACTCAGTATAACTCAGTTCAGCTCAGTATAACTCAGTATAACTCAGTACAGCTCAGTACAACTCATTACATCTCAGTATAACTCAGTATAACTCAGTTCAGCTCAGTTTAACTCAGTATAACTCAGTACAGCTCAGTATAACTCAGTATAACTCAGTATAACTCAGTATAACAGTATAACTCAGTTCAGCTCAGTATAACTCATTATATCCCAGTATAACTCAGTATAACTCAGTATAACTCAGTACAGCTCAGTATAACTCAGTATAACTCAGTATAACTCAGTTCAGCTCAGTATAACTCAGTATAACTCAGTATAACTCAGTTCAGCTCAGTATAACACAGTATAACTCAGTACAGCTCAGTATAACTCAGTATAACTCAGTATAACTCAGTTCAGCTCAGTATAACTCAGTATAACTCAGTTCAGCTCAGTATAACTCAGTATAACTCATTATAACTCAGTACAGCTCAGTATAACTCAGTATAACTCAGTATAGCTAAGTTCAGCTCAGTATAACTCATTACATCTCAGTGTGACTCAGTATAACTCAGTTCAGCTCAGTATAACTCAGTATAACTAAGTATAACTCAGTATAACTCAGTTCAGCTCAGTATAACTCAGTATAACTCAGTACAGCTCAGTATAACTCATTACACCTCAGTATAACTCATTACATTTCAGTATAACTCAGTATAACTCATTACATCTCAGTATAACTCAGTATAACTCAGTATAACTCATTACATCTCAGTATAACTCAGTATAACTCATTACATCTCAGTTTGACTCAGTATAACTCAGTATAACTCATTACATCTCAGTATTACTCAGTCTAACTCATTACATCTCAGTATAACTCATTATAACTCAGTATAACTCAGTATAACTCATTACATCTCAGTATAACTCAGTATAACTCAGTATAACTCATTACATCTCAGTATAACTTAGTACATCTCAGTATAACTCATTACATCTCAGTATAACTCAGTATAACTCAGTGCATCTCAGTACAGCTCAGTGTATCTCAGTGCAGTACTGTGTATTTCAGTACAGCTCAGTGTATCTCAGTGCAGTACTGTGTATTTCAGTACACCTCAGTGTATCTCAGTACAGCTCAGTGTATCTCAGTGCAGTACTGTGTATTTCAGTACAGCTCAGTGTATCTCAGTACAGCTCAGTGTATCTCAGTACAGTACTCTGTATCTCAGTACAGTACTGTGTATCTCATTACAGCTCAGTTTATCTCAGTACAGTACTGTGTATCTCAGTACAGCTCAGTGTATCTCAGTGCAGTACTGTGTATCTCATTACAGCTCAGTGTATCTCAGTACAGTACTGTGTATTTCATTACAGCTCAGTGTATCACAGTGCAGTACTGTGTATCTCAGTACAGTACTGTGTATCTCATTACAGCTCAGTGTATCACAGTGCAGTACTATGTATCTCAGTACAGCTCAGCGTATCTCAGTGCAGTACTGTGTATCTCATTACAGCTCAGTGTATCACAGTGCAGTACTGTGTATCTCAGTACAGTACTGTGTATCTCAGTACAGCTCAGTGTATCTCAGTGCAGTACTGTGTATCTCAGTACAGTACTGTGTATCCCAGTACAGCTCAGTGTATCTCAGTACAGTACTGTGTATCTCAGTACAGCTCAGTGTATCTCAGTACAGCTCAGTGTATCTCAGCACAGCTCAGTGTATCTCAGTACAGTACTGTGTATCTCAGTACAGTACTGTGTATCTCAGCACAGCTCTGTGTATCTCAGTACAGTACTGTGTATCTCATTACAGCTCAGTGTATCTCAGTACAGTACTGTGTATCTCATTACAGCTCAGTGTATCTCAGTACAGTACTGTGTATCTCAGTACAGTACTGTGTATCTCATTGCAGCTCAGTGTATCTCAGTACAGCTCAGTGTATCTCAGTACAGTACTGTGTATCTCAGTACAGT
The DNA here is from genome assembly GCA_021613375.1 of Megaleporinus macrocephalus. Lineage (NCBI taxonomy): Eukaryota > Metazoa > Chordata > Actinopteri > Characiformes > Anostomidae > Megaleporinus > Megaleporinus macrocephalus. The sequence goes on along the minus strand of CM038726.1, from coordinate 39,179,133 downwards.
ACTGTGTATCTCATTACAGCTCAGTGTATCTCAGTACAGCTCAGTGTATCTCAGTACAGTACTGTGTATCTCATTACAGCTCAGTGTATCTCAGTACAGTACTGTGTATCTCAGTACAGTACTGTGTATCTCATTACAGCTCAGTGTATCTCAGTATAAATCAGTACCGTATTGTGTGAACTGATGAGTGTATTCAGTATTCAGTATTATTCACTGACCACTTTCTGCTGAGCACACAAGTAGTTAGTTATTAAACGTCGTATACAGCTGCTTCCTTTATTACACAGTTATAAACCCTGATATACATAATCTATAGAGAGAGTCTGCTCTGGTTCAAAGTTCTGCTCTGAACATCAACATAACCATAAGCTTTATCAGTTCTAGCTAATGATTCATTTACCATTTAACTGGCTGTTCGAGGATTATACTGCTACTAATAATTAGAACATTGATAATAATTAGTATTATTATTTTTATTATTATTATTGTTATTATTGCTTAACTGTTATGTTATTACATTACTGAACACTTATGTGTTATATCAAACCTAGCTGTTTTAGATCAGAATGTATAACTCTAAATGTAGGTATTATATATGAACTAAGTTACAGTTTTTCATTAGGTTGAATGTATAACTCTAAATGTAGGTATTATATATAAACTAAGTTACAGTTTTTCATTAGGTTGAATGTACAAGTCTAAATGTAGGTATTGTATATAAACTGAGTTACAGTTTCTCATTAGGTTGATTGTATAACTCTAGATGTAGGTATTGTATATAAAATGAGTTACAGTTTCTCATTAGGTTGAATGTATAACTCTAAATGTAGGTATTGTATATAAACTGAGTTACAGTTTCTCATTAGGTTGAATATATACCTCTAAATGTAGATATTGCATATAAACTGAGTTACCGTTTCTTGTTAGATTGAATGTATAACTCTAAATGTAGGTATTGTTTATGAACTGAGTTACAATTTCTCATTAGGTTGAATGTATACATCTAAATGTAGGGATTGTGTATATAAACTGAGTTTAAGTTTCTCATTAGGTTGAGTGTATAACTCTAAATGTAGGTATTGTATATAAACTGAGTTTCAGGTTCTCATTAGGTTGGGTGTATAACTCTAAATGTAGGTATTGTATATAAACTGAGTTACAGTTTCTCATTAGGTTGAATGTATAAGTCTAAATGTAGGTATTGTATATAAACTGAGTTACAGTTTCTCGTTAGGTTGAATGTATAAGTCTAAATGTAGGTATTGTATATAAACTGAGTTACAGTTTCTCATTAGGTTGAATGAATAACTCTAAATGTAGGTATTGTATATAAACTGAGTTACAGTTTCTTATTCGGTTGAATGTATAACTCTAAATGTAGGTATTGTATATAAACTGAGTTACAGTTTCTCATTAGGTTGAATGTATAACTCTAAATGTAGGTATTGTGTATATAAACTGAGTTACAGTTTCTCATTAGGTTGAGTGTATAACTCTAAATGTAGGTATTGTATATAAACTGAGTTACAGTTTCTCATTAGGTTGAATGTATAACTCTAAATGTAGATATTATATATAAACTGAGTTACAGTTTCTCATTAGGTTGAATGTATAAGTCTAAATGTAGGTATTGTATATAAACTGAGTTACAGTTTTTCATTAGGTTGAATGTATAACTCTAAATGTAGGTATTGTATATAAACTGAGTTACAGTTTCTCATTAGGTTGAATGTATAACTCTAAATGTAGGTATTGTATATAAACTGAGTTACAGTTTCTCGTTAGGTTGAATGTATAACTCTAAATGTAGGTATTGTATATAAACTGAGTTACAGTTTCTCGTTAGGTTGAATGTATAAGTCTAAATGTAGGTATTGTATATAAACTGAGTTACAGTTTTTCATTAGGTTGAATGTATAACTCTAAATGTAGGTATTGTATATAAACTGAGTTACAGTTTCTCGTTAGGTTGAATGTATAACTCTAAATGTAGGTATTGTATATAAACTGAGTTACAGTTTCTCGTTAGGTTGAATGTATAACTCTAAATGTAGGTATTGTATATAAACTGAGTTACAGTTTCTCGTTAGGTTGAATGTATAAGTCTAAATGTAGGTATTGTATATAAACTGAGTTACAGTTTCTCATTAGGTTGAATGAATAACTCTAAATGTAGGTATTGTATATAAACTGAGTTACAGTTTCTTATTCGGTTGAATGTATAACTCTAAATGTAGGTATTGTATATAAACTGAGTTACAGTTTCTCATTAGGTTGAATGTATAACTCTAAATGTAGGTATTGTGTATATAAACTGAGTTACAGTTTCTCATTAGGTTGAGTGTATAACTCTAAATGTAGGTATTGTATATAAACTGAGTTACAGTTTCTCATTAGGTTGAATGTATAACTCTAAATGTAGATATTATATATAAACTGAGTTACAGTTTCTCATTAGGTTGAATGTATAAGTCTAAATGTAGGTATTGTATATAAACTGAGTTACAGTTTTTCATTAGGTTGAATGTATAACTCTAAATGTAGGTATTGTATATAAACTGAGTTACAGTTTCTCATTAGGTTGAATGTATAACTCTAAATGTAGGTATTGTATATAAACTGAGTTACAATTTCTCGTTAGGTTGAATGTATAACTCTAAATGTAGGTATTGTATATAAACTGAGTTACAGTTTCTCGTTAGGTTGAATGTATAAGTCTAAATGTAGGTATTGTATATAAACTGAGTTACAGTTTCTCATTAGGTTGAATGTATAACTCTAAATGTAGATATTATATATAAACTGAGTTACAGTTTCTCATTAGGTTGAATGTATAAGTCTAAATGTAGGTATTGTATATAAACTGAGTTACAGTTTTTCATTAGGTTGAATGTATAACTCTAAATGTAGGTATTGTATATAAACTGAGTTACAGTTTCTCATTAGGTTGAATGTATAACTCTAAATGTAGGTATTGTATATAAACTGAGTTACAGTTTCTCGTTAGGTTGAATGTATAACTCTAAATGTAGGTATTGTATATAAACTGAGTTACAGTTTCTCGTTAGGTTGAATGTATAAGTCTAAATGTAGGTATTGTATATAAACTGAGTTACAGTTTCTCATTAGGTTGAATGAATAACTCTAAATGTAGGTATTGTATATAAACTGAGTTACAGTTTCTTATTCGGTTGAATGTATAACTCTAAATGTAGGTATTGTATATAAACTGAGTTACAGTTTCTCATTAGGTTGAATGTATAACTCTAAATGTAGGTATTGTGTATATAAACTGAGTTACAGTTTCTCATTAGGTTGAGTGTATAACTCTAAATGTAGGTATTGTATATAAACTGAGTTACAGTTTCTCATTAGGTTGAATGTATAACTCTAAATGTAGATATTATATATAAACTGAGTTACAGTTTCTCATTAGGTTGAATGTATAACTCTAAATGTAGGTATTGTATATAAACTGAGTTACAGTTTCTCATTAGGTTGAGTGTATAACTCTAAATGTAAGTATTGTATATAAACTGAGTTACAGTTTCTCATTAGGTTGAATGTATAACTCTAAATATAGGTACTGTTCATAATATGAGTTACAGTTTCTCATTAGGTTGAATGTATAACTCTAAATGTAGGTATTGTATATAAACTGAGTTACAGTTTCTCATTAGGTTGAATGTATAACTCTAAATGTAGGTATTGTATATAAACTGAGTTACAGTTTCTCATTAGGTTGAATGTATAACTCTAAATGTAGGTATTGTATATAAACTGAGTTACAGTTTCTCATTAGGTTGAATGTATAACTCTAAATGTAGATATTATATATAAACTGAGTTACAGTTGATAATTGGTGATTGATAATTGGTGATTGATAATTGGTGATTGATAATTGGTGATTGATTGCAGCTGGAGGTTCAGGCTCCTCCTGGAAATACGATTGGATACGTGGTTCAGAACTGGCACCCGTTTCTACCTAAGTTCTCTCTGCTGGGGGCCTCACACGAACCACTGCTGACCATGGAGGGGCCGCTGTGCGCCATCAGCTGCTGCGGAGACGTCGACTTCAATGTGTGTGATTCACCTGCTCACCTGTAACACACCTCTAATACACCTGTACATCTGTAACACCCCACTAACACACCTGCTCACCTGTAACACACCCTTAACACAGCTGTACACCTGTAACACACCTTTAACATACCTGTAACACACTGTTCACACACCTGTAACAGACCTGCTGATCAGTAACACACCTGTAACAGACGTGCTGTTCAGTAACACACCTGTAACAGACGTGCTGATCAGTAACACACCTGTAACAGACGTGCTGATCAGTAACACACCTGTAACAGACGTGCTGATCAGTAACACACCTGTAACAGACCTGCTGATCAGTAACACACCTGTAACAGACCTGCTGATCAGTAACACACCTGTAACAGACGTGCTGATCAGTAACACACCTGTAACAGACGTGCTGATCAGTAACACACCTGTAACAGACCTGCTGATCAGTAACACACCTGTAACAGACGTGCTGATCAGTAACACACCTGTAACAGACCTGCTGATCAGTAACACACCTGTAACAGACCTGCTGATCAGTAACACACCTGTAACAGACGTGCTGATCAGTAACACACCTGTAACAGACGTGCTGATCAGTAACACACCTGTAACAGACCTGCTGATCAGTAACACACCTGTAACAGACGTGCTGATCAGTAACACACCTGTAACAGACCTGCTGATCAGTAACACACCTGTAACAGACGTGCTGATCAGTAACACACCTGTAACAGACGTGCTGATCAGTAACACACCTGTAACAGACCTGCTGATCAGTAACACACCTGTGCTGTCCGTTGTCAGGTGATGGGTAAGGACGGCAGTGTGATTGGTCGGGTCAGTAAACAGTGGACTGGACTGATTAAAGAGACGCTGACCGACGCCGACAACTTCGGGATCAGCTTCCCTCTCGACCTGGACGTCAGAGTGAAGGCCATCCTACTGGGAGCCTGCTTCCTCATAGTGAGTCACTCACTCACTCATTCACTCACTCACTCACTCACTCATTCATTCATTTACTCACTCACTCACTTACTCACTCACTCACTCATTCACTCACTCATTCATTCATTTACTCACTCACTCACTTACTCACTCATTCATTTACTCACTTACTCATTCATTTACTCACTTACTCACTCATTCACTCACTCACTTACTCACTCATTCACTCACTCACTCATTCATTCATTTACTCACTCACTCACTCATTCATTCATTTAGTCACTCACTCATTCACTCACTCACTCATTCTTTCATTTACTCACTCACTCACTCATTCATTCATTTACTCACTCACTCACTCACTCACTCATTCATTTACTCACTCACTCACTCATTTATTCACTCATTCATTCATTTACTCACTCACTCACTCATTCATTAATTTACTCACTCACTCGCTCATTCACTCACTCATTCATTCATTCATTTACTCACTCACTCACTTATTCATTTACTCACTCACTCACTCACTCATTCATTCACTCATTCATTCATTTACTCACTCACTCACTCATTCATTAATTTACTCACTCACTCGCTCATTCACTCACTCATTCATTCACTCATTCATTCATTCATTTACTCACTCACTCACTTATTCATTTACTCACTCACTCATTCATTCATTCATTTACTCACTCACTCACTCATTCACTCACTCATTCATTCATTTACTCACTCACTCATTCATTCATTCATTCATTCATTTACTCACTCACTCACTCACTCATTCATTTACTCACTCACTCACTCATACATTAATTTACTCACTCACTCATTCATTCATTTACTCACTCACTCATTCATTAATTTACTCACTCACTCACTCACTCATTCATTTACTCACTCACTCACTCATTCATTAATTTACTCACTCACTCACTCATTCATTTACTCACTCACTCATTCATTCATTCATTTACTCACTCACTCACTCACTCATTCATTAATTTACTCACTCACTCACTCACTCATTCATTCATTTACTCACTCACTCACTCATTCATTCATTAATTTACTCACTCACTCATTCATTAATTTACTCACTCACTCACTCACTCATTCATTAATTTACTGACTCATTCATTCATTTACTCACTCACCTACTCACTCATTCATTTACTCACTCACTCACTCATTCACTCATTCATTCATTTACTCACTCACTCATTAATTTACTCACTCACTCATTCATTAATTTACTCACTCACTCACTCATTCATTTACTCACTGACTCACTCACTCACTCATTCATTTGTTCACTCATTCATTCATTTACTCACTCACTTATTCAGTCATTCATTCATTTTACTCACTCACTCACTCATTCATTTACTCACTCACTCACTTACTCATTCATTCATTATTTCCCTCAATCATTCATTCCTTCATTCATTCATTTATGTATCTATCTGTTGAGTTCATGTGTTCATTGGTGTGTCTGTGCTCCTCTGCAGGACTTCATGTTCTTTGAGGGAAACGGGGATTCGGGTCAGACCTGCAGTGTGTTCGGCTGAAGATCAAAGAAGCTCAGAAGCGATTCTGTCTGATTAGTAATCAATACTGTCCTCGTTTACTCTGATTCCCTTCATCAATCGTTAAAGACTGTTAGATCTTCATAAGTACTGTTTATAAGTACTGTTTATAAGGGCTGTTTATAAAGGGCTGTTTATAAGTACTGTTTATAAAGGGCTGTTTATAAGGGCTGTTTATAAAGGGCTGTTTATAAGTACTGTTTATAAAGGGCTGTTTATAAGGGCTGTTTATAAGGGCTGTTTATAAGTACTGTTTATAAAGGGCTGTTTATAAGTACTGTTTATAAAGGGCTGTTTATAAGGGCTGTTTATAAAGGGCTGTTTATAAGGGCCGTTTATAAGGGCCGTTTATAAAGGGCTGCTTATAAGGGCTGTTTATAAGGGCTGTTTATAAAGGGCTGTTTATAAGGGCTGTTTATAAGGGCTGTTTATAAAGGGCTGTTTACAAAGGGCTGTTTATAAGTACTGTTTATAAAGGACTGTTTATAAGGGCTTTTTATAAGTACTGTTTATAAAGGGCTGTTTATAAGGGCTGTTTATAAGGGCTGTTTATAAGGGCTGTTTATAAAGGGCTGTTTATTAGGGCTGCTTATAAAGGGCTGTTTATAAGGGCTGTTTATAAAGGGCTGTTTATAAGGGCTGTTTATAAAGGGCTGTTTATAAAGGGCTGTTTATAAGGGCTGTTTATAAAGGGCTGTTTATAAGGGCTGTTTATAAGTGTTGTTTATAAGGGCTGTTTATAAAGGGCTGTTTATAAAGGGCTGTTTATAAAGGGCTGCTTATAAGGGCTATGCTGAGAGTTCAGCTGTTTATACAGTGTTAATAACCATGTATGAACTCTTACTGTAGTTCTATAATAAAGTCTGATTACTGTATAATCAGAAATACTCTAATAAAACATTACAGCAGCAGGAAACACTTATAACATTAATATCCACTGTAACTGGGTATAACCACAATACTACTGTCAATGTTATTAATGTTATTAAAGTACTCGTATAATTATATTTTTATTCTATTTTTTATTTCTTTATTTACAAATATTGTTACTAATATACTGATTCCATTCCAGCATTACAACAAAGCCTTTCCACACCTGAGAACCTGTAATAAATAAATAAATAAATAAATAAATAAATAAATAAATAAATAAATAAATAAATGTGGTTTTAGCCACACTAGAGAGTTTCTATGAGCTGATTAACTTTAAATGGTCCAGCTAGCTTTAGCTTTGTGCTTATTCTGTATATTTATGTTAGATTTAATTTTGGATTTTTGGTGTGTTACAGGTATATTAACAAACCTGTACACCTGTAAAACTCTACTAACACACCTGTAACACACCATTAACACCTGTACACCTGTAAAACACTATTAACACACATGCACACCTGTACACCTGTAAAACACTATTAACACACCTGTAACACACCATTAACACCTGTACACCTGTAAAACACTATTAACACACATGCACACCTGTAAAACACTATTAACACACCTGTAACACACCATTAACACCTGTACACCTGTAAAACACTATTAACACACATGCACACCTGTAAAACACTATTAACACACATGCACACCTGTAAAACACTATTAACACACCAGTAACACACCATTAACACACCTGTATACCTGTAACACACCATTTACACACATGCACACCTGTAAAACACTATTAACACACCTGTAACACACCTGTATACCTGTAAAAAACTATTAACACACATGCACACCTGTAAAATACTATTAACACACCACTAACACACCTGTAACACACCATTAACACACCTGTATACCTGTAACACACCATTAACACACATGCACACCTGTAAAATACTATTAACACACCATTAACACACCTGTAACACACCACTAACACTCATGCACACCTGTAACACACCTGTAACACACCATTAACACTTATGCACATCTATAACACACCATTAACACAACTGTAACACACCATTAACACACCTGTAATACACCATTAACACACCATTAACACACATGCACACCTGTAAAATACTATTAACACACCATTAACACGCCTGTAACACACCACTAACACTCATGCACACCTGTAACACACCTGTAACACACCATTAACACACCTGTAACACACCATTAACACTCATGCACATCTATAACACCATTAACACAACTGTAACACACCATTAACACACCTGTAATACACCATTAACACACCATTAACACACATGCACACCTGTAAAATACTATTAACACACCTGTAACACACCATTAACACTCATGCACATCTATAACGCACCATTAACACACCTGTAATACACCATTAACACACATGCACACCTGTAACACACCATTAACACACCATAAACACACTTGTAACACACCTGTACATCTGTAACACACCCTTAACACACCTGTACACCTGTAACACACCTGGAACACACCATAAACACACTTGTAACACACCTGTACATCTGTAACACACCCTTAACAAACCTGTACACCTATAACGCACTTAACACACTTGTAACACACCATTAACACGCCTGTAACACACCATTAACACGCCTGTAACACACCATTAACACGCCTGTAACACACCATTAACACGCCTGTAACACACTATTAACACACCTGTAACACACCATTAACACGCCTGTAACACACCATTAACACGCCTGTAACACACTATTAACACACCTGTGTATCTGTAACACACCACTAACACACCTGTATACCTGTAACACACCATTAACACACCCTTAACACACCTGTAACACACCTGTACACCGGTAACACACCATTAGCACACCTGTACACCGGTAACACACCATTAGCACACCTGTACACCTGTAAAACACCACACAGTGTAAACAGTGTACATAAATAAATAAGCTTACAACACAGCTCTTATAGTTTGTTTTTAAATAGTGCCTGTGCAAAATTTTATTCATTTAATTTGAATTTAAAAATCAAATGTAATGAAACAAATGACAAATATTATAATATGTAATTCAATAAATAATTATTCTAATGCATTAATAAATTTGGAACATATTTTTAATATTTTCAGTTATAAACAATCCTCACTGGACAGTTTAAGAGATGCTGTTGTCACACATGCTTTCTTTTAAGTCTTTTTTTATTTATGTTAGAAAAAATATATAAATTCCTAGAACACGTTGGAATTCTGGGTAATAAGATTTTAGCGATGTTTTTCTTTTTTTACTTTTAATTTCGAAAAATGAAAAAAATAGCCTCTCACGCGCGCAATTACATGAATATGCATGAGCAGCAAAGTGACCGCGGCTCTGATTGGCTAGACCGGGGCCCGCGCTCCGTATCGCTGCTTCTGATTGGACGCTAGAGCAGCGTCCCCGCGCCTGGCGTCACCTCCGCGCGACGGAAGTGGAGCCTTTCGCCGTAAACTAGCGCCGGTGCTCAATGAATGAGAGCCAAACAGAAGCAGGAGCGGCTTTAAACCCCAACACTGATCCCAATCCGCGGCTTGTATCTGATTATTGGTGATCGATAGCGGGTTGGAAGTGTTTACGGTCGCGCGGCTCTGCTGGAGGTGAGTGTTTAACCGAGTAACACGCACGAGGCTGGAGTTGCAGCTTAGCTTGCCTCTCGAATTTTCCGTTCCACCTTAAATGCTGCAGGAGTCCCAGCAGTCAGCCTGAGAGGCGCAGAATCACTACCGCAGCATTTAAGGTGGAACGGAAAATTCTAATATGCCGCCGGAATGTGAAGCTAACTTTAGCTTCGCTTAGCGTTTACAAACAAAAACATTTAACACCTTAAATACGTTAAACTCTCTAAACTAACTACGATTAATCGATTAAAAATCATTAGTCCCGTATTTAAATCAACCTCTAACGTTTACATACACGATAAGTGTGGTATCTGGACACCCGGACTTGTTTTCCCGTCGTTGTTGTTGTTGTTGAGCTCATGAATAATTAATGAGCTGTGCTCTGATTGGCTGCTTCAAATACAAACCAGCACACAGTGATCCACTCACACAGCATGGCTGCTACTTCCAGTCACTGTTGTGGTTGTGGTGCTAATAAAGGTGGAGCTGCTCGTCTCTTCAGTCTCTTCAGTGTTGAACGCTGAGCTGAAGCTGCTCCATGGTGTCCGAGTGTTGGAGAAACTGTCCGGAGTGAAACGTACAGACTGCAGAGTTAAAGTTGTTCAGGATTCTGTTAAAGATGTTGGAAGTTCAGCAGCTGGTTTTGGGAATTCTCCGTTCCACCTTAAACGCTGCTGTGGTTCCAGTCTGGCGTCTGTAGGAGCTGCAGAGTTTAAGGTGGAACATTAGATGAAGAATGTGGAGAAGATGAACTTCAGGCTGGTTTAAAGATCAACATGGAGCTCTGACAGTTGTGTTGTTTGTTGGGAGGAAATGAAAAGTGGAGACGAGTTTGAGGTTCAGGGTATGTACAGTTCTGAGTACTGAACTCTCATTATTACACTATATAACAGTGTTATTACAGGTTTACAGTTCTGAGTACTGAACTCTCACTATTACACTATATAACAGTGTTATTACAGGTTTACAGTTCTGAGTACTGAACTCTCACTATTACACTATATAACAGTGTTATTACAGGTTTACAGTTCTGAGTACTGAACTCTCGCTATTACACTATATAACAGTGTTATTACAGGTTTACAGTTCTGAGTACTGAACTCTAGCTATTATACTATATAACAGCGTTATTACAGGTTTACAGTTCTGAGTACTGAACTCTCGCCACTACACTATATAACAGCGTTATTACAGGTTTACAGTTCTGAGTACTGAACTCTCGCTACTACACTATATAACAGCGTTATTACAGGTTTACAGTTCTGAGTACTGAACTCTCGCTATTACACTATATAACAGCATTATTACAGGTTTACAGTTCTGAGTACTGAACTCTCGCTGCTACACTATATAACAGCGTTATTACAGGTTTACAGTTCTGAGTACTGAACTCTCGCTATTACACTATATAACAGCGTTATTACAGGTTTACAGTTCTGAGTACTGAACTCTCGCTATTACACTATATAACAGTGTTATTACAGGTTTACGACGGTGGTTCTGACAGACTGTAATACACTACAGGAAGCATAGGGGGCGACGGTGGTTCTGACAGACTGTAATACACTACAGGAAGCGTAGGGGGCGACGGTGGTTCTGACAGACTGTAATACACTACAGGAAGCGTAGGGGGCGACGGTGGTTCTGACAGACTGTAATACACTATAAGAAGTGTAGGGGGCGACGGTGGTTCTGACAGACTGTAATACACTACAGGAAGCGTAGGGGGCGACGGTGGTTCAGACAGACTGTAATACACTACAGGAAGCGTAGGGGGCGACGGTGGTTCTGACAGACTGTAATACACTACAGGAAGCGTAGGGGGCGACGGTGGTTCTGACAGACTGTAATACACTATAAGAAGTGTAGGGGGCGACGGTGGTTCTGACAGACTGTAATACACTACAGGAAGCGTAGGGGGCGACGGTGGCTCTGACAGACTGTAATACACTATAAGAAGTGTAGGGGGCGACGGTGGTTCTGACAGACTGTAATACACTACAGGAAGTGTAGGGGGCGACGGTGGCTCTGACAGACTGTAATACACTATAAGAAGTGTAGGGGGCGACGGTGGCTCTGACAGACTGTAATACACTATAAGAAGTGTAGGGGGCGATATAGCTTCTTTGGTTTGTACCTGACTTTCCTTGTTGGTTTTTTCAGTCTGGATTCCTGAGCCAGCGTGAGCGCCCTCTTCTGGCCAGCTGTTGCGCTGTGTTAGTGTTGGTGTGGAGTCAGGCTGGCGGAGGTGGTGGGCTGCCCGTGGACCATGAGGGACAGTGCTAGCAGCCTAACACAGACTCACTGGCCCAACGAGCTGACTCTAATGGGGGGCGACGATGGTTCCGCCAGCGGGGGCGCTATTGGAGGTGGACATCTGATGGACCCTGCGGCGGCCCAGTACGCGCCCAGCCCAGCCCAGCTCAAACTGGGCCGCGGAGTGGAGGATGTGAGCATGTGGGGGGCCGACTACACCATGCCTGAGGAGGAGGAGGACGAGGAGGACGAGGAGGAGCGGTATGATGATGAGGATATGGAGGAGGACGAGGAGGAGAGTTTCCATGGAAACGATGAAGGCGAGGAGCACTGCGGGTTGCTGGAGGCCCTGCAGCCACTGCGTAACCAGGTAGGCCTCAAAGCCAGGGACTTTCCTGAATACCCCGCCCACACCTGGCCTAACGGGCTGGGGTTGAGTGGACAGGCCTGGTGGGGACGCAGAACCCGGAGGTGTCTGAGCGTTCGGTTCCGGCTGGCCCAGCGGTGGAGAACCTGGCGGCAGCGGGCGAAGTGGGCGGGGACTGTGGGGTTCAGGAGGTCGCGCTGGAGGACCAGGAGGAGGCAAAAGACACAACCAGAGAGGGCGCACATGTGCAGAGAGAGCCGGGGAGGCGATGTCGAGACGGCCGGTGAGTTTTGTTTGTTTGTTTGTTTGTTGTTTTGATTTCTTCACGTCTGTTAGATGAGGTTTTCTGTTCCACCTTATATGGTACGGTAGTCACATTCTGGTTCTTCAGTTCAAGAAGTTCTTGTCGTCTTCTTGTGCTCCTCAGACTCCAGCAGCTCCAGCAGACTCTCGGTGAGTAGGGACAGTCGTGGGTCCAGCAGGGGGGGTGCTGAGGGTCTGGACTATCCCTGTGGTCTCCCGGTGGTCCGAGACCGACCCAGCGCTCAGAACCAGCTCAGCAGTGAACACATCTCCTGTGTACAAGGTACAGAACATACCAGGAAGTGTCTGATCACCAGTAAGAAGAGCAGATCTGATTAGAACAGATGTAAATAATCATACATACAATACAAAGTAAGATGAATATGTTATTGTGAGAGAAGTAGATCAGATCTTGATCCAGTTTGAAGAACAAAGTTAGGTTCCAGATTTCTCCTGGACGCCCCAGACATTGTATGAATGTGTTCAGTTCCTTCAGCAGCAAATCTTGATTTATTGGTTGGGAGGGGGATTGGTTGGTTGGTTGGGAGGGGGATTGGCTGGTTGGTTGGGAGGGGGGTTGGTTGGTTGGTTGGGAGGGGGATTGGTTGGTTGGTTGGGAGGGGGATTGGTTGGTTGGGAGGGGGATTGGTTGGTTGGTTGGGAGGGGGATTGGCTGGTTGGTTGGGAGGGGGATTGGTTGGTTGGGAGGGGGATTGGTTGGTTGGTTGGGAGGGGGATTAGTTGGTTGGTTGGGAGGGGGATTGGCTGGTTGGTTGGGAGAGGGGTTGTTTGATTGGTTGGGAGGGGGATTGGCTGGTTGGTTGGGAGGGGGATTGGCTGGTTGGTTGGGAGAGGGGTTGTTTGATTGGTTGGGAGGGGGATTGGCTGGTTGGTTGGGAGAGGGGTTGTTTGATTGGTTGGGAGGGGGATTGGCTGGTTGGTTGGGAGGGGGATTGGCTGGTTGGTTGGGAGGGGGATTGGCTGGTTGGTGGGGAGGGGGATTGGTTGGTTGGTTGGGAGGGGGATTGGTAGGTTGGTTGGGAGGGGGATTGGCTGGTTGGTTGGGAGGGGGGTTGGTTGGTTGGTTGGGAGGGGGATTGGTTGGTTGGTTGGGAGGGGGATTGGTTGGTTGGTTGGGAGGGGGATTGGCTGGTTGGTTGGGAGGGGGATTGGTTGGTTGGGAGGGGGATTGGTTGGTTGGTTGGGAGGGGGATTAGTTGGTTGGTTGGGAGGGGGATTGGCTGGTTGGTTGGGAGAGGGGTTGTTTGATTGGTTGGGAGGGGGATTGGCTGGTTGGTGGGGAGGGGGATTGGTTGGTTGGTTGGGAGGGGGATTGGTAGGTTGGTTGGGAGGGGGGTTGGTTGGTTGGGAGGGGGATTGGTTGGTTGGTTGGGAGGGGGATTGGCTGGTTGGGTGGGAGGGGGATTGGCTGGTTGGTTGGGAGGGGGATTGGCTGGTTGGTTGGGAGAGGGGTTGTTTGATTGGTTGGGAGGGGGATTGGTTGGTTGGGAGGGGGATTAGTTGGTTGGTTGGGAGGGGGTTGTTTGGTTGGTTGGGAGGGGGATTGGTTGGTTGGGAGGGGGTTGTTTGGTTGGTTGGGAGGGGGATTGGTTGGTTGGTTGGGAGGGGGATTGGCTGGTTGGGTGGGAGGGGGATTGGCTTGTTGGTTGGGAGGGGGATTGGCTGGTTGGGTGGAAGGGGGATTGGTTGGTTGGTTGGGAGGGGGATTGGCTGGTTGGTTGGGAGGGGGGTTGGTTGGTTGGTTGGGAGTGGGGTTGGTTGGTTGGGAGGGGGATTGGTTGGTTGGTTGGGAGGGGGATTGGCTGGTTGGGTGGGAGGGGGATTGGCTGGTTGGTTGGGAGGGGGATTGGCTGGTTGGGTGGGAGGGGGATTGGCTGGTTGGTTGGGAGGGGGATTGGCTGGTTGGTTGGGAGAGGGGTTGTTTGATTGGTTGGGAGGGGAATTGTTTGATGGTTGGGAGGGGGATTGGTTGGTTGGGAGGGGGATTGGTTGGTTGGTTGGGAGGGGGATTGGTTGGTTGGTTGGGAGGGGGATTGTTTGATGGTTGGGAGGGGGGTTGGTTGGTTGGGAGGGGGATTGGTTGGTTGGGAGGGGGATTGTTTGATGGTTGGGAGGGGGATTGGTTGGTTGGTTGGGAGGGGGATTAGTTGGTTGGTTGGGAGGGGGATTGGCTGGTTGGTTGGGAGAGGGGTTGTTTGATTGGTTGGGAGGGGGATTGGCTGGTTGGTTGGGAGAGGGGTTGTTTGATTCGTTAGGAGGGGGATTGGCTGGTTGGTTGGGAGAGGGGTTGTTTGATTGGTTGGGAGGGGGATTGGCTGGTTGGTTGGGAGGGGGATTGGCTGGTTGGTTGGGAGGGGGATTGGCTGGTTGGTGGGGAGGGGGATTGGTTGGTTGGTTGGTTGGGAGGGGGATTGGTTGGTTGGTTGGGAGGGGGGTTGGTTGGTTGGTTGGGAGTCGGGTTGGTTGGTTGGGAGGGGGGTTGGTTGGTTGGTTGGTTGGGAGGGGGATTGGTTGGTTGGTTGGGAGGGGGGTTGGTTGGTTGGTTGGGAGTCGGGTTGGTTGGTTGGGAGGGGGGTTGGTTGGTTGGGAGGGGGATTGGCTGGTTGGTTGGGAGGGGGATTGGCTGGTTGGTTGGGAGAGGGGTTGTTTGATTGGTTGGGAGTCGGGTTGGTTGGTTGGGAGGGGGATTGGTTGGTTGGTTGGTTGGGAGGGGGATTGGTTGGTTGGTTGGGAGGGGGGTTGGTTGGTTGGTTGGGAGTCGGGTTGGTTGGTTGGGAGGGGGGTTGGTTGGTTGGGAGGGGGATTGGCTGGTTGGTTGGGAGGGGGATTGGCTGGTTGGTTGGGAGAGGGGTTGTTTGATTGGTTGGGAGGGGGATTGGTTGGTTGGGAGGGGGATTAGTTGGTTGGTTGGGAGGGGGTTGTTTGGTTGGTTGGGAGGGGGATTGGCTGGTTGGGTGGGAGGGGGATTGGCTGGTTGGTTGCGAGAGGGGTTGTTTGATTGGTTGGGAGGGGGATTGGTTGGTTGGGAGAGGGATTAGTTGGTTGGTTGGGAGGGGGTTGTTTGGTTGGTTGGGAGGGGGATTGGTGGTTGGGAGGGGGATTGTTTGGTTGGTTGGGAGGGGGATTGGTTGTTGGGAGGGGGATTGTTTGGTTGGTTGGGAGGGGGATTGGCTGGTTGGTTGGGAGGGGGGTTGTTTGGTTGGTTGGGAGGGGGGTTGGCTGGTTGGTTGGGAGTGGGATTGGTTGGTTGGTTGGGAGGGGGATTGTTTGGTTGGTTGGGAGGGGGATTGGTTGGTTGGTTGGGAGGGGGATTGGCTGGTTGGTTGGGAGAGGGGTTGTTTGATTGGTTGGGAGGGGAATTGTTTGATGGTTGGGAGGGGGATTGGTTGGTTGGTTGGGAGGGGGATTGGTTGGTTGGTTGGGAGGGGGATTGTTTGATGGTTGGGAGGGGGATTGGTTGGTTGGGAGGGGGATTGGTTGGTTGGTTGGGAGGGGGATTGACTGGTTGGTTGGGAGGGGGGTTGGTTGGTTGGTTGGGAGGGGGATTGTTTGATTGGTTGGGAGGGGGATTGTTTGATGGTTGGGAGGGGGATTGGTTGGTTGGGAGGGGGATTGGTTGGTTGGTTGGGAGGGGGATTGACTGGTTGGTTGGGAGGGGGATTGGTTGGTTGGGAGGGGGATTGGTTGGTTGGTTGGGAGGGGGATTGACTGGTTGGTTGGGAGGGGGGTTGGTTGGTTGGTTGGGAGGGGGATTGTTTGATTGGTTGGGAGGGGGATTGTTTGATGGTTGGGAGGGGGATTGGTTGGTTGGTTGGGAGGGGGGTTGGTTGGTTGGTTGGAGGGGGATTGGCTGGTTGGTTGGGAGGGGGGTTGGTTGGTTGGGAGGGGGGTTGGTTGGTTGGGAGGGGGGTTGACTGGTTGGTTGGGAGGGGGCTTGACTGGTTGGTTGGGAGGGGGATTGACTGGTTGGTTGGGAGGGGGGTTGGTTGGTTGGTTGGGAGGGGGATTGACTGGTTGGTTGGTTGGGAGGTGGATTGGTTGGTTGGGAGTGGGATTGGTTGGTTGGTTGGGAGTGGGATTGGTTGGTTGGGAGGGGGATTGGTTGGTTGGGAGGGGGATTGGTTGGTTGGTTGGGAGGGGGGTTGGTTGGTTGGTTGGGAGGGGGGTTGGTTGGTTGGTTGGTTGGGAGGGGGATTGGCTGGTTGGTTGGGAGGGGTTGACTGGTTGGTTGGGAGGGGGATTGACTGGTTGGTTGGGAGGGGGATTGACTGGTTGGTTGGTTGGGAGGTGGATTGGTTGGTTGGGAGTGGGATTGGTTGGTTGGTTGGGAGTGGGATTGGTTGGTTGGGAGGGGGATTGGTTGGTTGGGAGGGGGATTGGTTGGTTGGTGGGGAGGGGGGTTGGTTGGTTGGTTGGGAGTGGGATTGTTTGGTTGGTTGGGAGGGGGGTTGGTTGGTTGGTTGGGAGGGGGATTGGTTGGTTGGTTGGGAGGGGGGTTGGTTGGTTGGTTGGGAGGGGGGTTGGTTGGTTGGTTGGTTGGGAGGGGGGTTGGCTGGTTGGTTGGGAGGGGGATTGTTTGGTTGGTTGGGAGGGGATTGGCTGGTTGGTTGGAAGGGGGATTGTTTGGTTGGTTGGGAGGGGGATTGGCTGGTTGGTTGGGAGGGGGATTGGCTGGTTGGTTGGGAGGGGGATTGGCTGGTTGGTTGGTAGGGGGATTGGCTGGTTGGTTGGTTGGGAGGGGGATTGGCTGGTTGGTTGGGAGGGGGGTTGGCTGGTTGGTTGGAGGGGGGTTGGCTGGTTGGTTGGAGGGGGGTTGGTTGGTTGGTTGGGAGGGGCGTTGTTTGGTTGGTTGCGAGGGGGGTTGGTTGGTTGGTTGGGAGGGGGGTTGGTTGGTTGGTTGGTTGGGAGGGGGGTTGGTTGGTTGGTTGGTTGGTTGGTTGGGAGGGGGATTGGTTGGTTGGGAGTGGGGTTGGCTGGTTGGTTGGGAGGGGGGTTGTTTGGTTGGTTGGGAGGGGGGTTGGCTGGTTGGTTGGTTGGGAGGCGGATTGGCTGGTTGGGAGGGGGGTTGGCTGGTTGGTTGGTTGGGGGTGGATTGGCTGGTTGGTTGGTTGGGAGGGGGATTGGCTGGGGTCACTAGGGTTTTGATAGGTAGTTGCTGTAGTGTGTAATGTGTGTATGTCTCTGCTGTGTGGGTTGCCAGGTATTCTGGACGAGTTCCTGCAGCAGTACGGCAGTTTGATCCCCATCCACGTGGACGAGGTGGTGGAGAGACTGCAGAGCGTCTTCAGCGAGAGCTTCTCCAGCCCACACAGGTGGCCCACTCTTTCATTCACACTCATGTTCACAGTGTAATGTCACCTGTAATGTCCTGTAATCTCCCCCCCCGGTGGTACTGTTCTGATGGGCTGCAGTTTTTAAGGTGGAACTGTTCTGATGGGCTGCAGTATTTAAGGTGGAACTGTTCTGATGGGCTGCAGTATTTAAGGTGGTACTGTTCTGATGGGCTGCAGTTTTTAAGGTGGTACTGTTCTGATGGGCTGCAGTTTTTAAGGTGGAACTGTTCTGATGGGCTGCAGTGTTTAAGGTGGAACTGTTCTGATGGGCTGCAGTTTTTAAGGTGGAACTGTTCTGATGGGCTGCAGTGTTTAAGGTGGAACTGTTCTGATGGGCTGCAGTGTTTAAGGTGGAACTGTTCTGATGGGTTGCAGTATTTAAGGTGGAACTGTTCTGATGGGTTGCAGTATTTAAGGTGGAACTGTTCTGATGGGCTGCAGTTTTTAAGGTGGAACTGTTCTGATGGGCTGCAGTGTTTAAGGTGGAACTGTTCTGATGGGCTGATGTTTTCTCAGGAAGGTGATGGTGCAGCATTTAATGCAGTCGTACCAGCGCATGTCTGGAACCGCCATGATGAGAGATTTCCGCGTGAACTACAAACGCCACGTTCTGACCATGGACGACCTGAGCACGCTGTACGGCCAGAACTGGCTCAACGACCAGGTGACCTTCACCTGTCCTATCAGAATATCATTAATAATAGTAAATTAATAATAATCAGTAGATGATCTGGATTATTATTATTATTATTATTATTATTATTGTAATTAAATATTAAATTGTGGTGTTTATGCAGTTTACACTTTATT
Source organism: Megaleporinus macrocephalus (assembly GCA_021613375.1). Lineage (NCBI taxonomy): Eukaryota > Metazoa > Chordata > Actinopteri > Characiformes > Anostomidae > Megaleporinus > Megaleporinus macrocephalus. The sequence goes on along the minus strand of CM038726.1, from coordinate 39,159,831 downwards.
ATTATTGTTATGATTAGTATTGTTGTTTATTATTTTTATTATTATTATTATTATTATTATTATTCTCGTGCTGGTCTCATGCTCCCTGCTCTGTGGTTCCTGCAGGTGATGAACATGTATGGAGATCTGGTGATGGACGCTGTTCCTGACCGAGTAAGAAAAACATACTCTCAGAATTACTCGCGCTGTGTGGACAGTGAGGATATAGTTTGATTTATTACACAAATCTAAGCACATTGAGTTACGTTTAATTAACTTGTATACATTTCATTGCCAAATTTTATTTATTATTATTATTATTATTATTATTATTAAAAATATGCCGGTGTTGAAGTTTAACAGTAAGAGGAGAAAATAAAGCTTTATTTCTATTATTGTTATTTTTCAGTGAAAGTTTATTTATAGATGCTAAATTTAAATATTTGATGGAATAGAATTAAAAATTATTACTTAAAATCACGGAAGCATTAATGTAGATCAAAATAAAAGATATAAATACTTATAAATTTTCTCTCTCTCTCTCTCTCTCTCTCTCTTTCTCTCTCTCAGGTTCACTTCTTCAACAGCTTCTTTTATGATAAGCTGAGGACGAAAGGATATGAAGGAGTGAAGCGGTGGACGAAAAACGTGAGTGTCTCTATTTTTCTAAACCCTGATACTCACGTACTGTACGTCGTATGAAAGTCGGTGTGTATGTACTGAACATTTACTAAATTACTAAATTACTACTATATTATATATACGTTATAACAAGGAAAACGTGTACAAGTAGAAAGAGCGTAGCAGTGAGCTTTTCAAACTCCTGCATAATTAATCAGTTCAGATGTAAACAGAGTGATTCAGAGTGGGTTTAGTGTGAAACTCTCGGTTCTAGATACAGTCAGATCTGTTCACAGTGGTGGTGAATGGAACCAGACGTCCTCCTCTAAAAGCTCCTCACAGAAAGTTCTTACAGTAGATGTTATAAATACACTGTCTGATTCTGAGACGCTGTTTATGATAGTTTAGAGAAGATCTCAGTCTTAAACTCCATTCATGGTGGAGGGATACATGCAGGACGCTGTGAGGTTCAAATAGTCCCCAAAGAAAACCTAGTATTTTCAGATCTTCCACATTTTACCATCAACATCCAGATAAACTCAGAAGACACGTAGCTTCACTGGTGGGTTTCATAGTAAATACAATGTGTAGATTAGTGTTGTAGACATGGAGACCCCTGGTTACCTTCACCACCACTGTAAACACCATCACTACCACTGTAAACACCATCACCACCACTGTAAACACCATCACCACCATTGTAAACATCACCACCACTGTAAACACCATCACCACCACTGTAAACATCACCACCACTGTAAACACCATCACCACCACCGTAAACATCACCACCACTGTAAACACCATCACCACCACTGTAAACACCACCACTATAAACACCACCACTGTAAACACCACCACTGTAAACACCATCACCACCACTATAAACACCATCACCACCATTGTAAACACCATCACCACCATTGTAAACACCATCACCACCACTGTAAACATCACCACCACTGTAAACACCATCACCACCACCGTAAACATCACCACCACTATAAACACCATCACCACCACTATAAACACCACCACTATAAACACCACCACTGTAAACACCACCACTGTAAACACCATCACCACCACTATAAACACCATCACCACCATTGTAAACACCATCACCACCATTGTAAACACCATCACCACCACTGTAAACACCATCACCACCATTGTAAACACCATCACCACCACTGTAAACACCATCACCACCACTGTAAACATCATCACAACCACTATAAACACCATCACCACCACTGTAAACACCATCACCACCACTGTAAACACCATCACCACCACTGTAAACATCATCACAACCACTATAAACACCATCACTGTAAACACCATCTCTGTAAACACCATCACTGTAAACATCATCACAACCACTATAAACACCACCACTGTAAACACCATCACTACCACTGTAAACATCATCACAACCACTATAAACACCATCACCACCACTGTAAACACCATCACCATCACTGTAAACACCATCACAACCACTATAAACACCATCACCACCACTATAAACACCATCACTGTAAACACCATCACTGTAAACACCATCACTGTAAACACAGTCACCATTGTGTAATTAATGATTAATTAATTAAGTACTAGTGAGTCAGTACTAGTGAGTCAGTACTAGTGAGTCAGGTCGTGTGATTCAGCTGTGTGGTTAAACTGTGTGTAATCCTGTGTGCAGGTGGATATTTTCCAGAAGAAGTATCTGCTGATTCCGATCCACCTGGAGGTCCACTGGTCACTGGTCTGCGTCAACGTAGCTGAACGTACAATCACATACTTCGACTCGCAGAGGACCCTCAACCGCCGCTGTCCCAAGGTCAGACCCCTCCACTAAACCACCTCCCTATATCTCCACTCACTGTCCACTGTATCAGCTCCACTGACCATACAGGAGCTCCACTCACTGTCCACTGTATCAGCTCCACTGACCATACAGGACCTCCACTCACTGTCCACTGTATCAGCTCCACTGACCATACAGGACCTCCACACACTGTCCACTGTATCAGCTCCACTGACCATACAGGACCTCCACTCACTGTCCACTGTATCAGCTCCACTGACCATACAGGACCTCCACTCACTGTCCACTGTATCAGCTCCACTGACCATACAGGAGCTCCACTCACTGTCCACTGTATCAGCTCCACTGACCATACAGGAGCTCCACTCACTGTCCACTGTATCAGCTCCACTGACCATACAGGAGCTCCACTCACTGTCCACTGTATCAGCTCCACTGACCATACAGGACCTCCACTCACTGACCACTGTATCAGCTCCACTGACCATACAGGACCTCCACTCACTGACCACTGTATCAGCTCCACTGACCATACAGGAGCTCCACTCACTGTCCACTGTATCAGCTCCACTGACCATACAGGACCTCCACTCACTGTCCACTGTATCAGCTCCACTGACCATAAAGGACCTCCACTCACTGTCCACTGTATCAGCTCCACTGACCATACAGGACCTCCACTCACTGTCCACTGTATCAGCTCCACTGATCATACAGAACCTCCACTCACTGACCACTGTATCAGCTCCACTGACCATACAGGACCTCCACTCACTGACCACTGTATCAGCTCCACTGACCATACAGGAGCTCCACTCACTGTCCACTGTATCAGCTCCACTGACCATACAGGACCTCCACTCACTGTCCACTGTATCAGCTCCACTGACCATAAAGGACCTCCACTCACTGTCCACTGTATCAGCTCCACTGACCATACAGGACCTCCACTCACTGTCCACTGTATCAGCTCCACTGACCATACAGGACCTCCACTCACTGTCCACTGTATCAGCTCCACTGACCATAAAGGACCTCCACTCACTGTCCACTGTATCAGCTCCACTGACCATACAGGACCTCCACTCACTGTCCACTGTATCAGCTCCACTGACCATACAGGACCTCCACTCACTGTCCACTGTATCAGCTCCACTGACCATACAGGACCTCCACTCACTGTCCACTGTATCAGCTCCACTGACCATACAGGACCTCCACTCACTGACCACTGTATCAGCTCCACTGACCATACAGGACCTCCACTCACTGTCCACTCACTGTCCACTCACTGTCCACTCTATTAGACACTCCTACTACTTGCTGGTCCACCTTGTAGATGTAAAGTCAGAGACAGTAGCTCATCTGCTGCTGCACAGTTTGTGTTCCTCTAGTTCTTCATCAGTGGACACAGGACGCCGCCCACAGGACACTGCTGTCCGGATAGTTTTGGTTGGTGGACGATTCTCAGTCCAGCAGTGACACTGAGGTGTTTAAACACTCCAGCAGCAGCACTGCTGTGTCTGATCCGCTCACACCAGCACAGTCAGTGGAGCTGATAAAATGGACAGCTGACTGTATGTATATGTATGTATATATGCAGTATGTATATATGCAGTATGTATATATGTAGTATGTATATATGCAGTATGTATATATGCAGTATGTATATATGCAGTATGTATATATGCAGTATGTATATATGCAGTATGTATATATATAGTATGTATATATGTAGTATGTATATATATATAGATGGCGTCATTGTGAAGTAAACAGGGAAGTTGAAGATGTGTAGGTTTAGACTGTGTGATGTGACGCGGTGGTGATGATGATGGTGATGATGATGATGATGATGAAGATGAACATTGTTTCTCTTCAGCACATCGCTAAGTACCTGCTGGCCGAGGCCATCAAGAGGGAGCAGAAGGAGTTCTACAGCGGCTGGAGGGGTCTGTTCAAAATGGTACGTAGAGACCACCAGAGAGAGTTGAGCAGGGGTGTGCGTGGAGAAAGGGGCGGAGCGTGATGTTTGTGTTTGTTGTTTCTGTATACAGAACTCACGTTATTAGTTATTACATCATTAAACTGCTCTTCAAATAGTTTTATTGTCTATTTATAGTTTTATCAGTTATTTTATTAGTCAGTTTTAGAAGATCATATTAAAGTAGTTTTTTAATGATTTAATTGTCACAATATTAAATTCTTACATTCAGTTTCTTATATTAGTCATTTATTATGTTATTATATTTCATCTGGTATTATTATTTTAAGGTGTTAAAGTTTAAAAATGTTACATTTAAAATAGTATTATATCAGCTACATTGAATAAGTTGTTACATATTAAATTCTCACTAGTTATTTATTAGTTTTTCAAATTATTACAGTACAGTATTGTTAAATTTCTATGTGGTTACGTTAAGAAATTATAACATTATTTATCTGTAAATTGTATATTTTCAGATTGTTTAAAATTGTATAAGCTTTTATGTATTTGTGTTTTATTTATATTTATATATATATATATATATATATTTATATGTGTGTGTGTGTGTATGTATAGGTAGAGGAGTGAATAGTGAAAAGGTGTGTGTGTGTTTATGTATGTGTGTATGTATAGGTAGAGGAGTGAATAGTGAAAAGGTGTGTGTGTGTGTGTGTGTGTGTGTGTGTGTGTGTGTGTTTATGTATGTGTGTATGTATAGGTAGAGGAGTGAATAGTGAAAAGGTGTGTGTGTGTGTGTGTTTATGTATGTATGTGTGTATGTATAGGTAGAGGAGTGAATAGTGAAAAGGTGTGTTTGTGTGCTGGTGTGTGTCCGTGCTCTTCACTCTCCTGTTCTTTGGAACGTTCTAGAATGTGGCCCGGCAGAACAATGACAGTGACTGTGGAGCTTTTGTCCTCCAGGTGAGGCTCTCTGACCGCACGCCCGTCCACCTCTGACTCTCACTGAGGACCAGTAACCACTCTAATTATCAATAATAATCAATAATACACACAGCGTCAGTACTACACTAATACAAAAAACACTAATAAACACTAATACACACTAATAAACACTCTAATAATCAATAATACACACAGCGTCAGTACTACACTAATACAAAAAACACTAATAAACACTAATACACACTAATAAACACTCTAATAATCAATAATACACACAGCGTCAGTACTACACTAATACAAAAACACTAAGAAACACTAATACACACTAATAAACACTCTAATAATCAATAATACACACAGCGTCAGTACTACACTAATACAAAAACACTAATAAACACTAATACACACTAATAAACACTCTAATAATCAATAATACACACAGCGTCAGTACTACAATAATACAAAAACACTAAGAAACACTAATACACACTAATAAACACTCTAATAATCAATAATACACACAGCGTCAGTACTACACTAATACAAAAACACTAATAAACACTAATACACACTAATAAACACTCTAATAATCAATAATACACACAGCGTCAGTACTACACTAATACAAAAACACTAATAAACACTAATACACACTAATAAACACTAATAATCAATAATACACACAGCGTCAGTACTACACTAATACAAAAAACACTAAGAAACACTAATACACACTAATAAACACTCTAATAATCAATAATACACACAGCGTCAGTACTACACTAATACAAAAAACACTAATAAACACTAATACACACTAATAAACACTCTAATAATCAATAATACACACAGCGTCAGTACTACACTAATACAAAAACACTAATAAACACTAATACACACTAATAAACACTCTAATAATCAATAATACACACAGCGTCAGTACTACACTAATACAAAAACACTAAGAAACACTAATACACACTAATAAACACTCTAATAATCAATAATACACACAGCGTCAGTACTACACTAATACAAAAACACTAATAAACACTAATACACACTAATAAACACTCTAATAATCAATAATACACACAGCGTCAGTACTACACTAATACAAAAACACTAATAAACACTAATACACACTAATAAACACTAATAATCAATAATACACACAGCGTCAGTACTACACTAATACAAAAACACTAAGAAACACTAATACACACTAATAAACACTCTAATAATCAATAATACACACAGCGTCAGTACTACACTAATACAAAAACACTAATACACACTAATACACACTAATAAACACTCTAATAATCAATAATACACACAGCGTCAGTACTACACTAATACAAAAACACTAATAAACACTAATACACACTAATAAACACTCTAATAATCAATAATACACACAGCGTCAGTACTACACTAATACAAAAACACTAATAAACACTAATACACACTAATAAACACTCTAATAATCAATAATACACACAGCGTCAGTACTACACTAATACAAAAACACTAAGAA